>JAHRHZ010000218.1:3735094-3763879 GCA_024137785.1 Ginglymostoma cirratum
CTATATTCTCCTGTATTCTTTGACAATCCCCTATGCTTTCTGCTACTCCCCCAATCTTCGTGTCATCTGCAAACTTACTGATCAGACCACTTATGCCTTCTTCCAGATCATTTATGTATATCACAAACAACAGTGGCCCCAGCACTGATCCCTGTGGAACACCACTGGTCACCTTTCTCCATTTCGAGAAACTTCCTTCAACTACTACTCTCTGTCTCCTGTTGCTCAACCAGTTCTTTATCCACCTAGCTAGAACACCCTGCACACCATGTGACTGCACTTTCTCCATTAGTTAACAATGGGGAACTTTATCAAACGCCTTACTAAAGTCCATGTAGATGACATCCACAGCCCTTCCTTCATCTATCAACTTGGTCACTTCCTCAAAGAGCTCTTATTAAGTTAGTAAGGCATGATCTCCCCTGCACAAAACCATGTTGCCTATCACTGATAAGCCCATTCTTTTCCAAATATAAATAGATTCTATCCCTCAGCACCTTCTCCAGCAACTTTCCCACCACTGACGTCAGGCTTACTGGTCTGTAGTTACCTGGAATATCCCTACTACCCTTCTTGTACAGGGGGACAACATTAGCAACTCTCCAGTCCTCCGGCACTTCACCTGTGTTTAAGGATGCTACAAAGATACCTGTCAGGGCCCCAGCTATTTCCTCTCTCGCCTCCCTCAGCATCCTGGGATAGATCCCATCCGGTCCTGGGGATTTGTCCACCTTAATATCCTTTAGCCTACCCAACACATCTTCCCTCCTTATGTCAACGTGATCCAGAGTAAACAAACTTCTATCTTTAATCTCAACATTCACCATGTCCCTCTCCTCAGTGAACACTGATGCAAAGTAATCATTGAGAATCTCACCCATTTTCTCAGGTTCGACACAAAACCTTCCTTCCTTATCCTTTAGTGGACCAACCCTTTCTCTAGTTACCCTCCTGCTTCTTATATATGAATAAAAGGCCTTGGGATTCTCCTTAATTCTGTTGGCTAAAGTTATTTCATGACCCCTTTTAGCCCGCTTGATTCCTCGTTTAAGATTGGTCCTACTCTCCCGATATTCCTCCAAGGACCGTTCTGTTCTTAGCTGCCTGGACCTTATGTACGCTTCCCTTTTCTTCTTGGCTAGTCGCACGATTTCTCCTGTCATCCACGGTTCACGAATCTTTCCTTTCCTATCCCTTGTTTTCAAAGGGACATGCCTATCCTGCATTATCTTCAACCTATCTTTGAAAGCCTCCCACATATCAAATGTGGACTTCCCTTCAAATAGCTGTCCCCAATCCACATTTCCCAGCTCCTGCCGAATTTTGATATAATTGGCCTTGGCCCAGTTTAGTATTCTTCCCTTAGGAACACTCTCATCTTTGTCTATGAGTATTCTAAAACTTACAGAATTGTGGTCACTATTCCCAAAGAAATCCCCTACTGCAACTTCTACCACCTGGCCTGGCTCATTCCCCAACACTAGGTCCAATATGGCCCCTTCCCTAGTTGGACTATTGACATACTGCTCTAGAAAACCCTCCTGGACGCTCCTTATAAATTCTGCCCCATCCAGACCTCTGACACTAAGTGTATCCCAGTCAATGTTGGGAAAATTAAAATCTCCCATCACCACCACCCTGTTACCTCTACATCTTTCCATAATCTGTCGACCTATTTGTTCTTCTACCTCACGCTCACTGTTGGGAGGCCTGTAGTACAGCGCCAACAATGTAACTGCACCCTTCTTATTTCTCAGCTCTACCCATAATGCCTCACTGCTCAAACCCTCCATAGTGCCCTCTTTTAGCACAGCCGTGATATCATCCCTGACCACCACTGCAACAACCCCGCCCCCCCCCCCCCCTTTTACTTTCCTCCCTGTCCTGTCTGAAGCATCTATATCCTGGGACATTTAGTTGCCAATCATCCCCTTCCTTCAACCAAGTCTCTGTGATCGCAATAACATCATACTCCCAGGCACTAATCCAAGACCTAAGTTCGTCTGCCTAACACACCATACTCCTTGCATTAAAGTATATGCACTTCAGACCACCAGTTCCTTTGCGTTCATCTGCTCTTTCCCTACTCTTCCCCTTGGTACTGCTAACTTCATGATCCTTACAGTCTCTAGTTTCCACCTCACTGTCTACTAGTCTTCTCCTCTGGTTCCCAGACCCCTGCCACATTAGTTTAAACCCTCCCCAACAGCCCTAGCAAAAACTCCCCCTAGGACACTAGTTCCAGTCTGGTTCAGGTGTAGACCATCCAATTTGTAATAGTCCCACCTTCCCCAGAACCGGTCCCAGTGTCCCACAAATCTGAACCCCTCTCTCCTACACCATCCCTCAAGCCACGTGTTCATCCTGCCTATTCTTTCATTTCATGGCTAGCACGCAGCACTGGTAGCATCCCTGAGATCACTACCTTTGAGGTCCTCCTCTTTAACTTCTCTCCTAGCTCCCTGAATTCTGCTTTCAGGACCTCATCTCGTTTTTTACCTATATCATTGGTGCCTATATGCACCACAACAACTGGCTGTTCACCCTCCCTTTTCAGAATGCTCTGTAGCCGATCGGTGACATCCCTGACCCGAGCACCTGGGAGGCAACATATCATCCGGGAGTGCCGTTTTCGGCCACAGAACCGCCTATCTACTCCCCTTACAATAGAATCCCCTATGACTATGGCCCTATGAGTCTTTTTCCCGCCCTTCTGAACAGCAGTGCCCGCCATGGTGCCATGATCCGGGCAACTGCTGCCCTCCCCTGGTGAGCCATCTCCCCCAACAGTATCCAAAACGGTATACCTGTTTTGGAGGGAGATGACCGCAGGGGACACCTGCGCTGCCTTCCAGCTCTTTGTCTTTTGGTCACCCATTCACCATCTCCCTCAGCAATCCTAATCTGCGGTGTGACCAATTCACTAAATGTGCTATCCACGACCTTCTCAGCATCGCGGATGCTCCACAGTGAGTCCACCCGCAACTCCAGAGCCGTCATGCGGTCCAACAAGAGCTGCAGCTGGACACACTTCCTGCAAGTGTAACAGTCAGGGACGTCAGTCACGTCCCTGATCTCCCACATCAAGCAAGAGGCACATGCCACGGGTCTGAGGTCCCCTGCCATTGTAAGCCTTAGCTCTGACTCAACTAACTAATACCAAACAATGCACTTAAAAAAAAAAACCCTTACGTTGCAGAGTCTTTTTCTTCTGGTTAGAGGAGGAGGGTGGGAGGGAGATGCTACACGTGTAGCACCTCGGGTTTAGCTGCTGCCCACATATATACTAATTCCTTACCTTCCTCACAACCTCCTGGTCTCCAACGTCACCTCCGCTCCGTCTCCCGCCGCTCCCGGTGAGGAAAAGACCGCTCGCCGCTCGAGGTAAGTTTTTAAACCGTCTTACCTTCCCGTCAGGCCTCTGGTGCTCGCTGCCGCTCTTCCCACTTCGAACTGCCGCTGACACCAAAATGAAGCTAATTATAGCCTCTAATTAAATATGCAAATGAAATAATTGCATGAAAACACAATCCTCGCTCTTCTAAGTACAAGTTATGTTTATGCTACATCTTAATTTAAACCTTTGATTATTAGTATCTTTTCCATAAATCAACACAGAGTCCCTTTTGCAAGACCATTACATCAATTCTATAGTGCAGCATCCAAAACTGAATGCAATTCCTCAATGTCTGACAAAGGCCCTCTAAAACTGAAGCATCACATCTGCACATGAAAGGGAAACATTTATACTCCACCTCCAATAAAGGTAAACAATTCAATTAGCATTTTGATTTAGTTTGCTAGGACATTCACTGCTCATAAGAAGATGTCTTCTAAACTGGGGAGACCAAACACACTTTAGGTGATCACTTTGCTGAACATCTCTGTTTAGATATTAATCTAAATTCGCTGGGTTAGCTAAAATGAAGGTAATGAAATTAAATGAAATGAGGGAAAAAAACAACATATGAAGTCTGAACTTATGGTGAACATGTAAGGCTGCCAGAGGCAGTTAACAAATATATGCTGAGAACGCTAATGCCAGAAAAATGATTTAAAAGTTCAAATAGCTATCTGACAGTTTCAACTCTCTATAAACCTAATAACCAAAATTTCAAAATGGTTTACCTTTTAAAAATTTGGTGTGGGGAGAGGGCGAGTGGGGATAAGGTGGTCGGAGGATGGTGGTTCAGTCTTAACGAGTTGGCGACTATTGTTACTGGCACTAAGTCTAAATGTTATCCAGGTCACACCATATAAAGCTGATATTATTGCAGAACTTAACTGAAACTGAACACTGTGGACTTGTCAGTGAGCAGCCGTTCCCTTAATACTATGAGGGAATGGAAGTTATTGGTGAGGCTGTTGAAAATCGTTGGGCTGACTAGGTTTGGGGAGGTACAATCATAATAGTTCTAGCAACATCCTGATCTTTACCCAGAAGGATTGAAAGCAAAGTATAGGCGATGCTGGTCATTTCTAAAAAAAAAAGTACTTAGTCCAGCCCACCTTCCAACACCTGATCTGTAGCTTTGCAGAGTTTTTTTTTTAAAAGTACACATTTTAAAGAAGTACTGATATACAATGCCATAAAGGTTTCTTTTGAAAAATCTAGTTGAAATAGACACTTTTGCAGCATAAATTTAAGCACAATTGTGCACTACTGTTAGTGAGTGGGTATGGGGCCGTAGGCCGTTGTGAGGGAAATAGTCTCCAGGAACAGAAGATAGCGCCAGCAGGGCTCAGTGGAAGAAGGTCGCTTCGATGGTGTTTGTAGGGGCCCGGCGCTGGCTCATGATGTTGGCAGCGAGTCGGTCGTTTCAACAGTGGTGGTTTTGGAGGGCCAGGCACAGGATGCATTGTGGTGGCGGTGAGAAAGTCGTTAGCCCCAGCCCATGGTAAGTTAGAGGAGCCCACAGAGTGCCAGTGGAGGTGGTGGAGGCAATATTGTTGTGAGCCATAACAAGGAGGAAATGTGAAGATGAACTCTTTTCCGTTACATTTTGGCTTTATATTCTATGTTGTGCTTTATTTTCTGTATTTCGAGATGGTACTGGACAGTGGCAACGCTAAACACCACTTTTCACTGTGTTTGTAGTACACGTGCCAATAGGTAAATCTAATCCAATAAATCTAATTCTCCCTCATTACTTTACAGCACAATCTATAAGAAAGGTTCTGCTGTTTAAGTGAACTAAAGAAACATATGCAACTTGAGATCTCGTGATCACCCTGACCATGTTACCTGTAACTTAGGATGTTTCAAAACAATAATTTAAAATGTTCTTCGCATTTTCACAAAGGACACATTTGAAAGAGGAATGGAACTTCATGCCAAAGTCACGATATTTGCTGAGGGCTGCCATGGACACCTTGCCAAGCAATTGTACAAACAATTCAAGCTAAGAGAGAACTGTGAACCACAGACGTATGGTATAGGATTAAAAGAGGTAAAAAAAAGTTTTGAATTTCCCCATGGAAGTATTTTTAGCCTCCTTTTAATATTTTTAAGTTTTAAATCATGGTTCGTTGAGAATTGAGTGAACTGCTAAATAAAAAGTTACAGTTGCCATAGTCTTACCAGGCCGTAGGCCTTGCCCCCGTGTTTGGTCATGACTCGGGCGAAGGGAGAGGTTAAGAACTAGAATCGTTTATGATAACCTCAGCTGATGCAGGAATTGAACCCATGCTGTTGGCAACATTCTGCATGGCAAACCAGCCATCGAGCCAATGATTTAATGGAGTAACTTGCTAAACAGAATAATGAGAATTTGATGAGAATTGGGTGACAAAGTAAGGCAGAGAAGCTAGATAGTATAAACCAAGGGAAAACCGAGTATAGGCAAATAAAATAATTGAAGTAACTAAATCGAAGGAAGTGATTTGAAAATTAAGTACAACAGCAACTTGCTTTTTTATAGTGCACTTGATGTCATTTGTCTGGGTAGTGCCAGTTCAAAGTGCTACTGGCCACACAGACAGCCTGTTGCTGCTCTGGCTTCCTGTAAAGCATCAAAATTGTGCAACCTATGGAGTGTCATCTAGAAGTGCCATGTTGCCAGTTTTCTCAAGGTTTCAGGAGTTGTAAACCATAATAAACAGCAGGCTGTCAGAAGTAGCCACACTGCCACATGCCAGTAATTATAGCCAAAAAAGTACAAGTAAATGCTGATGAGAAATATAATGCCAGAAGGAGGGGTTCAGATTTCAGTTGGTTGGGAGTGGTTCTGAGGTATTCGGTTCCGGTACAAGATGGACAAGTTCCCCATTCTCCCAAGTTCTATGACCATTGCCTTTGAAAGGAAATTAATTAGTGTTGGAGGTGGGATGGGTGAACTAAACTAATTTAGCAAAACAGAAGCACTTGAATGAAGTATCAGAAAGGAGGTACGATGTGCATAAAAGACTGAGAAAAAGAGAAGTTAAAAGTAGTTCAGAAATAGGAATTTAGATAAATGTGAGGTGCTACATTTTGGAAAGGCAAATCAGGGCAGGACTTGTACACTTAATGGTAAGGTCCTGGGGAGAGTTGCTGAACAAAGATACTGTGGAGTGCAGGTTCATAGTTCCTTGAAAATGGAGTTGCAGGGAGATAGGATAGTAAAGAAGGGATTTGATATGCATGCCTTCATTGAGTACAGGACATTGGTTAGGCCACGTTTGGAATACTGCATTCAATTCTGGTCTCCCCAGTATAAGAAGGATGTTGCGAAACTTGAAAGAATTCAGAAAAGATTTACAAGGACATTGCCAGAGTTGAAGGGTTTAAGCTATAGGGAGAGGCTGAATGGACTGTTTTCCCTGGAGTGTTGGAGGCTGAGGGGTGACCTTCTATAAAATCATGAGGGTCATAGATAAGGTGAATAGGTCTTTTCACCAGAGTCCAAAACTAGAGGGCATAGATTCAAGGTGAGAGGTGAAAGATTTAAAAGAGATCTAAGGGGCAACTTTTTCATACAGGTGGGAGCTGCATGTGTAGAACAAGCTACCAGATGAAGTAGTGGAGGCTGGTATAGTTACAACATTTAAAAGGCATCTGGATGGGTATATGAATAGGATGCGTTTAGATGCCAAATGCTGGCAAATGGGACTCTATTAATTTAGGATATCTGGTCGGCAGGGATAAATTGGACCGAAGGTCCTTTCCATGATTTCCCTGTATGACTCTAACTGACAATGCAGAAGTGCATGGAGAGTGGTAAACGAAATTGCTGACTACAGATACATATTACACGAGTTTTTTTTTGGAAACAGGAACCTGGCTTAAAATTGGATTGGAAAAGATGCTTAATTAGTTATAAGGTATTCAGGAAAAATTGGGAAAGAAAAATGAAGGTCGCAGAAAGTGTCCATTTAAGCCATTGATGCCTGATATCCCAAAAAAGAAATAGTTGACCGTTCTAGTCCCATTTTCCAACACCTGGCCTGTAGCCTTGCAAGTCACAGGTGCCGACCCATGCATCTTTTAGAAGAGCTGAGAGTTTCTGGCTCTATCAGCAAACTGGTCAGCGAATTCAAGATGCCCATCACATTCTGAGAAAAATTTCCATCATGTCCCCCTTTTAAATTTTCACCGTCTTATAATTCGTCTCATTGCTTGGGAAAATGAGTCTTTTTCATCAATTTCATCTAGGTCCCTCATAATTTTGTAGTTCTCAATTAAGTTGCCCTCCGTTTCCTCTCTTCTAAGGAAACCTACCCTGGCCTGTCCAATTTTTCTGCATAGCTGCAGTTTTCAGGCCCCAGAAACATTCTTGCAAGTCTCAACTGTACATTATCCATGGCAGTCCTATCCTTCCTGTAGTGTAGTGACTGGAACTGTTCCCAAATTCCAGCTGTGGCCTAACTAGTATTTTATACAAGTCCAGCATTACATCCCTGGTTTTTTTTTCCTATTCTGTATCTCATCCGGTAAAGGAAAGCATTCCACTTGCTTTCTTTGCCACCTTATCTATCTTCCTGGGTCCTGTTCAAGGACCCATCACTCCAAGGTGTCTCATTTCCTCTTTCACTCTCTCTTCTCCTGTTTATTGTGTATTTTATTTTGCCTTGCCCAATTACATTTCAATCCAGAGAAGCATGAGGTATACTATTTGCCATTTCTCCACCTATTCGGTCAGACTGTGGATAACATTCTGCAACTTACAGCTATTAACTACATGGCAGATTTTTGTCACCTCCAAATTTCTCAACGGTACCTCCCACATTTAAGTCTTAGTCATTTAATGTATACAATAAACAACAATGGATAGCACCACTAGAAAACACTTTCTATTAGGGAAACATCCATGGAAATAATTCTTTGGTTGCTGAGGCAACAGAAGATTCAACTTTCTTGTTTCTCATTGACTTTCACTTTCTGAACAGAACATGGGGACTTTCTTTGATGCCTTATCAAGGTTTGTGTAGACAAAATCCATTGCACTACCCTCATCAATCCCCCTTGTTACTTCAAAAATTCAGCTAGTAAGACACAACCTTCTCTTAACGAAAACATGATGACTATCCCTGATTAATCCATACCTCTTTAAGTGACAGCTTATGCTTGATTCTAGTGATTTACTCACCTCGACTCCTTTGGTGGATCTAGTGAGGAATTGGAAAATGATGCTCGGAGCATCTATTCTTACCTCCATGGCTTTGTGGAACACAGTCCATCCTGTCTTCGGGATTTTTCAACCTTCAAGATGTCAATCCCTCCTGTGCTTCCTCTTGTATTAAGCTTACTATATCTGATGTTTCACAGTCCACTAGAATGGAGTGGAGGGCCCCACCCTTTCCATCATTCTCCTGCTCTTGGTATACTGATCAAACATCTTTCAGCTTCCTTTATTTTATCCACCAATAATTTACTATTTCCTCACTTTGGTTTTCAAATTTCCTTTTTAACTTCATCCTTGCATTTTCTATATTCATCTAGACTTCCAACAATATTAAGTCTTCTATGATTGTGATAAACTTACTTTTTGAGGGGTTGAGAATAGAACTTGAGAAAACCCAATAATAGATAATAATTGGAACAGCAATGGGAAACATGTATAAAAAAAGTTCAGTCCAAGAAAACTGTAATTTGCTTAAAAGTAAGAACAAACCAAACACTATTGAGGTGCTATGCATATCTAAAAGTGTGAGAAAAGATTGGATATAAGAAGCATATACTCAGTACATAGGGAGGAGGAAAGACAGCAACCATAGAGAATAGGAAACAAGTCTAGGAGAGTTAGGAAGGAAGAAAGGAGCTATGAAATCAAATTATAAAATAACAGAAGTAATAAAATATTCTACAAGCGCATAAATTAAGAAAAGGAAAGTTGAGTTGGCAGTTACAAGAGATGAAGTTGATAAATTTGTAGAATGGCCATTTAATTGCTAAGTGACATTTTACATGGAAACTAAGAATCTATGTGGCTTAGAGTAGCAATTCTAAGTCAATATTAGAGGCAATATGGGAAAACCGTTTTCATAACAGTACGTTGTTTTGATCTGAAATGCTGCTGTGGTGAGATTTGAATTCACGTCTCCAGATCATTAGTTCAGAGCTGTAGAGCACTAGTCCAGTAGCATAAACACAATACCATCGATGTAGCCTATGGATTTTGGGTTGTTCTCTCTTGATCGCAAAAAGTATTAGTGACACTTGGGTTTTTCTATTAGCACATAAGGTTCTGTACTTCGAGGAATGATTTTAAGATGTAATATGTTCAGTTTGAGGGTAATTGTAATGAAGTTGCTGTATGTATATTCATTTCTCCTTCTATTTTCACAGATTTGACGCTTCAAATCTTCGCATCCAGCAGAAGTGTTTATCATGGTAACATGTATTTCTGACTTCCATTTTGTTGACAGATTTGGGTTATTGACGAAAGTAAATGGAAACCTGGGAGAGTGGAACACAGTGTGGGATGGCCTCTAGATAGGCATACATATGGTGGATCATTCCTTTATCATTTGAATGAGGGAGAACCTTTGGTGGCTTTGGGCTTTGTGGTAAGTATGTTAATTATTATTGTATTTCTAATCATTGTAGTGTGTGCTAGTTTATTACTAGGTGAGCTAAAGGAAAGATAAAATTGAACTAGTTTTAATTTCTAATTATGGTTGCCCCTTTTTGACAAAATTGGTTAATTTTGCGATAGATCTTTAAATGTAAGTGTGCTATAATGGGGTTCAATTTTATAAAGTATTTGCTTTTAAGCTTGCCATCTTATTTGGCTCTGTGCTTCTAACAGCATAATTGTTGACCATTAAGACTGCCTACTTCTACCTCCTAACATTACCAGTTTCCAGTTTCCACTTTCACTTTAGATCCTGGTGCTCTTCTCATTTACGCTACCTGTAGATCCATATTTTGTTTCTTTATTTGTCCTATTATCACCACCTTTAGCTGTGTGTCATCACGTCATCCCTTTTGTCAGTTAATCTCTCCGGCTTTCCATCCTGTGCTCCCTTATCCAATCTGCACCTTCTTTGCCTCCAGTTTCACAAAAATGTGATCAACCTAAAACAATCATTGTTTCTCTCTCTACAGATAATTACTGACATGAGCATTTGCAGAAATGTTTGTTCTTTATTTTATATTGACTATAAGAACAACTTCTTAAAATTGTTATATTAACTTCTTTTCAGTTCTTGCAGAGTGTGTTGCCACACTTTGAACTTGAAACTGCTTGTTTTTTTAATTCCCTGCCCATTCTGACTTCTCTGTCCACAGCCTTCAATGTTCTAATGAAACTGAATGTGAATTTGAGAAACAGTACTTCATTGTTCACTTGGACATTTTGTGTTGATCCAAAACCACTTGAGTTCAACGATTTCAGATCTTTAAACAATATTTCATGTTTTTGGCTAGCAACTGTTGGTTTACACCACCTCTAAATCCATCACTTCTCAGTTTAAGATAGTCAATTGGACATCATTGATTTTGCTAGCAATTTCTATTCAGCATTCTTCCTGCACCAAGAGCACTGGTTTCCTTCATCGGTCTATAGATAGCTAAAATATCATTAACCTTCTCTATGTGGTGTGCCTGGATTAGGGAAAATGCATTTGATTATATGTCATTTCCATTCTTTGCCAAGGCTAAGTAACTCAAATTCTTTTTGGTAATTTGCCTCTCTGTTTTGACTCTGAAACCAACCCAATTCTACTTCAGCTTCTCCTTCCTTTTGCAAGTCATATCAAATTCAATCTTTCCTCCCTCTTGAATACCATTACTTGATATTCCGCCCAATTCTATCAACTTTCAGCCTTCCTGTTCTTCTGCTGTAAACCTTTTGTAAACCACAGGAACTTTGAGCCTTTAAACATTCTTAAATGTATATTTATATTTCTGTGTATACATCTGTTCTAAGAGCAACAATCCCCACTATTTATCCTCCTCCTGTCATCCTTTGTGCTCATTGGAAGTTAATCATGTCCTTTTCTTACAAATCCTATCTTATCCACCACAGTGCCTCAGACTTGGCAAACAGACCAACAGAAAGTCACATTTCCCTACAGAAATAATGAAAGAATTATCATTTGCAAACAATGCCCTTTCATCATAACCATTTCCGCACCCCTCCCATGGCCTCATCACCGAGATATCTATCCCTGACCAATTTCTCATTTGCCCCCTCTCTGAATTTATTAATTTTTGAATTCTCCTGAAACTTTTCCCTTCATATAAATTACCTCACCTGTATACTCATTACTTCAGGCAATCCTGAGGTATCAGTGATCAGGTACCTTTGACTGGTCCTCTTCAAATGGAAATGTGATAATGTATTTATACCATGGGCGTAAATGTCATATTAATAGCTCAGAAAAGCAAAACTTCACACAATGAAGAACTGAATTTGTCATTTAAGTATCAAAATGATCATTGTATGATTACTCCTGCAGTATTTATTTGTAGCAAATACCCAATATGTATTCTGAAGTGCAAGCTAAGTAGGTAGGATTCCTCATTTAAATTTATTTCTCTGTCATATGTATCACTGCCAATAAACTCCAATGTTAATTTTTGTTTTTGGTGTCTGTCTACACCTAAACTTGTTAAGGTATAGATTTTTACATTTGGTGATTGTTTTGGTTTGTTCCGTAGGTGGGTCTGGATTATCAAAATCCATATCTGAATCCATTTAAAGAATTCCAGAGATGGAAACACCATCCTTCAATAGCACCAACCTTAGAAGGTGGAAAAAGGATTGCTTATGGAGCCCGTGCCTTAAATGAAGGTGGTGTACAGGTATTCTGACAATCCAATATCTGTATTATATGTAACATTAAACAATTTTGTAGAGGGATTGACCTTTATTGCTAGCAGATGGCAGTTCTCAATAGAACAGTTGCCATAGATAAGTAGAGAGATAACAGGATGTAGAGCTGGATGAACACAGCAGGCCAAGCAGCATTAGAGGAAAAAAAAATTTTTTCTGAAAACTGGTCCAGACCCGAAACGTCCGCTTTCCTGCTCCTCTGATGCTGCTTGGCCTGCTGTGTTCATCCAGCTCTACAACTTGTTATCTCAGTTTCTCCAGCATCTGCAGTTCCTACTATCTCCATAGATAAGTAGTTGATATAATGATAAATAATTTGGGGATAGACAAGGAAAATCGCTAGCAAGTCAGTCTAACCTTGTTGGTCAGGAAATTATTAGAAAACATTCTGACAAAACAGAATATAATATGCACTTGGAGAGACACTGATTAATCAGGGATGGTCAGCAAGGATTTGTTAAGAGACCATGTTTAATAAATTTGTTTGAATTTTTTGAGGAAGTAACCACAAGTGTTTGATGTGGTTAATGCATTTGATATGATCTAAATGGGATTTAGCAAGGCTTTTGATAAAGTTCCTCATGGCAGACTGATCAGGAGTATAAAAGCCCATGGAATCCAAAGCAAAATGAAAGGTTGTGCTCTCTATGAATCTAACCAGTGAAGAGTTTTTTGTCCCGATTCTCATTAATTTGAGTTTTGCTATGATTCCTTGATACTATCCTCTCAAGTATTGCCTTGATATACAGAGCAGTCAGCCACCTCAACCCTTGGGTTCAGCTCTTTTGTTCATGTTTCTGTAGTTGGACCTCAACTGTAATGAGGTCAGTTGTTGTCGACCCAGAAAAACCAAACCACTTTTATAATGTTGATATATTGTTACTAATATTGCCAGATATATAGACACATTTCTATGTTACTATTAATGTACTATTTAAGAAATTTATGACTAAAACAACATTATTACACAGTCTGTACCCAGGATGTCTTTCCCTGGTGGTCTGTTGGTTGGCTGCAGTCCAGGATTGTTGAATGTCCCTAAAATTAAAGGCACACACACTGCTATGAAGAGCGGAATGATTGCTGCAGATACCATCTTTAATAAACTAATTGAAGATAATCACCAGCCTGTGACTCAGGGTATGGATCTGATAGGTTTTGATTGAAATCTTTTTTACAACACTTCTTTGCAGTTTGTGTAACAGAAGAAACACACAAAATTAGATTTTAGACATTTATGTCTATTTTAAAGGGATTAATAGAATGCGTTGTTGAAAACACTTCAAATCGTCAACTTATTTTTGCTTAATTAAAAAAATTATTAAAATTATTTTCTGAAATTGAAGTAAAATTTTTGCTGAACACAGGCCTACATATACCAGAGTATGATACGGACATTAGAAACTCTTGGATTTGGAAGGAACTTTATTCTGTGAGGAATATCCGACCCTCCTGCCATGGACCATTGGGTGTTTATGGTGGAATGATTTACACTGGAATATTTTACTGGATATTTCGAGGATTGGAGCCCTGGACACTGAAACACCAAGGTGATTTAGTTTTGCTCAGTCTTGCTGAAGACACAGATTACGTTGTAGCCCGTACTTTTACTTCAGGTTCGCTAATCCTGAAACAATCTGCAAACTTGTATTCAGGTAGTGGTGAACTATCGCAGAGCATTGAGGAAGCTTATGCTTTTTTTTTAAAATCCTTTATCTTTAAGATGCACCTTTCGGTGGTTGCTTGTCAGTTGCATAATTGAATAATAACTACATCATAAACATCAGATCTTGCCATGCGACTGCAACCCTCTCTAAATGTTGCTCTTTGCGTTCTGTTCATTGCAATCCCAATACATCATAAACTACAGGAATACGTAGGAAAATAAAGCCACTGTCTGGAGTCGATTTATTTGTCTATTGCGTGGTTGTGTTTTTGGCATCTGTGGAAATAAATTAAATCTGTTGACTTGTCACTGTGATTATTTGCACGCACACTGATGACATTTGAATGGCAGTTTGCATTGAAACTCCACACCCTAAATTGTTTAATTGTTGAATTTGTGGTCGCCAGCCCAACACTGAGTTTCTTATTTCTTTAATATTCTCTAATGCATGCATAGTGAGTTTTCAAATGCTTCCTTACAGAACAATTCGGTTCTTAAATTTTCCAATCTAAGAAAGCTTTGAAAACCAAAAAGTAGTCCCTGACAAAATCAAATAAAGTGGCCATGATAACAAAATAATAAAAATGTTCTTCATTTCCTTTAACTGTGAAATGAACGGATTATAGTGTACTGTAAGAAAATCAGTGTGAAATGCAAAATGATAAAACTCCAATTATAGCACATTACTATAGCCATAACTTGAGTAATTCAGGTTTGGATTTGATTTTAAGGAGTTTCTGGCCTACCTAAAAGGAGGTCCTAAATTTTTTTTTTTTTCTCTCCCAGAGCTAAATTTCATGTGATAAGTTTCTATTTGTCAGTCAGTTTGTCTCTCCAGACTCAATATTCACACACTATAGTCATCAACTTACACTGAACTCTTCTCTCCAACATCTGGCCCATCCTGATCTACAATATAGTCTTTTCCCAGTCTCACGTCAGATCTACCATTGTGCTGAAAAATGGTACTTGATTCTACTCTGAACTAGAACATGACTTTTAGGCAGAAGTTCAATGATATTAGCTGATCTGGTCTCACTGAAATAAAAGTTTCAACTTGGATTAAGCCAGGCTCCTTTCCCTTGTATGCAATGTATAACCTTGGATTAGGTAATGTTTGTCTATAAAATATTTCTATCAAATTTCAGGTGCAGATTATTCTCAGTTAAAACCAGCCAAAGATTGCACGCCCATTGAATACCCTAAGCCAGATGGAAAAATCAGCTTTGACCTTCTATCCTCTGTGGCCCTTAGTGGAACTAATCACGCAGATGATCAGCCACCACACCTGACACTACTTGATGATAGTATACCAGTGAAGAGAAATTTGGCTCAGTTTGATGGACCAGAGCAAAGATTCTGTCCTGCAGGTACTTTTAGGAACTTGTTTTATTTCAGGTAGTTTTTTTTCAGTATTTTTTCAGATATCAAAATCTTGCAAAGCCTTACTTCATAACCTGAATGATTTCTAGTTGTTAAATCAATTATTTTTACAGCTGAAACTGTTTGAAAACCAGACTCTTGTAATTAATACCAGTATTTCTTTCTATTTTGGGTTTTTGTTTTTTTTTTTGACCATGAAGTACTTATAAGTACTGTAGATCTGTGATTGTATTGACTTTTGAAGCGTGCAAAAATCCTCCCGAAATTGTGGTTCAGCTTATACAGCAAGCGTAAGATGTGAACCACCAATATGGGTAGTCACCATTTTGAAATGTGGAAAGAAAATTACATTGTCATACAGCACAGAAACAGACGTTCCAGACCAATCAGTCTTTGCCGACCATAACCGAAACATCTATAGCTCATTTTAAATTAATGTGCCATGATTTATTGAATTAATTCTACAAACATACCTGTTAAAAATTTGTCCATGGGACTTGGGCATCTCTGGATGGCCAGTGTTTGTTGCCCGTCCCTAATTGCTCTTGAGTTGGTGGTAGTGAGCTGCATTCTTGAACTGCCGCAGTCCATGTACTCTAGGTAGATCCACAATGCCTTTAGGGAGGGAATTCCAGGATTTTAACCCAGACAGTGAAGGAATTGCAATACATTTACAACTCAGGATGGTGAGTGGCGTGGATGAAAACTTGCAAGTGGTGGTTTTCCCATGTATTTGCTGCCCTTGTCCTTCCAGATGGACGTGGCCATGAGTATGGAAGATGCTGTCTAAGGATCTTTGGTGTTTTCTGCAGTGCATCTTGTAGATGGTACATGCTGCCACCACAGTGCGTCAGTGGTGGAGGGAGCAGATGATTGTGGATGTGGTGCCAATCAAGTGGGCTGATTTTTGTCCTGGATAATGTCATGTTTTTTGGAGTAGCATAGAAATAAGACAAGTTGAGGTTTTAATGAGTTGCAGATGCATGGAAATAAGACAGATGCCGTTCAATGGTGAAATTCTCAAGTCACCATTTAAGGCTTGAAGGGAGATGTTTTCTTGACATCAAGAACCTCACTTTTTTTTTATTCTATCTTTTCCCACTTTTTGTGCCATAACTTGCCCCACCAGGGAGGGAAAAATCCTGCAGTATAAAGTCTGAATATTAACTATAAACCCATGAAGGTACTGTGACCAATTTCAATCTTGCTCTAGCCACAAATGCACACATTCATTAGGGGCACTGAATGTGTGAGCACGCATTGGTACTTCGTTTTCCTTTGCTGTAATCAGAGCTGTTGAGGCTAGTTGAACCATCAACCATTCCACCAATTGACATTTGGTGACCTGATTTAAAAATACATATATGTAGGAGTTATGATACTCTTCAAGTATACTATGCATAACAAGATTATCTACTCAAATAAGAGTAGTGTAAAGAGTCTCTTGGCTCTATAAGTTACAAATATCAAAACCCACACTCAGGTGATTTTTGACATTGTATTTGCTTGTTAAAACGAGTGATATCATTTAAAAAGCTACTTCAACATTAGTTTTTAAAGTGAAAAACTAAAGGGATATAGTTGTGTTTGAGTTTGTGATAAGCAATATGTAAAAACCGTGAAATTCTGCTGTTTTGATAGATTTACAATCACTGAGCCTTCCTTCAATTTATATTTTGTCTTTTCTGCTGGTACTTGATGTAGTCTACTAATAGTAAACAGACTTTGCTAGGATAATTTGGCAGTGAGAATCTGTCACTCAGCTATTAAGTCTGCTGTCTGAGTTAGAAGGTTTTTGGGATTACTGGAGAGCCGTGAGCGTATGATTTAGACTGACAATGCTGCGTTTTGCACAGTAAAAATTGCTATATTTTAAGTGCAACTTTAAACCATCTGTCCTATCAGATGTACTTAAAAGATACCAAGGCATTATTTCAAAGAAGAGCAATAGCATTCCCTCTTTTGTAGTAACTAATATTTATCCCTTACATATCAGAAAATAAGATTGTTGTCAGGATCATGTTACTGTTTGTGTGACTTGTTACGTGTAAGTTACTGCATTTCCGACACTATACCAGTAAAAACACTTCATAATTGCTTCACTGTAAAGTGCTTCAAATCATGGGGTCATGCAAAGCAAGAGATAAATGCAAGAAATGTTTCCTCTGTTATCCAGTCAGATTTCCTTGCATTGTAGTTCCTACAAATGTTGCTGCTATAACTTCCAATAGCACCATCCTTCTGAATATTTGTCATATGAATCATTTGTTTCCCCTCCTCTTAGGTGTTTATGAGTATGTTCCTTTGGAAAGTGGTAATGGGATGAGATTGCAGATTAATGCCCAGAACTGTGTTCACTGCAAGACATGTGATATTAAAGATCCCAGCCAGAATATCAACTGGGTGGTTCCTGAAGGAGGTGGTGGCCCTGCTTATAATGGAATGTAATCAACTTACAATCACAAACTGGAGCTACAGAATTATGTACTTGCATATTGTATTATTGTACCGGGGTGCTTTTTAAATCAAGCTTTCAACTGTAAAGCTAAACGTGAAGGATTACATTTTTACAATGAACTTGATATTTCATTCTGATTTCAGTAGCTGTATATAAATTGGGTTCAGTTGTTCAGAGGAACTGTCAATCAAATAAATCAAAATAAAACAGTCTAACATTTGCACTTAAATGAAGTACTTGACTCAGGTTTGTGTTTAATGAAAGACATCTGGTAACAATTAATCAGCACCTTCATATATTGAGGCCTTTAATTTAGTCTGTTCAGTTTTCACTGTAAAACTATTTAAATAATGTGCACATTGAGAATGCCAATATGATTATTTTTGGTAAACTACTGCAAATTCAAGTTCTTTCAAAATTGATCAGTAACTTACCATATGGAATATGAATTCTTTGATACGTTTTGTTGAAAATTTACCTTAATTGGTTTGCTGAGTACCACTGAAAATATATGCAGAAACATATTAACATTAAATACTGATCAACTTTAAAAAAAGTCTAACATAATCTCTTTTTTGAATCGTAGTCCCTTTTTTGCATTTATCCATAGTGTATACCAGATGAAGTGAAACTTTCATGTATGTTTTTTGATGTGCTGATTTGTAAGCTAATATCTTATTGGAACCAATTTTGAAATATAAAGTTGAAAAATGAATTGTAAACAATGCAAAGTCTTTGAGAAGAGGATAGATGGACATCTTTTAATCACCAAAATTGGTGGTTATTGCTTTAGTGGTAGGAAAACAGTAATAAATCATGGTGCCTTGCACCTACTACCCATCATTAAAACAACTGTTTATGATGTAATATGATATATTATTGGTTTGTAAATAAAAACTTGTAAATGTTCAATTTCTGTAATAAAAATTAACATAATTTGTACAATATTCTTTGTATTAATAGCATTCGCATAGGAATTGGGGAGGTATTGGAGGCTCTGTGAGGCTTAAAAACAAATTCCCTGGCCCAGATGAATTGCATCCCAGGCTTCTCTGGGAGGCGAGGCAGGAAATTGCAGGTGGTCTGACACACGTTTTTAATTCCTCACTGGCCATGGGGGAAGTACTGGAGGATAGCTATTGTGGTTCTAACTTTCCAAGAAAGGTGGTAGAGATGAGCCAGGAAATTACAGACCGGTGAGTCTCACATCAGTGGTAGGGAAACTATTGGAGAAAATTCTGAAGGAGTGAATTAATACCCATTGGAAAGTCTTAGGTTAATTAGGGATAGTCAGCATGGCTTTGTCAGAGGGAGGTCATGCCTAACAAATTTGTTCAGTTTTTTTGAAAATGTGATCAAGTGTAGGCTGAGAGAAGTTCAGTTGATGTAGTTTAGCAAAGCTTTTGACAAGGTCCCACATGGGAGACTGAGAAGGTTAAAGCACATAGAATGGAGGGAAAGTTGGTAAGATGGACCAGAAACTGGCTTAGTAATAGGTCACAAAGTGTAGTGGTAGAAGGCTGTTCAACAGACTAGAGGCTGGTAATCATTGGTGTTCAGTGGTGTACCACAAGGATTAGTACTGGGACTGTTATTGTTTGTTGTATTCATAAATGATATAGATGAAAATGTTGGGGGGAACGTTAAGCAAATTTGCAGACTGGTAGAGTATTTAAGAGCAAAGAAGATGGTTGTAGGTTATGGGAAGGTGTAAATGGGTTGATCAAATGGGCAGACCAGTGGCAGATGATATTTAACCTATTAGTTTGAGGTGATGCACTTTGGAAGAAGACATAAGATGAGTGAATATTTAATGAATGGCAGGACATTGGGTAGCTTAGAGGAACAGAGGGATTGCGGGAAATTATTCACAAATCCCAGAAGTTGGCAGAGCTTGTGAGTAGTTTAGTTAAGGCATATGGGGCACCTGCTTTCATCAGTCATGGCACAAACTATAAGAGCAAGAAGGTAATGTTGGAGTTGTGCAGAGCATTGGTTAGGTCACAGCTAGAGTACTGTGTGCCGTTTTGGTCACCTCACTACAGGAAGGAAGTGATAACATTAGAGGGAGGTGCAGAGGAGGTTCACTAGGATGAAGAAATTGAGTTATAACGAAAGACTAGGCTTGGATTGTTTTCTTTAGAGCAGAGAAGACTGAGTGGGGACATAATTGAGGTGTGTAAGATTATAAGGGGAATGGACAGGGTGAATACAGAACAACTGTTCCGTTTGGTTGAGAATGAATATTTTAAGGAGTTGGAACCATTTCCATATCCCAACCCCAGATGGTACTGACACAGTGACAGACCACCTGAACAAAAGGAGAACCCTTTTTAAGGGGGAATTATGGATGGGAAGCAAATGCTGACCTCCTGAGAAAGGCTGACATCTCATGAAAAAGATTGTTAAAACACTGGTATGTGACAGTAGCCGTTTGGCATCCACTGGTGGTGGGGAAGGAGAAGAATTA
This sequence comes from Ginglymostoma cirratum, assembly GCA_024137785.1. NCBI lineage: Eukaryota > Metazoa > Chordata > Chondrichthyes > Orectolobiformes > Ginglymostomatidae > Ginglymostoma > Ginglymostoma cirratum. Next base: position 3,755,332 of record JAHRHZ010000218.1, read on the forward strand.
GGGCAAGTCTTGTTGCCTTGTGCTGTGCATCAAAAAGCCACTTACATGGAACAACCAGGATCAGTAAGAGTCTGTTTCTTCAATTCTTTGGCAATAAGATATATGCATTCCAAACAGTTTCTTCCATACCTGATTCCACTCGACCAAAGATTTCCCTTTCCTAGCCCTGAACTGCCATTCTGATAATTAACTCCCATCTCTCCTCATACTGTCTCTGCACACATTTTGTCCATAAGACCCACCTTATGCTCCCTCAATGTTATTTCCTGCTAAACTGCCATCCACCCACTTCTAGTCTCTGTTTTACTTAACATAGAGAATTATTCACAATCTTCAAGTACTATCCTTGCAAATTACTCCACCATTACCTAAATTCCTTTCCTCACCATTTCCTTGAATGTTTTGTGTGCTCTCATCTGTGCCCATCTTTCTTGGAATTCCATTTTTAAATTTCTCCAAGATTCCTAAAACAGTAATAGCACCAATCTTATCAGTCACAAACGGCATCTTACATGACTTTAACAAGGGCAACAATCCTTCTTGTACCCTTCAATGTGCCTCCTGCATTGACACAGTTCATCACATCCTTTTGCTCTACCATTGTCCAGCTGGGGAGATTATACTCACTTGATCCCACTCCTACGTATCTGATCATAGTCAGAATTTGACTTGCAGTAGTTATTATCCTACTCTCAACTATTACCTCCAATGAACTCCTACGCCAGGGATTTATCCTTGGCCCCTTTCTATTTCTCATCTACATGCTGCCTCTTGATGACAATATCCAAAAATATGGCATTAATATTCACGTATATACAAACGACACTCCATGCTCTACTTCACTACCGCTTCTCAAGACAACTCCTGTATGAATGTTGGATAAGCAGTGAACAGAATTTTTTCAATTTAAATATTGCCATTGTCTGCAGACCCCAATATGACTAGGCTCCTGTGGCTTTCTGTGGAAGAGAATTCCACAGTTCGCTATTTGAGGGAAAAAAATTCTTCACCCAAAATCCTGGTGTACCCTATATGGTGAGACTGTCTGTCCTGATTCTAGACTGCCAACTTGAGACAACATTCTCTCTGTCTGTCTCTCTCTCTCTCTCTAGTCTGTCCACCCATGTTATGAGTTTATATGTTTCAACTAGATCCCCTTCCCATCCTCTGAACTCTGATGTATACAGGCCAAATCGATCAGTCTCTCTTCATAGGACAATCCTGCCATCTGTGGTATCAGCCTAGTAAACTTATACTGCACTCCTTCTATATGTATTTTCTTAGGGGGGGGGCTAAAACTCCAGGTGTGGTCCCTGTGTAACCACAGTGAGACATCTTTAGTTCTGAACTTGAATCCTCTTGCAATGAAAGCCAATATACCATTTGGCTTCTAACTGCTTGCTGCACTTGCTATTGACTTTCATTGACTGGTGTTCAAGGACACCCAGATCTTTGTATATCTACACTTCTCAACAATCACCATTTAAATGATACTCTGCTTTCCTGTTTTTCAAACTGAACTGTATTATTTAACATACAATCTCTTTAGCCATGCTGCATTGTGTCTGCTATGTGTTTGCCCACTAAACTTGTCTAAATCATCTTGAAGCCTCCTTCTATCTTACAAACTTTCAGTTCCACACAGCTGGGGCCCAAGCACTGATCTTTGCAGTACCCCACTAAGTTACTGCCTGTCACTGAGAAAATTTATTTTCGCTCTCTGATTTCTCTTTGTCTATTCTCAATCCCTGCCAATATCTTAGCCCCTGTGTTGTGTGTTTTAAAGTTTTTCACTAACAAATGGAGGACTTTATCAAAAGACTTCTTAAAATCAAAATACACCACATCCTCAGGAGGCTAAGGAAATTTGCCATGTCCATAAGGACTCTCACCAACTTTTACAGCTGCACCATAGAAAGCATTCTATCTTGATGCATCACAGGTTGGTACAGCCACAGCTCTGCCCAGGACTATAGGAAACCCAGCACATTACACAAGGCAACCTTCATCATGGACTCCATCTACACTTCTCGCTGCCTTGGGAAAGTAGCCAACATAATCAAAGACCCTTCCTGCCATGGTTATAATCTCTTCCATCAGGCACAAGATACAAAAGCATAAACATGTACCATCAGGTTCAAGAACAGCTTCTTCCCACTGTTATCAGACTTCTAAATGGACCTCTCAAATTTCAAATCTAATGTTGATCTTGCTTTTTGTGCACCTTTTTTGCAGCCATAACTTGGTATTTCTTGCTCGTCAATCACCCTATGATCTTTGTATGTTATAGTCTGCCCATACTGCATGCTATACAAAACATCTCACTGTACCTAGCTACATGTGACAATAATTCAAATAAAATCACAACCATTGATTCTCTCCTATCTATTCTACTAGTTATATCCTCAAAACACTCAAGTACATTTGTCAAGCATGATTTGCTTTTCAAAGCCATGCTGGCTTTGTCCAATCCCATTTGATGCTTTTCAAGTGCTCTGTTATAATATCTTCTATAATAGACACGAGTATTTTCTCAACTACTGATTTTAGGCTAACTGGTCTCTTATTTTCTGTTTGTTCTCTCCTTCCCTTTTTAAGGAAAAGAGTGAATGATGTGTTTGGTCATGGCATCACACTGGAGGTGTGTATATGGCAGACCACTGAAGTTGGAGACTGTGGAGTGGAACATATGAGGATAAGGGGAATCGGTAGGAGGAGGCTCCACAAAAATCACTGTCCCTAATGACTAGGGAGACCAAAACATCAGTGCATAAGATAACGCTGAAGCATTTATTACCATCTTCAGCCAGAAGTACCAAATGAATGATCTATCTTGAATTCCTCCTGAGGTACCCATCATCACATGCCATTATTCAGCCAATTCCATTCACTCCACGTGCTTTCAAGAAACAGCTGAAAGCGCTGGAAGTAGCTATGAGCCCTGACAACTTTCTGGAAATAGTACTGAACTGGTGTTTCAGAACTAGCCACAGCCGTAATGAAGCTGTTCCGGTACAGCTACAACACTGGCATACTCAGAGATGTGGAAAATTCCTCAGGTGTGTTCAAATCTAATGTGGTTGATTATTATCCATTTCAATCTAATCATCTCCTCTTGATATTTATATGGCATTACTATTACTGAATCTCTCATCACCAAATCCTGGAAATTGCCCTGGACCAGAAACTGAAGTGGACCACCCATTTAGGGCAGAGTGGTGGTTCATTGGTTAGCAGTGCTGCTTCTCAGGGCCGGGGAACTCGAGTTCAATTCCACCCTTGTGTGGCTGTCTATGTGGAGTTTGCACATTGTCCCTGTGTCTGCTTGGATTTCCTCCAGGTGATCCAGTTTCCTCCTGTAGTCTAAAGATGTGCTGGTTAGATGGATTGGCCATGCTAAATTGTGCAGTATCCAGGGATGTGCAGGCTTGGTGGACTAGTTATGGGAAATGCACAGTTACAAGAATAGGGTAGGGGGATGGGTCTGGGTGGGACATTCTTCAAAGGGTCAAGTGTAGACTTGATGGGCTGAATGGCCTGCTTCCACACTGTAGGGATTCTATAATTTAAATATATTGTTATAAGGACAACTCAAGAGATTTGTAATTATCAGCAAATATTTCGCCTCCTGACTCCCTAAAGTCCATCCACTATCATCAAGTTACAAGTTAGGTGAGTTAGTGTGACTCCACAACAATATTCAAAAAGCTTGACCCCATCTGGAATAAAGCACCTCACTATAAACATCATTCCTACCAACACTAATGCACAATAGCAACAGTGTGTACCCTCTACGCAATGTAGCAATTTGCCAAACTTCCTCAGATAGCCCATAGCCTCTACCAGTTATAAGGAGACAGGAACACCACCATCTGCAAGTACCCACCATTTCATGCTGACTTGAAATTACATCACAGTTCCTTCACTGTCACTGGTTCAAAAACACTTTTGCCATCAGCACAATGTGTGTACCTGCACCAAATGGACTGCTATAGTTCACAACCACCCTCTCCTGGGTAATTAGGAGAGGTAACAAATGCAGGCCTTGAAAATAATACAGACCATGAAAGAATTTTTTTAGAAGTTTGAACAAACTAAAGGGATGTGGCACTGGCACTGAAAACTCCTCCATCCCCAGGACTGCAGACAGTGCTGCAAATAAATTCCAAATTCTCAACGGGACAGGCAAAGTAACACTTCATAGCTCCTTTTTTGCCAACCTCATATTCCATCCCTCCCTTCATCCTTTTAAAGCACCAGTGTTCTTTTGTTAAACTATCTCAGTACCTGGAACTACCCAAATATCTACATGGAAGTTATTTACATGCACAACGTAAAATCCTTTCCTCCCTTAATTATCCTCAGACCACTGCATCATTTACTTTATCTCTACCACACAGCTAACTGCAGTCTTCATTCGAGTTTTGTTATTTTTGCAGATTAAATTGCACAAATGTATGGTAAAAGGGACATTTTTTATATATTAAAGCCTAAATTACAATATTTCATTCCCCTCTGTCTTCTCAATCCTCCAAAGTGTTACTCTCCCATGTTCTTTTCCTACAAATCCATGACAAAAAAGGTAGCAGAAGAAGATGACAGTCATAAAAAAAAGGATAACTTCACGTTGCAGATGCATTTTATTGTCATCTGTCATGACAGCAGCTTTGGCCAGTTTGCCAAACATTCCCGCTTAACACAATACCTGTAGAACATGGGAAATAGTAGCAAGTTGACATGAAGGCTTCATAAACCATTACATGAAAACACCTCTGCCACCTGTTTTTGTAGTGGATCTGTAGGAAAAGAAACTGAAAATGGATGAGGGGAAATTTGATAGAAATTTTCAAAATCGTGAGCAGCCTGGATAAAGCAGACAGGAAGAAGCTGTTCCTCCTCATAACAGAAACAAGAACTAGAGGGAATAAGTTTAAAGTGATGTGAGGAACAACCTTTTCACACAGGGAGTAATTAGGGTATGGAATGCACTGCCTTCCCAACACTTGGTAACTTTTTCATATCTGTTAAGATAAATCTACTGGTACTGGTGATGTTTCAGACTGTTGGCTCCATGGGTCAGTGATGTCCCAGTACAAGGCATCAGAAGGAAGCAGGAGAAGCTCTGTTGCAAGGATAGTAGCAAGCAGCCGTCCCTCCAAACCAAGGTAGCCAGTCTAGCAGGCAGTTCAGGTCAATGACTCTGGGTCCCCACAAAAGAAGCTAGCTCCAGCAACCTCACCACACCCCTGCCCAACTTAGCTAAACCTTTTAGTTATGGCAACCATTATTACACTAAGTAAACCCAAACATTCAAGAAGTGAGAAATCAAAAACTTTTATGAATCTTTTTCATGCAAGGTTCCATTGCCCGTCCTCTTTATTACCTGGAGAGTCCAGGACAATTCCTTTGCTCTCTTCATGCCTAACTAGTCACACTGCCTCTCTTGGAGTATCTTTATGATCTGTGCCCTCACAGACTGCCCCCAACCGATCTGAACAACGGCCTGGCATGAACAAATATTATGCAAAGAGACAAAGTAGTAAATATTTGTAAGAACGAACAAATAGATAATGATGCCTGCTACACACTACCTATGTTAGTTTGGGTTCTGCTAGGGCCACTGAGCTCCTGATCTCATTACAGTGTTGGCTGAAACAGGGCCAAAACAGCTGAATTCCAGGGTGAGAATGACTGCCCTTAACATCAAGGCACCCCTAGAATAGATGCAGTTAATGGGACTTGAGGGAAATATCTCCACTGATTGCAATCACTAGCACAAAAGAAGATAATAACAGTTGTTGGATGTAAATCTTCTTATCCCAGGATGTAACAGCATGAGTTCCTGAAAGCTTGCAAGCGTCTATAAGGCACAATTCAGGGCTGTGATGCGTTTATCTCCACTTGACAGGATGGGTGCAGCTCCAACAATATACAAGCAGCTTAACACCATCCAGGACAAAGCAGTCAGTTGATTAGCACCACATTCACCAAATTAAACATTCATAGTCTTCACCTTCAATACACAGAGGCAGTGGTATGTAACATCTACAGGATGCGTGACAGTGACTTACTAAGACAACACCTTCCAAACTCATGATTTCTAGTCCTTAGCAAGACAGAAGTAGTAATGCACAGAAACATCATCACATATAACTCCCCTCTTAGTATTAGACCATTCTATCTTGCAACAAACCTCCACTGGGGCAATGTTTTGGCACTCCACTCCTAAAACCACTGTGGGCGTCTCTACAGCACAAGGACTTGTAACAGTTCAAGAAGGAAGTTCACTTCCACTTTCTCAAGGACAATTATGGGTGGGCAGTGAGTGCTGGCCTAGACAGCAGTGTCCGTGTCCCACGAATACATAAAGCAAAATATACAATCAGATTTCTTACAGCTCATATTTGTCATTTACACAGAAAGGGCTAATCAAGAATCTTGCTGTATAGGAATCTTTGGGAAATACTGTCTATAATATGACAGAATTTTGCATTGAATATGATTGCAAAAACTTAAAGGCCTTTAATGAAATACTACATGATCTACAACAGAGAATATATATATTTTAATCATGGCGTTTTTGCCTGAATAATATATATCAGTTAAAGATTGTAGAAGATCAAAGGTATTGGCTTTAAAGGATGCCAGAAAAAGTGATGAGCCTGCAGATTGGGAGCAATTTAGAACCTAGAAAGGGAGGACCAAGGAAGTGATTAAAAGAATATGAATGTAAATTCATGAGGAACATAAAGGCAGATTGTAAAAGCTTCCTTAGTTACATTGAAAGGAAAAGTTTATCTAGAACAAATTTGGCCCATTATAGGTGCAAATAAGGGAATTTAAAGTGGTGAGCAAGGTAATAGTGGGATGCAGAAAATACTAAGCAACCATGGGATTTACAAAACTGAGGAACTAAAAGAAATTAGTATTAGTAAAGAGCTCTGTTGCCAGTCCTATGTTTTTCCACCTAGATCTATGTTTTCTTTGGTCCTATCTATATTTCTAGGTTATCCTGTTCAAAATCTAGGGTTTTTTTCACAAGATCGTGTTACATTTATGTTTATTCATAATCGTAGTCATAGAGTTGTACAACATGGAAACAAACCCTTCGCTTCAACTCATCCATGCCAACCAGATATCCTAAATTAATCTAGTCCCATTTTCCAGCATTTGGCCCATATCCCTCTAGACCTTTCCTACTTATGCACCCATCCAGATACCTTTTAAATGTTGTAATTGTACCAGCCTCCACCATATTCCTGGCAGTTCGTTCCATTCATGCACCACCCTCTGTGTGAAAATGTTGCCCCTTAGGTCCCTTTTATATCATTCCCCTCTCAACTTAAACCTCGGCCTTCTAGCTTTGGACTTCCTTACCCTGGGGAAAAGACCTTGGTTATTCACCCTATCCATGCCCCTTATGATTTTATAAACCTCTGTAAGGTCATCCGTCAGCCACTGATGCTCCAGGGAAAATAGCCCCCGCCTATTCAGCCTTTCCCTATAGCTCAACCACTCCAACCCCAGCAACATTCTTGTAAATCTTTTCTGAACTCTTTCAAGCTTAACAATATATGTCCTATAGCATGGAGACCAGAATTGAATGCAATATTCCAAAACATGAGTTCCCAACTCCTTTACTCAATGCATTGATCAATAAAAGCAAACATACCAAACATCTTCTTCAATACCCTGTCTACGTGCAACTCCAGTTTCAAGGAGCTTTGTTCAGCAACAATCCCCAGGACCCTAACATAAGTTCTGGCCTGATTTGCCTTACCAAAATGCAATACCTCACAATTATCTAAATTAAACCCCATCTGCCACTCCTCAGCCGATCAGATCAAGGTCCTGTTGTACAATGTGATAACCTTCATCATCGTCCACTACTCCACCAATTTTGGTGTCATCTGCAAACTTACTAACCATGTCTCCCAGATTACATCCAAATCATTTATATAAATGATAAAAAGCAGTGGACCCAGCACTGATCCTTGTGGTACACCACTGGTCACAGGCCTCCTGTCTGAAAAACAATCTTCTACTTGTTTAATTTGCATTTAAATGTCAGGTTTTGTAATTTTTCTGCATTATCACCATTGACCAAATTTGTTCCCGGTTCATGGTGATCATGCTGAAGCTGCAGACAATAGTTTTGTCATCAGATTTGTCAGAGGCCCAGTGCATGTGCATGCCCAGATGCTCATTGCCATTCTGGTTTGGAAATTGTTAACTTGTTGAATTGTCATGTTACATTCATGTAGGTTTTTTCACAAGATGTAAAATCACAGTGGTACATTTTATTTGTTCACGTGATATTATTCTGAAAAATACCTTGGATTACTTTGCAATATTATGGACAAGTCATATAACCATATACATATGATAAATATCTAAGGATAGCCAAGGTTAAAACTGTTTTATGTTTTTCTAGGAGATAATAAGAACTGCCGATGCTGGAGTCTGAGAAAACAAGGTGTAGAATTGGATGAACACAGCAGGCCAGGCAGCATCAGAGGAGCAGGAAAGCTGATGTTTCGGGTCTGGA
>JAHRHZ010000218.1:3764279-3777312 GCA_024137785.1 Ginglymostoma cirratum
TGATAAAAGCCCTGGGCCAGATATCATCCCAGGATATTTAAGGATGTTACTAGAGAGATAGTAGCTGTCTTGGTATTTTTGTTTTAAAACTCTCAACAATTCTGGAAAGGTTCCTGTGGAATGGAAGATAGCAAATGTAACTACTTAAGAAAGAAGAAAGAAGAAGAACAAAAAACTACAAAGCTATGAGCTTGACGTTAGTAGGAAGGAAAATATTAAGTCTGTTATGAATAAGACAACTAGAAAATAAATTGTAAATTGAGCACAGTAAATGGATTTATGAAGGAGAAATCATATTTGACAAACTTCTTAAGAGTTTTTGAGGATGTTACGGATTGTATTGATAAAGGTTTAATTTGGATTTTTAGAAGGCTTTTAACAGGTACGAGAAGTTGGTTGATAAAATTAGTGTTATTGGGGGAAATGTATTAGTATGAACTGAGAATCGGTTAATAGAAAACAGAAAGAAGGAATAAACAAATAATTTTCAGATGGCAAGTTGTTACTATTGGGATGCTGCAATACTGGGTCCGCAGCTGATCATAGTCTATATAAATGATTTAGTCATGGGAACCCATTGGGATATTTCCAAATTTACTGATGACACCAAACTGAGTAGGAACATAAGTTTTGATGAGAATAAAAAGAGACTCTAGGGCTCTTGTGGCACAGTGGTAGTGAGCAGTCCAGAGGTATGCCAAACACGTCTGAAAAGGTTGATTAAAAAATGACTTTAAAAGGACTTGAACAGACTAACTTAATGGCCGAGATGAGAAGGAATTTGTTCACTCAGAATGATGAATCTTTGTAATCTTTGTTCTGGAATCTCAATCATTGAGCAGGTTCAGGACACACGTATGGAGATAATGCTATTGTCCTGCACTGAGAAAATGTTCAATCATGATGAAATTAAATGGCAAAGCAGGCTTCACAGGCTGAATGGCCTAATTAGGAAGAGAAGCTTAATAAGTAAGCTGTCCTTTTCATGAGAAACTTGAGATGTAAATACATGCAAAAAGGTTTCCCACTGATTAAAGACAGGTTGATTTGCTTGATGGTAAAGAGATTTTCATTTTAAAACTTTAGGCCACCAGCAGGATTCTGAATCTTGTCCCCACACCTAACTAAGTTCCCTACCGACCTTTCTTGTTCCCAGAAGCAGCACGAGATTTAATCCATTCTGTTGCCCAAATCAATGCAAGGAATGATAATCAAGGCATAACAATCTAATTTAACCTTGCTTCTCTCCTTGAAAAATACAAATCCATGCTCTGGCTCTTTTTGTGGACTGAACTACTTGTCTTTGCATGACCTTTCATTTGAGACTAGTTTTAATTGCCTGGACTGACTTCTTGTAATTCTTGTTTTCAGCTGCTGCCAGGAACTCAATGAGGGCCCAATTTTAACTCACTCAAAACCTATTTATGTACACCTGTCTTATTCCAATCTTCAAAATGTGTTACAATCAACAGAGAGGACTGGAAAGGCCAGTGTACATTCTGGCTTTATGTGATATCTTCTCCTGTTCAGGGATTCATCTACAATCCTATAAACCAAATGGACTACTCCTACTCACAGAGAATCAGGATAGAAGTGTTCAACCAAGGTCTGTAGTCTGATGAGGCCAACATAGGCAAACATTTTTTCACTGTTGCTCAGAAAGGAGATACCTCAATGGTGATTGTAATTACTGGACTTATTCTTATATAGGGTCACAACTGATCACACAAATCATACCCTCATGATTGAGGCATTGCCTTCAGCATTCATGCTAGTTTGTGTAGATGTTGCATGCTTGATAAGGTTAGGGAGTATACTATCATCTGGAAGTTTCCCACTGACACATGAATCAATAGCTTTGTGAAGCTCCTCCATTGTGGATTTGATATCTAACTCTTCCATTACAGACAGGATCTCTGTAATGTACAGAGCTTTCTCACTAACTGTGGAGAGTCCAAATCAAAGTAAGTGCTCCACCATCCCTCTGCTTATAGTAGCTGGTGATGATCTTAGCTGCCATTGTTTTTGATTGAACTGCTTTCTTTGCCGACGAACTGGTTTGGATCCAGTTATGTATGTCCCTTACATATCTATCCTAAACACCAGAATGGTTGCTAACCAGAAGATCCACTATCAATAGGTTTGTCTCAAGACAGTAACTGCAAGAGGAGTGTTATGAACTAAGGAAATAATTATATGATTTTATTCATATGAGCTATCTTCACATATGGTGACTTGATAGGCATATAGACTTATCTATACAAGCATTAGCAAACTGATATGCTTTACTAAACAATGTTTGACGAGTATGCAAGATTTAGAATAAAGATCACTACATACTTTGTCTTCATTGATCTTCCTACTATGGTATTCAAGACTGCATGACAAAGCTGCTTAACGTGATCTCTATTTTGCATGACATGTTCAACTTTTGTTTCTTTTCAACGTTGAATACCACACAAATGATAAATTTGCCATCAGCCACAGAAATCTATTTGCTGAAGAATCATAATTGCATGGACAAGTAACATCAGTGAGGTCAAGCAGGGGTGTATTCTAGCAGTCAATCTTTGACTTGTTCTTTTCTTTGCTGCTGTTACATGATTTCAATTGCAGAAGATGTCTATTTACATGGCAGAACCGATGAAAAGCTCTTCAGCGTTGCTCACCTGAGTACCAAGGAAAACGTGTCCCAAGACCTCATTAGAGAGATGCTCGTTTACGGTGATGCTGCTATATTAGCATTCCACATTAGCGGCAGCAGCAAATGAATGGACTCTCTGATTCTTGGAAGGAAATATGAAGTCTTCCAAGTAAGACAAATGTCATGCCCCAGGATACTGCCACACCAGCAAGCAGCATCGACAATGAGAATCTGAAGGTTGCTCATAATTTCACATTATCTAAATTCCGTAATCTGTCACATGGTCTTGAAATCAAGATATGCACTACAAAAGCTGCAGCTATTATGTCAAATGAATCAAAGAGCTTCGAATTTCAGGGGAGACGACGACCCTGTGGTATTATCATCATACTATTAATCCAGAGATCCAGCTAATCTTGTGGGAACACAGGTTTGTATCCTGCCATGGTAGATGTCAGAACTTGAATTCAATAAAAATCTGGACACTAGACACCATAGTATCTAAATAAAAACTAAAAGAACTGTGGATGCTGTAAATCAGGAACAAAAACAAAGTTGCTGGAAAAGCTCAGCAGGTCTGGCAGCATTTGTGAAGGAGAAAACAGAGTTAACGTTTCAGGCCCGGTGACCCTTCCTCAGAACTCAGTTGGAACCATAGTATCTAAACTGGCACAAAAGGCATAAGTTAGCAAGCATTTATTACAGACCCCAAACCCAGAACAATTGACACATTACACAAAAAGCCGTCAAACTACACAACTTCCACAGATTGGTGGGGTTACAGTTAAAGTCTTTACATCAGTCACAAAGCTGGAAGGTCTTTACCAGGCAGTAACTGCCTTTCGTACTGTATCTGAGATCCTAATTTCAGAAATAAATTGAACATCTGACATGGTGTTCATTAAAATAGAAGCACACAATAAACTTCCTTCCCACACAACAGTTCCTGAACATATATAGTCTTAAGCTCGAGATTTCACAGTCATTTGCAAGAAATTAATACTGCATTGATTTTTGTGGCTCCAAATGAGTATTTATTTGTTGTCAGGCTTAATACTATTCTCTCTCCTTTTCAGTCTCCCTCTCCCAACCTTTGCAGTTTTATTCCCTCATCCTTCACTTTTACAGCCTCCTCCTCGAATCCCTTGTAGGCTTCCTCTCTTCCCTCATACTCCTTATGGCCTTTCCCCCTTCTACAACTTCTTCCATCTCCTTGCATCCCTACTACTTTGCAAATTTCCATTACTGCTCATACACATTTCTACATTTTTCTACTATCACCAGCCCCTTAAAGGCTTTTCTTCAACCAGATGCCAACTCCAGCTGCCTCTTCACTCCAACAAGTTAACTTGCAAATGACCATTACACCATAAGAAATAGCAACAGGAATAGACTGCACGGCCTCTCGAACCCATTCTGCCATTCAGTAGGATCATGGATGATCAGCTATTTCACACATCACTTTCCTAATCTTTCACTGCAATCCTTGATTTCCCTACTGATCAAAAATTGATCTATCTCAACCTTAAATATATGCAAGGACTCAAAATCCTTGCCACAGAGAGCTATGGGGAAAAAACTCACCTCTCAGAGAAGAAATTCCACCTCATCTCAGTCTTAAATTGCCCCTCTTTATTTTGAGATTATACCCTCTGGTCATAGACTCTCCCGGGAGGGGAAACACCCTCTCAGCACTTACCCTGTCATAAGTGAGTAGATTCTCAACCTGTTTAATCCTTGCTTATAAGCCCTCCATATCAGGGATCGTCCTAGTGAACCTTCTCTGAACTGTCTCCAATGAAATGAAATCTTTCCTTAAATAACGGGACCAAAACTGCTAACAATACTCCAGACGGGGTCTTACAAGCTGTAACTTGTAACAAATTACTACTGCAGTTGAGTAAGACTTGCAGTAAGACTTCCCTACTTAGTCACATGACACCAGGTTATAGTCCAACAGGTTTACTTAAAATCACATGTTTTTGGAGCGCAGCCCCTTCACCCATTTACTTGCCAGTATCTATCTCTCCATGTATCCCTCTCATTCCCACCTATTTTTTGTGTCATCATTTTGTGTCCTTTATCAAAATTATTAATATAGATTGTAAATAGTTGTGGTTCCAGCAGCAATCCCTGTAGAACCCTCTCAATGCCCCCAAACACCTCACTTTCCTTTAAAATTGAGTATTATAAGATGAACCTTGCAGACCAAAGAGACATCAAATTTGTTCTCCAGATTGTGTTTCTTTCCTTAATAAGAGAACCTGAGCAGACCCTTCATGTGACTTATTAGAGAATAGAATTCTTCACCCACAGAGAAAATCAGTAAAAGAGCAAATTGTTAATCATTTGAAAAATCTAGAAATTAATGTTTACAAACATAAAAGCATTGGTAACCCATAGTGAAGGACCAGAATATACAGATGGAAGGGAGAAATGGCCCGATTCTGAGATGTAATTTCTATATCACATAGTGGTCAGAACATATTTCAGCTTCAACAAATACAGGGGTAAAAATTAGTTCATGAATCTCACTGTCAAGGCTTAAGTCGATTTCCTAGGGCAGGCAAATCATGGGCCAGAAACACAGTTTAATCAGGGGTTGTTAGCATAAATTAGTTAGGAAAGGTCATGTTTGGCAAATTTGATTGAATTTTTGAGAAGGTAACTAAGAACGTGGATGAAGAGTAATGTAGTTGATGTGGTCTACATGCTTTAGCAAGGCTTTTGATAAGGACCCTGATGGCAGACTGGTCAAGAAAGCAAGAACTCATGGAATCCAAAATTAATTGAGGGACAGGAAGCAGAGTTTGATGCTAAAGGGAGGTTTTTGTGACTGAAAGTCTGTTTCTGCAGTGCTTGGTGCTGGCACCTTGCTGTTTGTGGGGTACGTTAAGGATTTGTATGTTAATGCACAGGGTATAATCAAAAAGTTTGCAGATTACACAAAAATTGGTAGGATGGTAAATAGTGAGGTGGATAATCATAAACTGCAGGAGGATATCAACAGATTTGTCACATGGGAACAGCAATGACAAATGCAATGCAACCTGGAAAAGTACACACTTCAGGAGAGCTAACCACGCAAAGAATTAAACTGTAAAGGGGTAGGCCCCTGGAAATAACTGAAAATCAAGAGGGACCTTACATATCCAGAGATCCCTAACTGTAGCAAGGCAGCTAAATAGGTGACTTAGAAGACATTTGGGATACTTGCTTTTATTAATCAAGGCATAATATACAAGACCAAAGAGGTTATACTGGAACGGTATAAAGCACTGGTTAGTCCCCAACTGGAGTAGTTGTGCAGTTATGCTCACCGAATTATAGGACATTTGTAATTACACGAGAAAAGAGTGCAGAAATTTATCTGGATGCTGCCCGGGCAGGATGGTCTGAGCTATGACGGAAGATTGGATAAACTGGTGTTTTCCCCTGGAGCAGTGGAAGTTGTTAGGGGACCGGATTGAGCTGTAGATGATGGGAACAGACAGGGCGGATAGGAAGTCACTTTTACATTAATAGAAGTCAATAATCAGGGTGCATAGATTTAAGGTAAGGGCAGAAGGTTAAGAGGGGAGTTAAGGAGAAATTTGTTCCACAGAGTTTCTGTCATAAACTCTTCAAATCTTTAGTCAGTATTTAGATATTCACTTGTGTGCTTTGGCTTCCAAGGCTACGGGTCAAGAGCTGCAAAATAGGATTAGTGTAGTCAGATCTTTGATGATCAGTGCAGATATCGTGGGCTGAATAGCTTTCTTCTGTGCTGCAAATGTTTATGAGTCTATGGTATACTCCTCTGAACTAGATGGGATGAGACACTGGCAACTAATGAGTGGGATTGTTCCATAAAGTGCATCTACACCCTCAAACTTTTCAAAGATTTGTTCGTGGAATGGAATGTAGGCATTGGTGTCAAGGCCGATCTCTACTTACCCTCAAAAAGTTGTCTTTTGAAACTACATTTAATGTAGGTACACACACTATGCTGTCAGGGAGGGAGTTTCAGGACTTTTTTTTGACGCAATGATAGTAAAGGATCAGTGGTATCATTCCCAGTCAAAATGCAGTGTTCTGATTCAACTGATGATCTTTTCTGGGTGAAATAGGTTGGGGTCTTGGAATATGATCTTTGTCTTGGCAAGTAGCTGCTTAGGATCTTATAAATGTTACTTAATCTGTCATGGTGCAGTAGTTGTGGAGGGAGTGAAGGCTGAAGAATAATTGATAAACAGCGTCTGTAAAATAAAAATATTTTCATAATGAGTTGGCAATTTATTTTGTCCCCCAAATCCACTGAATGTGACACTTTCTCCCCCCGCCACTGAGCCTGAGTTTTAGACATTTCTCTTTGGCTCACCAACAAAACAAGGCTAAATCATCACTTAGTATTTGATTTGGACTGTGGAGAGCTTCTCTTGGACAAAATAGTGATGATGGTTAACTTTTGAGGGAGTTGTAGAAATAATGTACAAATTTAGCAAAACATTACCTTTAAAGACTGTGTAAAATACCAAATAAATTCTAAACTAAGCAAGTCTTTTATTGAAAAGACAAGATTCATTTGTTTATGGGTATTGATTTGTATTATCATTTAGAAGTTTGATCAATGCGCATTAATGGTAGTAAGCCTTAAGTATTTTTCAGCTTAACTTCTTGTAAGCAATATATATTAGATTAGCATACAAAGAAAACATAAGCTTCAACTGAAGTTCAATCTGCATTTAAGAAAGTGCACCCAATTTAGGCTTAATTCAACTTCAGAAATAGACTCAAAGAAAAATCCCCTGAATTCCTACTTACCAGATAGATATTGACAAGACCTGTCATTGTTAAGAAGTGCAGTCGTGGATCAATTGTGTGTCAATTATAATACCTGGGAAATAAAGTTTTACTTTTCACCAAACTAATGTGCAGACCAAATATTTTCTTTGCTGAAATAAGAAAGATATATAATATCTCACTCAGTGTTCCTCTGATTATTTTAACATGTTTATGGGCTATTTATTTTGTTTTTGCAGAAAAAGGGAAAAATGAAAAATTACAGGAGTTAAAAAACAACTGGATGAACATCCAATATAATATCACCTTCAAAGAAAATAAAGCTGACAAAACATGAAAAGCAGCGAGAACAGAATGTAAAGTCAGTTTTCAATAAAATGGGTAATCATCCCTTTTGTCCTCTTCAGAATGTTGAAGATTGCTTTTCATCTGTAACTGCCTTTCATACAATTTACAACTAAATTGTATCAAATGATTTGTTGGCAAGAAAAAGATTTATATGATAGATATAATAATTTTTAAGTACTGTCCTCTGTATATGAACTACATAACTACAGTAAGCTTTCTTAAAAGATACATAGATTGCAAATCTTTACAGACCACCACATCAGGACCTTAGACTCATAAATAACCACACATGAGCAAGTTTTTATAAAAAGACTACTTAGCCCTTCACACACGAACAATGAATTACAAATACAGAACTGCTTTTATGTACATTACTTATACTATTTATTCAGTAGGTGAAGAAATTCATAAATAGAAATATTTATTTCTATTGCAGGGACAAACAGTTCAGACCTTTATTCTTGATATTTATTTTAATAACCAATATCTTCAACAGTTCCACTGCAACAGACATTTGAAAATAAGGTGTCTGCAGCACAGCTGAATCTCAGCTTTTGTCTACAATGTTAGTCTCCAATCTCTGTTAGTCAGCGCTCACTTGTCTGTAAAACAGACTACACATCCAAACAAACAACCCAACACTGTCCTCAGAAGATTAAGACAAAACAGAAGCCCAATGAATAATTTAGAATTATGAACCAAAATCAATTTATCAAGCAAACATTTTTGCATAAGTTGCCTTTTCTTTCTCTTTAAGTTCTTTTCTCTTTTGCTTCACTCGGAGTATTTCATTGCTTATAGCTGCACGAATATAAAAGGGAGGCAAGTTTAATGCTTGTGAGTAAGTAGGTTGCCGAGTTATTTTTTTAAACTATTCTTGTTGAAGTGGAAACAATCTTATCATGAATTTACAAGTTACCTTTATCTTCAGGTGTAATTTCCTGAGCTTTCTTAAGATCATCCTGTTTAAAACAAAATGTTAAATTATATAATATGTTATACAAGTAGGTTCCACCTTTCCAACTTTTTCATGGATTTCAGTTCCTCAGCACCCTCTTGTTAATTTGATGTTAGAGAATATTAAAAGAACAGTAAATCTAATCACAAGAAATTATGACATGACAGTACCAGAGCCTGATCATAATCCTTCTTTGCTTGCCAAGCCTGAGCCCTTCTGTAAAGTGCCTTTGTGTTTGACTGACTAATTTCAAGAGCCTGTGAAAGGAATAAAAGTCATGTTAGATCTGACATCTAACCCCAACAATACTTTCTAAATATTTTGCTTTGTAATAGTGGTAAATAAAGGGCAAGAAAATATAATTTTTCTTTATATTTGGAAAAACTAAAGTCAGTCAGTATCTGCAGAGAGAAACAGTTAACATATCAGGTCAATAACCTTTCGTCAGACAATCATTGCCCTGTGTAAAGAACAGAACCACCACTGTCTCAACCTTGTCATGTCTTAATTTATTATTTTCCTTCCTATTATCTCAAGTTATTTTAATTTCAGCAATTCAAACTCCAACTTTTTTTACTAAAATAAAAATATTCATACTTGTTACTGGGTGTTTTCAACCTTATCAGCAAAATTGAATGTTGTTCATTTCAAATCTATGTAGCTTTGATGAAAGCTTTCCACAGATTCTGTATGTTTCCAGTACTTCAGGATTTTTTATTTGAAACAGTTTTGTACGTTAAGTCAAAAAAGCTCTATTATTGGCATATGGCCAAATCCAACTTCAAAACAAGAATCATAATATAATTTAAAACAAAAAAAAATTTGAACCATGTGGTTATATGTCCTAAACTGTTACAAAAATTCAAAACAAATGGAATAAAATAATCAATTTTTTCATTAGAAGTTCTGACACAATTGAGAAAAATAATAGTGTTTCACAGATCTAAAGTGTAAACTTTGCTGATATGTTGTGCCTTGTAAAATACAAAATTCTTCCAACTACATTTGATGAATGTACTTTCCATCGTTTGTATTAAAGAAAAGCTTTTCCTGAAAACAATCCTACTTATTTTGACTATTCCATCTTTGTCTCAATCACTGTCAAATATCCAATTCTCTACCAATGACATCAGCCCATTATATTAAGATAATGCACTCATCATTTCTGCAATTTGCAATTTTAATTAACTATTGGATACCAACCTCATCACAGCTTTCAATGGCAGCATCCCAGTCAGAAAGTTTCAGCTTGCATGCAGCAATGTTCAGATTACAGCTTAATAAAATAGATTCCAGATTTTTAATTGAGTCCTTCTCCATTGATTCTTCATCATCAATTTCATCTCTTAGAGTGGCTGCATATCTTAAAAGGGAATATTTTAAAAATTTAAAACCTTAGCTTTGCAGGATCTAAGCAGAAATTCAAGATGAGTTCCAGAAGGAAGATGGCAGCATTACCAAAATCAAACAAAGACACTGGCAAACTTAATTTTCTCAAACACCTCTGGAGCTGTCAGCATTTGAAACAACATAATATAAAAGCAAAGTACTCTGGATGCTAGAAATCTAAATAAAATTTGAGGCTGAGTTCTCGAAACATTTGCGAATAGAGAGAAATATTTCGAATTCAACATGACTCTTCTTTGTGAAAGGCAGAATGTGCAAAGGTGAGGGTCAGTGCAAACGGAGGGGGTGACACAGAGAGTGTGAATGAGGAGGGGTAGCGAGAGCAAGCGAGAGAGATGGGGGTTCGGGAGTGAGGAGGAAGACAGAGATTTGGCATCCATTCAAAATACTGCCTTTTAAATGCTGGAACTATACTATCTATTAAATAGTTTACTTTCCTGTTCAAAGAATGAGCTAGTTTTGTTACTAAGAAGACATTTTGTCACTCAAGTAATAGATTTGAAACATAATAGCCCAAGTCGTCTGATACAGGTTGTAATCCCAGACCAGATAAAAGGTTACTTTTTATTCTTCCTACAAGCCACGGTGGCAGGTGAGTGAAGGGTAGACTGGTCAGGGGGTGAGGGTGGGTAGTGGGGAAGGGATTGGTGAGAAGTGCGGAGTTGGGTGAGGATAATCAGGTCAGAAGGATGGTCAGGAGTCCATAAGTATAGTTACCTAGGGGGTTAGTACTGGGTTTAATCAAATTAAGTCAGAGCCCTCCAAAGTCTGGAGTCCTTAGTGCTCCCTCATAACGTTGCAGACTTCTGACCTACAAGGACAATTTTAACTGGTGTATGAGCACTGCCGCCTGCCATTTGACCTTCGAGACATGAACTATCCTTTTAGTAAATATACTGCCATTCTATCATCACTTGTCAAAGTCCTGTAACAGCGGGCAGAATGGCCTCCTTCTGCACAGTAATAATTGTGATTCTGTGAACTGTTTACACAGTAAATCTACATTTAGGTTGTTTCCCATGTTATTAAAGTTAGGTATGGAGTGGGATGCTACCAATAGAAAAAGTGATGCAAGGTTAAGTGGGGTGAAATGTGCAGGATCCATTTAACTTTGATGGCGGGATCATTTTCCACAGAGGAAAAAAAACTGTCGAAACTCCCTACTCATAAACATTCTGACATTTATTCATGTGGTGAAGGTCAGTGGCACAGGAAGGCAGTTTACCAACACTTTTTCACAGGCAGTGATGGGTATAAAAAGTCTGATCTTGCCAGATGAGATGCTAATATCCCACTAATAAATATATTCTAAATCAGGATGAAAGATTGCAAAATAAAAGGATTGAGAAGAGTGAATCACAGTGGATGAATCCAATCTCAAATCAAGCACAAGAGAAAAAGTTTGTACACACAGAGAAAAAGACAAAGTTGTAAAAATCTCAAAATGTAAAATTTGACATTTTTAAAATCTATAAATATTTAAAACCTGAAAAAAATGAAGGACTTTAAAAAAAGGAGCAATCTACTATTTTAGAATTAAATGCTAAGCCACTGTAACTACCTTAAAGCCTTGGCATACTTCTTGTCTGCCATTGTCCAGTTTTGGGATTTAAAGAAGTTATTCCCTAGGTTCTTTAAGTCTTCTGCAATCCGTACAATTTTATCAACCTGTTTAAGTGGAATTTAAAAAAAATCTTTATCAGTCAATGAAAATATGTTCAGTACATAAAAAGGAAAGGCTTATTTCTAATTTCAAATTATTGGTTTACTTATTTTTCACTTTCCTTGTCCTGCATCAATTTGAAATAGCGAGGTAACTTCTGACAGAAAGGTTAAGGCAATCCTGTAAAACAAAACACCTGGCAACCTTGCCAATAAAACCCTCCGAAAGAGTGGGTTTCTACAGTTTTTTTCTTCTTTAGAAAATCATTGCACCATCCAGGTCAACTTGGCTCCAGCCCCCTGGGTATACTGCATTATAGAATAATGTGTACTAAGGTGAAAAATTTGATGAGGCAGGGCTACTGATGGTATTAAATGAACTATTACACATTAGTTGCCATCTTGTTAGATACTCTATCACTCACTTGTGCATTCTGGTCTGGGTACCAACCAAACAATGCATCTGTTTGAAACATATTGAGTTCTGAGAAATTTGGTGAGCCAAGCACTCTAAACAAAATAAATGTTGAATTAGATTGAGAAAAATTCAACTGAATTAATGCTAGAGAGAAAAAAGTCAGGAAGAATAATGCAAAAAATTAATGGACACCACAAAAACAAAAGCACAGCTCCAGCTATTGGTGAATTGGGAAACTAATGCAGCTGTATGAGCATTTGAGAAGTTTGAGCAGAAGTGCAGAATGATATTCAGCAGCTTTCTAAAAGCTACCACTAAAAGGGAAAGAGTCAGCTATATCACTTAATGGAGAGGTGAAAGAGAAGAAAGGATGTCAGCAAACAAAAATTAAATGTGTGATAAATTTAGCACATCTCCAGCCAAGGTCACACCGTCAGATTAACCAATATGAACTTCAAAGTCTAACGCAGGAATCAGGTGAGCCTGATAACAATTTCTCGATCTCATTCAGAAATTAAAACTGATAAGTATAAATTCAAAGAAACTAATCAGTTCATTTGGGGCTCTGTACACACTGATGTACAAACAGCTCCAACAGGAAAGTACAGAATACAAGAAGAACTAGCCATTTGGATACAAAGCTGGCTCAAAGGTAGAGGATTGCTTTTCTGACTGGAGACCTATGACCAGTGGTATGCCACCAGGATCGGTGCTGGGTCCACTGCTTTTTGTCATTTATATAAATGATTTGGATGTGAACATGTGAACTTGGGAAAAGTTGATGAGCAGAGAGATCTGGGAGTTCAGGTCCATT
>JAHRHZ010000218.1:3777712-3805871 GCA_024137785.1 Ginglymostoma cirratum
ATACAGATCCTTAGGAATTGGGCGATAGGTTTAGACAGTGGATTTGGATCGGCACAGGCTTGGAGGGCCGAAGGGCCTGTTCCTGGGCTGTAAGTTTTTTCTTTCTTTCTTTCTATATGAAGTAGATTAGCAGTAGTAAGTTTGCAGATGACCAAACTTAGAGGTGTACTGGACAGCGAAGAAGGTTACCTTAGAGTAAATGTGATCTTGATCAGATAGGCCATTGGGCCAAGGAGTGGCAGATGGAATTTAATTTAGATAACTATGAGGTGCTGCATTTTGGAAAGACAAATCAGAGCAGAACTTATACACTTAATAGTAAGGTCCTGGGGAGTGTTGCTGCACAACAGACCTTAGATTGCAGGTTCATAGTTCCTTGAAAGTAGAATCCCAGGTAGACAGGATAGTGAAGAAGGCATTTGGTATGCTGGCCTTTATTGATCAGTGCATTGAGTATAGGAGTTGGGAAGTCATATTGCAGCTGTACAGGACATTGGTTAGGCCACTTTTGGAGTACTGTGTGCATATCTGTTACCTACTATAGGAAGGATGTTAAACTTGAAATGGTTCAGAAAAGATTTATAAGGATGTTGCCAGGGTTGGAGGGCTAGAGCTATACGAAGAGGCTGAATAGGCTGGGGCTGTTTTCCCCAGAGCATCGGAGGCTGAGGGGTGAAATTAGAAGTTTGTAAAATCATGAAGGGCATGGATAGGGTGAATAGTCAAGGTCTTTTGCCCAGTGTAAAGGAGTCCAAAACTATACGGCTGAGGTTTAAGGTGAGTGGGGTAAGATTTAAAAGGGAACTAAGAAGCAACCTTTTCACGCAGAGGGTGATGTGTGTCTGGAATAAGCTGCCAGAGGAAATGGTAGAGGCTGGAACAATTACATTTAAAAGGCATCTGGATGGGTATATATGAATAGGAAGGGTTTAAAGGGATATGGGCCAAATGCTGGCAAATGAGACTAGATTTATCTAGGACATCTTGTCGACATGGATGAGTTGGACCAAAGGCTCTTCATCGCTAAGACTATGACAAGCTCAGAGTATCACAAGCTGTAGGCACTTCCAGAACATATGAAGCCTCAAACAGGTACCCAAAAATCTAGACTTCAGTTAAATCAAAAGAAAGGAAGCAGGATTGTCACAGTGAAACAACAATGCAAATAATTCATAATAGACAGTTGAGGAAGACGTACAAAAGTTGTGCATAATCATGAGTTCACAGACATAAAGAAACACTTTCATAAAAAGTGGAGATCTGAAATAAAAATAGGAGTAGCTAGCGAAACTCAGCATCTGTGGGGAGAAAGCAGTGTTAATGTTTCAAGCCTGGTGACTTCATCAGAACTGATACCAGCTAGGAAGATTTTCAGTATTTATGCTGAAGATGAGGGCGAGGGGATGTGGGGGAAAGAGGTTAGTAAATCGAGCCTATTTGTACTTGCTGTTCACAGCGTGGTCTCCTCTACACTGGGGAGGTGAAACGCAGACTCGGTGACCACTTTGCTGAATAATCAAGTTTTGTCCATAAAATTGACCCCAAGTTTCCAGTTGCCTGCCACTTCAATACACCACTGTGTTCCCACATCAACATTTCAATCACAGGTTTGCTGCAGTGTTCCAGTGAGCTTTAGCACAAGGTCGAAGAACAGCATCTCATTTTCCAATTGGGGATTCTACAGC
The DNA here is from genome assembly GCA_024137785.1 of Ginglymostoma cirratum. Lineage (NCBI taxonomy): Eukaryota > Metazoa > Chordata > Chondrichthyes > Orectolobiformes > Ginglymostomatidae > Ginglymostoma > Ginglymostoma cirratum. The sequence goes on from JAHRHZ010000218.1 coordinate 3,779,398, forward strand.
CACTAGGTCTCAAGATCAAATTCAGTAACTTTAGAGCCGGATTCCATTCTTCTGTGCTTTTTACCCACCCCTGCACCTGGTCCTGTCAACAACATGGATTCCTTTCAGCGCAGCCAACCCATTCTCTCCTAATCACTTATTCTGCTTCTTTTCTGTTATAGCCTACTATCTATTATCCCCACATCTGCCTATCCCTTCCATATCTCTCTCAGATCTGTCTCCACCTATCCACTCATCTCTCTTCATAATTCCAAACTTGTCTTGAACATAAATACTTTCTCCAACTGCTATCAGTTCTGATGAAGAGTCACTGGATCTGAAATGTTAAGTCTGCTTTCTCCCTACAGATGCTGCCAGACCTGCTGAGTTTCACCAATAATTTCAGTGTTTCTTTCAGAAAAGTTTGCATATGGATTAAATGCAGAACTTGTGGAAAGCTCCATCACTGGGAAAATGACAATGAATTTTGGGAATAGAATAGACATAGGACCACGGAACTGCATAAAATGTAAAAGATCCCAGAGAAAGTATGTTCATACAACCATTCAGATCAGGAAGATAAGATCACAACCGACAACCATAAATCTAAAGCTAAAGATTTATATCGGGGAAGAGAGTAACATCATCCTGGTTAGGACCATACCAGAAGTTCTTTGCTGAGAAATGGAAATAAAATGCTTTGAAACCAGGCACTATTGTGGAACTAAAATGAGAAAGTTATAAGCAACCCACATCAGAGAAATATACAAAAGGAAACAATGTTAACAGCATGTTCTAGGTCACTGGAATAGATTGCAACTGTTCAACACTAGGGAAGCAGGGCAAAGTGCCACAGCTGATTTCAGTAAGCCATGATTTGGAGGAGGTGAGGGTAGAGCACTCATCAATTAGAAGAATGCAATTTCCAGTCCAAATGTATCTAGTGTTTTGTTGGACAGCTGCATGGGATGAACATTTTGAGTATCACCTCCCCACTGATTTGGAGAAGAAACCAGGGATTTGCATTCAGCTCAAAGTACCAATAGAGTTAAAAGAAAACCTTAGAAGAGTGCTTCAAGAAATGTAAGAGAAGAAAGTGATGGATGAGCCACAGCTCACAGATTGGATAAATTCCATTGTTGCGAAAGATAAAGCAAGAATCAAAAGATAAACCGATAGATTTGTCGTAATCCCGAAGATATTAAATAAGAAAGGGGAATCACTGACCCTCTTTAAAACTAGAACAGATCACAGTAGCATTGGCTGAGGCAAAGGTTTTCAGCAAATCTGATGCTAGAAACAGATACTAGAATGTGAAACTTGATGAGGAATGTTCACTGGTAGCACCATTCAACACATCCTTTGGAAGATCAAAACTCCTCATTCCTTCATCTGGTTTTGGGTTCAAAGTGAGCCAGAAAGTGTTCCATCAGAAATAGATGAGGCTTACCAATATAAAAGAAGGGAGCAAGGAAAAGACCAAGAAACTACAGGCCAGTCAGTCTAACTTCAGTTGTGGGGATATGATCAAAAGCAATTCTGAGGGATTGAATGAATCAGCATTTGGAGAGGCAGGAGCTAATCAAGAACAGTCACTATGGTTTTGTCAAGAGGAAGTCATGTCTGACCAACTTGAATCTTTCAAAGTGGTCACTTGGTGTGTAAATGAAGGCAATGGTTTTGATATAGCCTACTTGGACTTCAGGAAGGCTGTTGAAAGTCCCACACGTGAGACTAATAGCAAAGGTAGAGGCACATGGAATTCAAGGAAATTTGGTAAATTGCATTCACAATTGCTGATTGGCAGGAAGCATAAGTGATGGTTGAGTCATAGAGCCATACGGCACAGAAATAGACCCTTCAGTCCAACTAGGCTGCATTGACCATGTTCCCAAGCTAAAGTAGTCCTACTTGCCTGTGTCTGGCCCATATCCGTCCAAACCTATCCTATTCATGTACTTATTCAAATGTCTTTTAAATATTGTAACTGTACCTGCATCTACTTCTTCCTCTGGCAATTCATTCCACACACAAAACACACTCTAAATAAAAAAGTTGCCCCTCATGTCCTTTATAAAACTTTCTCCATTCACCTTAAAAATATGCTCCCTACTTGAGGGCTGTTTTTCAAATGAAGGTCTGTCCAGTGGGATCCCACAGGGGTCAGTGTTAGGACCTTTGCTGTTTGTGGTTGATATAATTGATTTAGAATTGAAGGTCGGAGGGTTGACAGCAAGTTCGCAAATGATCCAAAATTGGTTGGGTGGCAAATAGTAAGGAGGATATAGACAGACCAATTAGATAGAATGACCAGTGAATAAATGTGAGATAATGCACTTGGACAGGACAAACAAATATGATGAATGGTGGGACCCTGGGAAGTATAGAGGATCCAGGCAGACCTTGATATTCATGTACGCCAATCCCTTAAGATATCAGAGCAGGTGGATAAAGTGGTTAAGAAGGCTAAGAAGTGGTTAAGAAAAACTACAAGGCATAGGTTTAAGGTGAGAGGGGAAAGATTTAAAAAGGAACCCAAGCAGCAACTTTTTCACACAGAGCGTGCTGCGTGTGTGAAACAAGCTGCCAGAGGAAGTGATGGAGGCTAGTACAATTACAACATTTTAAAAGCATCTGGATGGGTACATGAATAGGAAGGCTTTAAACAGGTATGGGCCAAATGCTGGCAAATGGGACTAGATTAATTTAGGAAGGCTGGTCGGCATGGATGATTTGGACTGAAGACTCCGTTTCCATGTTGTACAGCTCAATTACTCTATATTAACGAATACTCTGTCCATGCCAATATACTACCTCCAACATCAGAGACTCTTATCTTATGACTTAACCTTTTATACATTGATTTGCTGAATGCCTTCTAGAAGTCCAAATATAACAAAGCTACTGGCTCCCCTCCATCCACTCTGGCTAAGACTTCCCAAAGAGGAAACTATCCCCATTGCACTCAATGAATTTGTTGTCATAGCTACACTTTCAAACTTGATTGGGTCAATCAACAAGAAGATTAAAGTCACCCATAATTATTGCTCTATTCTTTCTCCATGCTCCTGTTATTTGTTGATTTATACCCTTTCCTGCAGCGTGGCTACTGTTTAGGATTCTGCCACTCCTAGCAGCATCTACTTTCCCTTGCTGTTATTTACCTCCATCCAAATGGACTCGATATCATCAGAGCCTAGATGGTCTCTCGCAAATATCTTCATTTCATCTCTTATTAACAGTGCTACTTCACCATCTCTCCATTTTGTCTTTCCAAAAGGTCAAACATCCCTGAATATTGGGTTCCCAGTTTTGACCTCCTTATAACCATGTCTCTGTAATGGCTATGAGATCAAATCATTTACCTTAATTTGCACTGTCAATTCATCTACTTCATTCTAAATGCTTCATGCTTGCCGTTTTACCATTTTTAATCATCCTAACTTTTCTCTGTACAGTGGCCCGATTTGCCTCTTGCCCTTGATTACCCTGCTCTTTCTGCATTATACTATTGTTTCTTCTATTGCCATCCTTGTGTTTATTAGATGCCGCATAAAGTTTAACAGCAGGTAAGTTATCCTGGAAATGTATAAAGCATTGGTTAGGCCACAGCTAGAGTACTGTGTGCAGTTCTGGAATCCACATTATAAGAGGGATGTGACAGAACTGGAGAGGTTGTAGAGGAGATGTACCAGGATGTTGCCTGGGCTTGAAAGTTTCTGTTATTAAGAGAAATTGGACGGACTAGGTTTGATTTCCTTACAGCAGACGACATTGAGAGGCGACATGATTGAGATGTATAGAATTGAGGGGCATAAATAGAGGAGACAGGAAGAGACTTTTCCCCTTGATGAAGGGATCAACATCTGGGGGCATGGATTTAGGATATGGGGCAGTACATTTAGAGAGATGGTGAAGGAAACCTTTTCACTCAGAGGGTGGTGAGAATCTGGAATTCACTGCTTGTAAGGGTGGTAGAGGCAGAAGCCACCATTAGTATTTAGATGTGCACTTGCGATACCAAGGCATACAAGGCTAAGCAATAATTGCTGGAACATCAGATTAGAATAGTTAGATGGTTCATTTTAACTGGTGTGGACACAATTGGCCGAAGGGCCTTTCTCTGTGCTCTAGATTTTTATGATTCTTTATGACTCTATACAGAGAATGCAAAGAAGCTGTTGGTATTGTTGATGGTATCCAGGTCTACAGCGTAGGTGCAGTCATGAAGGGAACGAGGAAAGCTGGAATCAAATTAAAGGTAGACAAATACATTGCAAAGGTGACAAAATGCCAGTTCTTTGGAATGCCTTATTGCATCTGGCAGATTTAAGTGAGTCCTGAAATAGTTACTGCTTTATCTCTGAGATGCAAGCTTCAAGGAATTCAAAAGAACTGAGAAGTTTACTTACATTGATCCGGTACATGTGAAGTACGAAAGAACCCATATCAGATCAACAAACTCCAAGAACTAAAGAGATAGGATCCTGAGCACCAGTGATCAAAGTTGCATGAAAGGAGTTTCAGCAAACTCAAAGCAAGGAGACAAGTCTGTCAAACAATAGAAAGAAACCTATCAACCTACAAGCAGATTCTACCACAGAAACAGACTGGGAGTGACCTGGTACAACAGGGAAAACTCTATACAGAGTTGACATCTAAAGCTCCAAGATCAGTACAGTCCTGATATCCCAACACAGAAAGGCAGCTTTGGATGATTGCGCAGCTACTAAGAAGTTCCATGCATATCTCGAAGGGAGAAAGTTCATAGTAGAGAATGATCATGCTCTGCTGGAGAAAAATCCACCAGAAAGATCTGTCAAGCACCAGCAAGACAGCAGAAAGTACTCTTGAGGTTTCAGAATTATGAAATAGTAAAAAAATGGTATTAGTAGAGCCGACTCTCACTGGTAATCAGGTGAGAAACAGGAGCCAAAAAGAGCAAACTGCAAAGATTCCTCACTTAGTGAATGTAACATCACCAAAATGGAGTCAAATAAGGGATGAGACCTTCATAGAGGAGTTACAAATGCTCTTTGTGTGATTCAGGATGGTTGAATAAAGGTAAGCCAACACAGCTAGCAATACAACTATATCAGTAAATGAGAGGTGACATATCACAATACGATTGTGTTCTGCTTGCCATAACTAGATTCAATGTAACGAAAATGATGCGAAGGAAACTTATTCCAAATCAGCCGTACATTGGAAAGGCATCAATGGAGACATCAAAAGATGGTGTCTACATACAGTTTATGTTGTGTACAGAAATACATGGCAAGGAGGAGTAATAGGATACAGAGGTACCACGCAGACAATGGTATACTGTGGAAGCTAATTTACTCTCAAAAATCAAGAATGACTTAAAATGGTAAGAATCTCATTGTGGTAGATTTTTACTCTTCAGTTCCCTTTTATCAGAAAGGAGAAAGATTTAACAGATAAAACAGTCATCATGGCAATATTCTTCTGTTCAGCAAGGAATTCTTCAAACAGCAGTATATGTGATAATGGAACCCAGTTCATTTTCACAGCATTAAAGGAATTTGCTAAACACTATGGGTTCAACAGATCATCTTATCACCACTTTACTCAAGGTTGATATGAAATTATCTGCAGAACTACTCAATAGCACAATGCCTAAGATAAATCTGACAAGCAAGATACATACTCCAACTGAACAGGAGGCAAAATTACAACAATGCCTGATGTACAGATAGAAGGATGACAACTAAAACAATCACCCTTGCCCAAGTTGTTGACAGGGCAAATTGTGCCTGTACAGAATCATATCTTTAAAACCTGAAACCCAGCAACGGGTTTATAGGTTACAGGTGAAAATGATACTCCATCATTGAGGTTAAAACTGGTAAACAAAATGAGAAAGAAAGAAGTTCATGTACAGTCTACACTTGAGCCGAAAAAGCTAGATAAAGGTATCAGCAACACAAGGAATATCATGACTTAAACGAGGCAACACCAATGGCATCACCACCATGTGGCGCAGTAATAACATTGCCAGAAAGTGACAAGATCAGCAACATCAAACACAACACACATGTACAGTGTGCCAATACATCACAAAAAGTGATGAATACATCACTTGGCAGACTAGCCATGGGATATGCAGGGTTACAGAGATAGTGTAAGGGGTGGGTCTGGTTGTGATGCTCTTTGGATGGTCACTGTGGACTCGCTGGGCCAAATGGCCTACTTCCACATTGCAGGGATTCTATGATTCTACAAAACTCTAATTTTTTGAGAAACTATATGATCATTGGTAAAAACAGGATGGTATCCAGGATGCCACATCACTCACTAATGTAGTGCAGTCTGGATTTTCGAGCTGATAAGATATCAGTCTGCAGCACATGGTGTGATCTGAGAATTACATTTCATGAAGCCTCCTGCTTGAGAGTTTAAAAGTGCAATTATTTCAAACTTCTGGGAGCCACGAGATGTAACAGTAACAAAGCAGCATTTTTACTCTCCTTTTTCCTGTCAAGTTAATTTTAGTAATGTGTGAAAACCAGAAATTTAAAAAGCTTGGTTGCACCAGTCAGAAAAAAGCTAAGGATACACTGGGCATATTTGTCTCAACTCTTTTCTATATCACAGTATGATCATACAAGAGGAATGAAATTAACATAGGAAGACAAAGTCACCTTGCCTTCTTTTCCTAACGTCTTTAATCAATTAAATATTTGAGGGGAGGCAGCACTATCAGTTTATTTTTATTGTTATTATTTAGTATGAGAAGACTCAGCATTTACGCCATAACTTTCTTCTAGAAGACCAACCATTCAATTCATCAAGTTAACAAGTAAAGAGACAAAATGTGTAGAGCTGGATGAACACAGCAGGCCAAGCAGCATCATAGGAGCAGGAAGGCTGACATTTTGGGCCTAGACATTTCTGAAGAAGGGTCCACGCCCGAAACGTCAGCCCTCCTGCTCCTATGATGCTGCTTGGCCTGCTGTGTTCATCCAGCTCTACAGCCTGTTATCTCAGATTCTCCAGCATCTTCAGTTCCTACTATCTAAGAGACAAAATGTCTTCTTTTTAATTGTTTCATAGGATGTGGGTGTCGCTAGCTAAAGTAGCGTTTATTGCTCATCATTAATTGCCCAGGGGTAGTTAAGATCAACTACACTGCTGTGGGTCTGGAGTCATGAGTAGGCCATGAAGATGGCAGATTTTTTTTCCTAAAGGACACTAACTAGGTTTTTACAACAATCAACAGTGGTCACTATTAGGGTAGGCTTTATTCAAGATTTTTACTGAATGCAAATCACAATAGAATTTGAACCCCTGTCCCCAAACACTAGCCTAGAATTCTGGATCACTTGTCCAATTACATTGCCACTACTCTACGTTATCCCCTGCATCAATAGGTATCAGCGAGGAACATTAACTTTGTGTCAAGAGAGCAAAAGCTCCTATTCACAACTGTCATCAAGGGGCTCTTTCAGGACATTACATGAGAATACAATACTCTTCCCTACTTCAGCATCATCATTCTAGAGTTGGACATGAAAAACAGCCATTTAAATAAGATGCCAAGAGAATACGAAGATCCACTGAACAGCACTTAAGTTTGCTTTTGGGACAGGAATGGAGAACACTGAAACAAAATAAGATCATCACATAGCATTCCTAGCAACTGGAAAAGGATATGGAAATCATATACTACTTACATCATTCATACCTCCATCAATATCTTCTGGAAAGTCTGGATATGCATCCCCTGATCCATCAGCAGGAGCTAGACCCAAGTCATCACCTTCTCTAATCTCACCACAGTTTGTTATAGAACATCGCTGCCAAAAATTAAACACACAGTTAGTAAGCAGCATTCAGAATAACAATACTCTACAATTAAGATTAAGCCTTAGGAGCAGTAGCAAATTAAAACGTCAACTTTTATCATGATCTCATATTTCCACAAGGAAAGTACTGCAGATGCTGAAATGAAAAGCAAAATGTCGTAAATAGATCAGGGCAGATATTGTGGAAAAAGAGAGTTAGAACTTCAAGTCATCAACCTTTCACCAGACCTGGGAAAAATTAGAAATGCAATAGGTTTTGAGAAGCTGGAAAAGGGAGGATACTAGGAAAAAGAACAATAAAGGACATCTCTGACAGGGAATGGAGGAGAGATTAAATGACAAAAGATTCATGCAACATGGCCAAAGGAGTGGAAATGAGATATGTAAAAGAAACAAAAGGTCTGATGAAAAGTAATCAACCTGAAATGTTAACCCTGATTCTTTCTCCTGAGATGCTGCCTGAACCACTGTATTGCCAACATTTTCTGTTTCTGTTGCAGATTACCAGCTTTTGCAATATTTTGCTTTTATGAAAGAAAAGAGTGTCTAGAGGTGTGAACTGAAGAGGCAGTTTTACAAATACCATCAAAGGAGAAAAACAAGAGAAAAACACAAAACCAGCAAACAATCTACAATTGATGAATTCAACATTGAGACTTGAAGGCTGTAAAGAGACTTATCAAAAGGTGAATTGCTCTTCTGAGGTTGTCACAAGTTTCACGTGAACACCGTAAGAAGCCAAGAGCAGAAATGTCAGATTGGGAGCAAGGAGGGGAATTAAAATGACAAATGATCAGAAGCTTAAGGTCACACTTGCAGACGGAACAAAGATGTACCATAAAATGACCACCCAATCTACTTGCTTTTGATTTCGCCAATTAAAACAAGTAGAAGCAAGCTGCTGTTGCACCTGCAAGGGTTGTTTCAGGCCTTTGATAATGAGAAGGAAGAAGATGAAAGGGTAGGTAACGCATCTCCTGGTCTTGCAAGAGGTGAGGTGGGCAAGTAAAAATATTTCCTTTTTTTGTAAAACACTCTACAGTAAATTAATCTAACTTTGCAATATCTTAATAAGCTCGTATTCCACTATTCCTAGAGAATAGCAGTTTTTCAGAAACATACATGTTACATATAAATTTTCTTTAAGCTAATTCTGGAAAAGTAGACTCTGAATAAGTGCTTGGGAGCCAGTTCTTGTTTAAAAAAGGAAAAACGACAAAAATGCTCAGAGGGTCCGACAGGTTTAGTTTCAAACATATGGCGATGATATTTCTTTTAAATTACCAAGGTTAAAAAAATAGTATCCCTGTGAGGAATGTTTGCAAATATGGTCAACTGAACTCTTTAATCTTAACATACATTTTAAGAGCATAGGTGGCAACTATTTGCAAGCATCTTTGAATCAGAGACATTTACAACACAGGCAGTTCCCATTTGGCCTATTGCACCTGTGCCTTCTTCTGCTTCAAGTATTTATTTACTTTCCTTTAAACAATTGTCAGTGGCTGAATAACTTGGTATCAAATCAGCCTGTACTTAAAAGATTTTTCTCCAATATTCTATCCTAACTTCTTGCAATAATACTAAAATTGATTTATGCTCAAACTGAACAGGTTAAAGAGCAAACACTCTTCATAATTTTAAAAACTGCAATCAACTTTCCCCATGAACTGGCTACAAAATTGAAAACAAAAAGTAGCAACTCAAGATGGTTAGTTATCAGATGAGCAAAAGATGCCATCTGCCCTGCGGCCAAGATTATTTAGCAGACACAAACTATTTGGACACAGGAATTGGACATAAAATGTATCCAATACCAAGTTGCAGTGAGGGCATAGTTAATACTCAGAAAGACTGCAAAAATATACAATGCTTAATGGGCATGCAATAAACAAATGAACTTCAATATATTAAGTGCATGTGCGGTGCATTTTGGCAGAAAGATTAAGCAGCGTCTAAATGGGGTCCAGGAGCATGAATTCTGGGGATACAGATACACCAATTATTGAAAGTATTGCTGTAGATTAATAAAATTATTAAAAATCAGCAACAAAACACAGGTTAATTTCTAGAAGAATAGACTGAAAAGCAGTCAAACTTACACAGAGAATAATGAAAATCTGGTCTCTGGCATAAAATGATAGAGACACAAAATAGGTGAAAAGAAGATTTATCAGAATACCAGAACTGGAAGGTTGTACCTACCAGGAAAGGTGAACAGGTTGCAGTTCTTTTCAAGAAAAGATTGAAGGGTGACTTGATAGAGGTTTTTAAGTTAATGAAAGGGTTTGACAGGGTAGGCATAGGGATGTTTCCAATTACAGGTAAGACCAGAACTTCAGTTATAAACACAAGATAGTCAATAACATCCAACAGAACTGAAATGAAACTTCTTTATCCACAGAATGGTTAGACTGTGGAACTTATTACCAAAAGAGTAGTTGAGGCAAATGCCAGAGACTGTTTTACAGGAAGGCTAGATTAAAAAAAGAATAGAAAGATATGCTGATGTGCTTTCCCCAAAAGGATGACAGAAAGCTATGTACAGCACAAGCAATGCTATGGACCATTTAGCCATAAAGTACTATTTCTATGCTGTAAATAATATGCAAGTCAATTACACGCTTCATAATTTTAAAACATTAAAATCAAATGTTCTTTAAACATTCACCTTCTCAATTTTCTCTTCATACAGTTTCACATCTTTGCCAATATCCTTGCCAAATCACACTTTATGCTCTTTGTTCGTTTAGTGGCCTTTCTTTCCTAAGGTGCAAAGTATTTATGGCTTGTACTAAGACACGGATGTATGTGTTCCCAATGCAAACGGTCATTTATGATGGCAGGCTGCAGCCATGTTCACATGCTCATGTGCAAATTACATCTACATCATTGATTGAACCCAGTTAATAATTAAAAGTTGCCAAATTCTGGTTAGCTGGAGGTCCTATTGTGTAGGGTCTGTTCAAAAATTAAATATTGAATATTGTCAATAGTGTTACTTATTACGTACTGCATAAATGATTGTTTATAGATATTGGTATAGAGAAAATTCAACTAGAAGGAGATGCAATGTCATGGTTTTGAGAGCGATCCAATGTCAAAACTGTGGAGATCTGATGTGTAAGTCGTTTCTGAACTAACAAAGCCATGTTTTCAAACATGATAAATCATGCATCTATGTAAATAAGTAACAATTAGATTCAATGGACATTTCTGTGATGTGAGTTTAAATGCGACATTCCAGTTCTGTGCATTTGTGGTGGCATTGGCCACAAACGCAGCCATTGAAGGATGACTACTTTACACCTATACCCTATGCCCCCATTTATAAAACTTAAAAGGATTAGCTATAATAGTCCTGGTAGGAGAGATTATTGCACTGTCCTTCTGAAGACAAAGTTGTTGTTAAAGTGAGGATAACATTGTATAATGTGGTGCTACCACCTGTGCTAAATGGGATAGATTCAGATTAGGTAAGAACTAGGAAAGAGGTCCTACACAGACAGCATGAGAAATTAGGCACTACATTAAAAAGCATAACCTCAAAAGGTTATAATCCCAGATTATGACCTGAGCCACATTTAAATTTGTACAGAGAAATATAATTAGAGAGATGTGACCCAAATATACGTGACCCAAAGTTTGGCATGGAAAAGTTAGGTTCTTGAGGCACCAGTTTTGGGAAATGAGGCCTGCATTGCATTAGAACTATCTATACCTGAATCATGCTCAGACAAGCATTCTCACAAACCTCCATTTGGAAAGTAAAGAGGGTTTTAAATGAAATACTGCGGTCAAGGGATTTTTTAAAAAATTCATTCATTCACAAGACATGGGCATTGCTGATCGGGCAACAATTTTAATGCCCATCCTTAGTTATTCTTGAGGCAGTGGTGGGGAGCTGCCTTCTTGAAAATTATAATCCATTTGGTATAACACAACTCACAAAGACTTTAGGAAGGGAGTTCTAGGATTCTGATTAAGTGACAATTGATGGAACACCAATATACTTCCAAGTCAGGATGGTGTACAATTTTTAGGGGAACTTGCAGGTGGTAGAGTTTCCATTATCTGCTACAATTATTCTTCTAGATGGCACTGGTCATAGGTTTGGAAGGTGCTGTCTTAGGAGTCTTGGTGAATTGGTGATGAGCAATAAATGCTGGCCCTGCCAGTGATGTCCACATCTCATGAATGGGCAGGATTCTGGAGTCTATCAGGGTTGCAATAAGAGGGGGACAGAACCCAAAAATACACGCACTGATTAATGCACCTGTTTACCTGCACCATTCTTATTGGCAGCAATTCTGACGACTTGGCAGGGTTACTATTCCCTTCCAGCACCATAATGCAGGTAGCAAATTAGGCATGTTAACAGCCTCGTTAAGTCAGAAATGGAGGCTGTGATTTTCCAATCAGTAACCAATTTTACGATCTAACAGGATGGTTTAACAGCCTCGATTGGAGCGTCTAGCAGTACTACTTAATTGAGGCCTCCAGTACATCCCATGCCTGTCTGAATGGGTGAGATTACAGCCACTGGCCACCCTATCAAGCGGCTCTCCTCCAACCATGGTGGTCTCACTGCTTTCTAAAAAAAAATTGAAAAATGGAACAAGTTGCTGTGAGGGCACCCACTCTCTCAGTTACTTACCATTTACCACTGCCAGCTGCTTCTTTGAAGCTCGAAAACCTCAGATGGGTACCCTAGCTTAAAAAGCTTGCCCACCACCCATATTTGTACCGCACCCCAACTCCCAGAGTTTCAGGATTGGAAACAGTCCCCCACCTCCTGTTTTCTATACCTAATGCAGAAAACTAGTCCTATACCTTATTAACTCTTAAGAACTTCTCAAAGCAGTCATCTCAGTACTTCACTCAAAGTTTAAGTTTTACATCTGAAATTGCTCAAAAGCAACAAGTTAAATATCAGTCTGTGGTTGGTTAGCTCGCCGAGCTGATTCATTAGTTCGCAGATGTTTCATTACTCTGCTGGGTAACATCATCAGTGCAGCCTCCGAAGAAGCGCTGTTGTTTTTTCCCGCCTGGTGTTTAAACTCTGGGGTCCACTGAAGTTGATTACCTCATTTCTCGTTTTTCTTTGCAGTGGTGTACGTATGGGGTCTAAGTATGGGGTCTAATTCTAAGTCTTTATTAATGGCCTTCTTGGAGACACCACCTCCACAGACCATATCATTAAATTACTGGACCTATGCCTCATGACCCACTTTACCACTAATGGCCAAATCTACGAACAAATCAACGGGATACCCATGGGGTCACTTATCTCCAGACTAAAAGCAGAAGTGGTGATGCAGAGACTTGAAAGCATGGCCCTTCCGCAGATCCAACCTAAACTATAGATCCTATACGTGGTCGACACTTTCATCATCATCAAACAGACTAAACTAGAGGAGACACACCAACTAATAAACAACACTCTCACTGACATCAAATTTACCAAGGAAGAAGAAAAGAACGAACAGCTTCCATTCCTGGATGTCATGGTAAAACACAGTGCCAACAGGGAATTTCTGATAAAGGTACACAGAAAGGCCACACACATTGATCAAGTCCTGAATTTCAACAGTAGCCATTCCCAACACCCACAAACAAAGACACATGAAAACACTATTTAAATGAGTGACAACACAATGCAGCAACCCAGAACTATGCCAAAATGAAGAAGAATAGCTCTACCAAGAATTTAAGGACAACGGATACCCAAATAGCTGGGTCCAACAATGCCTATCAACACAAACAACAACAGGAAGATACAGTGTGTCCTGACACGTTTGTCACGTTTCCATACATCAAGAACTTATTCGAACTGACCACAAGACTCGTACAAACATTGGGCATCAGAGCGGCACACAAACCTACTTTAACCCTACGTCAACTGCTAACTCGAACCAAATACTCCTTACCCACTATAACAGAACCAACGTGATATACAAGTTTACTGCAGTCCTTGCATGGAATCATTACATTGGACAGACAGGAAGGAAATTGGCCACAAGAATACATGAACACCAACTAGCAACAAAAAGACGCAACCAATATTCAGTCGTCTCCGTTCACACAGATAAGGATAACTACCAGTTCGATTGGGACAGCATCAGGATCCTCGGATAGGCCAAACAGAGACAAGCATGGGAATTTCTAGAGGCCTGGTTCTCCACCAAGAAGGCCATCAATAAACACGAAGAACTAGACCCTTAACATACACCACTGCGAAGAAAAACCAGGAATGAAGTAATCAACTCCAACGGACCCCAGAGTTTAAATACCAGGCAAGAAAACACAACAGCGCTTCATTGGCGGCTGCACTGATGACGTTACCCAGTAGGGTAACAAAACGTCTGCGAACCAAAGAACCAGCTCGGCAAGTGAACCAACCACAGCATCCACAACCCAAGCTACAAATCTACTCAAGAACCTTAAATATCAGTCTCTAAACATGCATTAAAATAAGCAACTAAAAAGTCCCTATGTTTATTCCTGAAACTATTATTCTATCTATTTTCCTTCTCACCTTTACAGGCTTCTCATCTTTCACTTCAACATTTTCCAGCATTTTTACTACTCCCATTCCTTTTAGCACCTGACCAAAAATCACATGTTTGTTATCCAGATGAGGTGTAGGCACAGTTGTGATGAAGAATTGTGAACCATTGGTGTTTAGCCCCGCATTGGCCATGCTCAGCAATCCTGCCTGATCGTGCTGCAATAGTACAAACAGAAAGAATGTGTGAAGAACAAACAGTGGATCTTAAATTTAAATAACAAAATTAAAAGGATGTTATTAAAAATGCAGTTTCACTTTTATCGTTATTCGCATTGCAGTGATAGATCACAGAGCTAAATGAGTTTGCTTTTGCATTTTTGTGCAAACATGTTTGAGAGTTTCATATACTTGGTAAAAATTTGTTCATTCATATACTGGAACCAGGTACTACCCCGCAGCCCAGAGCTTCATATACTTGATAAAACTTGTCCATTAATGTAGTAAGATTTGACCAAAATTGAAGATTAATTCATTAATCCATGAAATAAAAAGAAATGTATAACCATAAGCGGAGTAGTTTTAAATATCTCAAACAGTTTTTATGTCAATAGTTGTATAAATATGTAAAAACTCAAGTGCGAGAACATCTGAAGTGGATAAAACATATCAAAAATGTGCAGTGTTTTGTGTTCAATACAATGTTGAAAACGGAACAACTGTAGAAACATTCTCAGGCCAAAATACTGCATGTTCAGATGAGTAAACTTCCATCTATTCTATCCAACATTACAGTTCAACTCCAACCCCAGATCTGTCCCCATTGGTGTGAGTGTTTTCAATCAGCCAGTGCCTTGGGTCCATATACATTGACTAAAGCTAGACTCTTCATGTATGATCGCAATGTACGAAAGGAGATTGTCATCTCAGTTTCAACTTGATTTGAAGTTTTGTCTCAGAAGCAAAAATCTAGCAGCTAATTTCATTTGATTAAGCTGGTGTTGATCAAGACAAACAGCCTTCCTTACAATAGCATGATGGCCTTTCATATTGTGCTGCAGAAAATATTGATGGAGATGCCAGTGTTCGACTGGGTTGGACAAGGTCAAAAATCCCAGGTTACAGTTCAGCAGGTTTATTTGAAAACGCATGCTTTCAGAGCTCAGCTCCTTCCTCAGGCAAAGTGAGAAAGAGAGGGTACAAAGGGTAACAACCCTAAAAGTGGCCACCTCTTGTTGAATATTTAATTAGTTAGGAACGAGGCTACTGATTAAAATGCAAAATCCAGATTCCTCTCAACTCATTGTCCCAAGATCATTAAGGGTTTTATCAATGTCTACAAGTGATGACATCTCGTGACATCTCAGGTGTGAGGTCATGGTTAGCATCTGTTTTAGGGTGTGTGTGTGTGTGTGTGTGTGTGTGTGTGTGTGTGTGTGTGTGTGTGTGTGTGTGTGTGTGTGTGTGTGTGTGTGTGTGTGTGTGTGTGTGTGTTGTGTGTGTGCACGCATTTCACACAGCCCCATGGAAAATCATATCTACAATTACAAAATTTATTATCTACTACCAATGTTTTGTCACTGTCCAGCTAACAAACATGTATTCACTATAAATGCCCTTCTTTTAACCTTGTAATGAAAATTTTCATCTTCAAATTTCTCTCCATAGATACTTTCTCCTCCAGTTCCATTCTGATTAGAAAAGTCTCCTCCCTGTATCATAAACTTCCTTATAACTGTAAAGATCAGAAAGAATTGTTCATTTTTTAAAGTTTGAATATGCGGTCATTTAAAATAGAAATTAAAATATTTATGATGACCAGGTCCACCAATTGACTTACTCCTGTGGAAAGGACAGCCTTTGAAATGCAGAGGTTTTCCGGTGGTTGGCCCAATTCCCTTCTCTCCAGTGCATAAAGCACGAAAATTCTCAGCTGTTTTAGGACAGACATCAGCAAACAGCTCCAGAACTATTCGTCCAGCTGCAATAAAACACTGTGCATGAGATTTCAAACTAACGGACTTTTACAACCTCACACTGTTTAAAATATCACAATCAATGAACTCAAATTGAGATTAGCCGCTATCAGTAGCATCTACTTTCAATCAGTGACTAGGCTCAATGGCTAAATTTCGCCAAATGTTGTCCTCGAAGAAAATAGTATTCCAGGGCTGTAAATGTTGAGATGTTTGATGAAGAGCACTATCTAAAATATGTGTGCTTCTTTTCTTCTCCATACAAGTCTTCACCTCAGGATTTGTTGATTGACTTCTATTCCATTTTATTAGCATATATTCCCTTCAACAACTCCCCATTATAGATAGTGCACAAGCTAACTACTCTCTATTTCTGAAGAAGGGGCTAGGCCCGAAATGTCAGCTTTCCTGCTCCTCTAATGCTGCTTGGCCTGCTGTGTTCATCCAGCTCCACACCTTGTGTACTCTCTAGCTAAAATGTTCCTCTGGAATTCCCTACTGAATTTATTAGTGGCTACTTTACATCTATAGCTCTTCGTTTGATTGCCGAATAGAGGCCCAAAATGCCTGACGACAGGTCAGTCTGCTAAACACAACTTAAGGCCACTGCATTCATAAACCTGAACCCAGATATAGCTGTCAATCAGAACTTTACTAAAAATAGATCTACAGGTCATCAAATGCACAGGTCATTTACTGGTCATGGAAACTTTTTGCACCCTTTGAGGTTCAAGAACTGAAACTACAATAATCCAGACAACTGATAAGAACCTGGGGAGAAGAAAACACTGTTAAAGAAGCTGGTTTCCGAACACAGGTTTGTTAAATTACTAAAAAGAAAAGCCTAGAAAATGGCATCAAACATATTCATTATCATCTACAAGTAAGCAAGAAGTATGTAAATTCAATCCTATGTTCAATATGATTAGTAAGAGATTATTCAATAGTCAGTTTCTAGTTAATATCAATTAACAGTTGTCTTATGGCACAGCACGTTCAGCAAACCCTTAAAACAGCAACAAGGTAGATGTCCTAAAAGAACGCTGCATCATTTTCTGAAGAAGGGTCTAGGCCCAAAACTTCAGCCTTCCTGCTGCTCTGAAGTTGCTTGGCCTGCTGTGTTCATCCAGCTCTACACCTTGTTATCTCTACATCTGAAATACTGGGGACAATTTTACCAGCCCACAGGAGGTGGTTACAGGGTGGGGCAGTAATAATTGGAGTGTTGAGGTGGGGTTAGGTCATGACAGATTGCTACCCTGACCATGATCTGATGTCAAATTTACTGATAAGAAAAAAGGGACAGGCTTCCCACCACAAGGAGATGGAAAACTATTCTGAATAAGATTCTATCAAGCGGCATTTTACCAGGCCGTTGGCATGGCATGACTGATACTACCCTGCTGGATGAGAAAGCAGCCAGCTGAATGTAGGCTGCTCAGTAGCAGCCAAAGAGAAGTTCTCTTTTAAACCAAGTGGGGAGGCTAAAGGTAAAGAATACATCTCCCACACTCTCCCGAGAAGGTTTCCCCTCCATCAGCAGTACTTTTTTTTTTGAAAAAGTACCTCAAACTATCTTCTGTATGCTGTGGGGCCCCTACTTTCTTTAGCAGTGACCACATTACCAGTGATGTTTCTGAGGCTCTTGCGTTACCGAACTAATTAGATTGGCCAGAAGCTGTTGGAGGTGCGACTTCCTCCTGAGCAAGAGGCAGAAGTCTCTTCTAGTACCAATTAACATCCATTAACCAGCTGTGGATCTGCCCACTGATATTTTGGTGATAAGGGCAGGAAACTCTGCCAACTGAGATCCCAGCCCAGATAGTTAGCAGGCGCATTGCTATTAATATGACACACCCAAATCAGTAAACCAAGTCACATGTAAGAGACTATCCTACATGGCACACAGCAAGTCTAGATCATTTCATTTCAAGGATATCTCATGCTCCAGAGAAACAAAATCCTCATTTTGCATAATTGCTCAGTGATAAGGCATTAAACAGTAATTTGGAGATAGTAAGAACTGCAGATGCTGGAGATAACACAGCGTGGAGCTGGAGGAACACAGCTCGCCAGGCAGCATCAGAGGAGCAGGAAAGCTGACGTTGGGGTTTGGGACCCTCCTTCAGAAATGGGAGAGGGGGAAAGGGAGCTGGGATGGTGATAGGTGAGTGCAGGGGAATTGGTCAGTGAGGTTGGAGGAGCAGATAGGTGGGACAGCAGACAGGTTGTGTCAGGTCAAGGAGGCAGGGATGAGAGGGAGGATTGGACATGGGATGAGGCTGGGGGTAGGGAGATTTTGGTACTGGTAAAGTCCACATTGAGACCATTGCGTTGTAGGCTCCCAAGGCAGAATATGAGGGGCTGCTCCTCCAGTTTCCAGGTGGCGTCATTGTGACACTTGAGGAGGCCCAGGATGGACATGTCATCCAGGGAGTGGGAGGGGGAGTTGAAGTAGTTTGCAACTGGAAGGTGTTGTTGTTTGTCGTGAACAGAGTACAGGTGCTCTACAAAGTGTTGTCCGAGCCTCAGTTTGGTCTCACCAATGTATAAGAGGCCACATCGGGAGCAGCGGATGCAGTAGACCACATCAGCTGATGTGCAGGTGAATCTCTGTCTGATGTCAAAGGTTTTTTTGGTTCCTTGGATGGAGGTGAGGGGGGTGGTGTAGGGGCAGTTGTAGCACTTCTTGCGGTTGCAGGGAAAGTGCCGGGGGTGTTGGGGCTGGTGGGGAGTGTGCAGCGACCGGTCCCTACAGAAGGCAGATAGGGGTGGGAAGGGAAATACATCCTTGGTTGTGGGGTCAGACTGCAGGTGGCAGAAGTGGCGGAGCATGATACGTTGAATCCAGAGATTAGTGGGGTGATATGTGAGGACAAGGGGGATTCTGTCTTTGTTTTTGTTGAGGGGAGGGGAGGGGACGAGAGGGCAGAGGTGCGGGAAACGCAAGAGATGCAGTCGACAGCATTTTCGACCAGTAAACGGCGGAAGTTGCGGTCCTTGAAAAAAGAAGACAACTGAGATGTTCGGGAGTGTGACGCCCCATCTCAGGATCAGACGCAGTGGAGGCGGAGGAATTGGGAGTGGGGGATTGCATTTTTGCAGGAACATGGGTGAGAGGAGGTGTAGTATCTGGAAGGAGGAGGATAAGTTCTTCAGGATAGGCATCCCTAGAAGGGGCTTCGCAGTGGGGTTATTAATTCACTCAGAGATAGTAAGAACTGCTGATGCTGAAGTTAGAGATAACATAATGTGGAACTGGAGGAATACAACAGGGCAGGTAGTATCAGAGGAACAGGAAAGCCAACGTTTCGGGTCTTGTGCTAGTGAATAAAGGAGTAATCATTGGTTGAAGCTCTGGTCTTTACCAGTCTCCAAGTGAACAGTGTACAGTCCAGTTCATATGTACAGTTAAGTCAAATTTTGCTCTAATAATGTGGCAGCATCATTTCAAGATATGGCAAAAATCTACCCTAATTGATTCTTGATGTTTTGAGAAAAAAAGGTAAAGTTGCCAAAGTCCTACTAGACTATAGGGCTGCTCCTTCATTAGAGAGAAATAATTGGCAGTGGTTTAATGTGATGGTCATCCCGCTTCAGGTGAAGGCAGAGACTGAGAAGCAAAGACCTTCACGGTAACCTCAGCCAATGCGACAATTGAAACTATATTGTTGGCACTACTGTGCATCACAAACCTGCCATCCAGCTAACTGAGCTAACCAATCAGAGATATAAACACTAACACAAGGTGCCTGATCTCTCAGAGGATCTGTTAACTACAACAAATCATTCTTACTTCTTTTGAATCCAGCTTTAAACAATTTACATCCCTTCAGAGATGCTTAATCTGTTTTGCCATCCATTATTCATAATGTAATCAGTAATATTGAGAATTCAGCTCTCCATTGCCGGAGTTATACACTTCCTTACAAGGGAATGAATGGCATGATTTATCTCAGCAATCTCTACATTACATATGCTATGCAGTGCATCTACAAACAAAACCACTCCGCTCAACGGCAGACTCGCTTTGGCAGTCACTCCAGAGATGTGGAAAACAGAATTTTCAATATTTTTCAGTTTTCTATCTACTTTCTGTGTGAAATCAATGGATGGTCCTTTTTGATGCAAACTGACTTAATCGTAAAGATGTTTCTGATTTTACCTTTTTTTGAAATGCTGGATTTGTTTATTTTCTATCAACTCTTTAAATTATTTTGTTAACTCTTATGAAAGGCTATGGCAACACAGCAAATTTGGTCTAATGGCTAACTTCTGTACTAACACAAATCTTTCTCCAAGTGAAACTTCTAACTCTATCTTAATCAAATTTAATTTTCATCAGGTATCTTTCTTATCAACTTGGAAGCCTGATTTTGTTTTTTTAAATTGTACTCATGTCAGTACTTGCGACAAAAAACCAAATCCCCAGTAGAATACTGTTCAGTCCTTGTGTAAATTTCCAAGTGGTGGTTCATCAGATAATATTATGAAAAGTCCTTTTCTACTGCAAGCTCAAGGTATAATTCGCAATTGTGTTACTTCTATGTTAATCTTGCATTTGATTAGCAGTAAATGATCAAAACTACAATACTGCAAGGCCTGTGCATTTCAGCACTAAGCCATAAAGTAAACTTATCCAGAGCAAGTCTCCTAACAAGATACTTATGTCATTTCTTAAAAAAAGCATACAAGCAAGAAACTTCTTGTTGACCAAATGGACTATTTTCAGATGGGCTGTGACCAATGGAGCATCTCAAGAATCCGTTCTATGTCCTGAGGTGGCTATAGTCTGTATTAGTGGCTTAGATAAGGGAACTGAGCGTGATGTAACCAATAATTCTGACAATTAGGTTAGAAAGCAAGTTCTGAGGAGGACGCAACAGTCAAAAAGCAATGTAAGCAGCTCAAATCAGCGGTCATGTATGTGGCAAATGTAATATAATATGGGGATGAAGGAGGAAGTTACCCACTCTAGTAGAAAACATTGAAAAGCAAAGTACTTTTAAAATTAGAGAGAGGCTGGGAAATGTTGCAATTCACTGAGATCTGTGAAATCACAGCGTACTACATGGAGTTCTGGTCTCCTTACACAAAGAGGGATATGCTTGCTATCAAGTGAGTGCAATAAATGTTCACCAACTGATTGGTAGGAGTGTGGTTATGAATAGGGGCTGAATAAACTGGAAGTATCTTCCCTGAAGTTTAGCAGTTTTTAAAAAAAATTAATTCATGGGACGTAAGTGTCGCTGGCTAAGCCAGCATTTATTGCTCATCCCTAACCAAAGAACCCATCAAATGCTGTGGGTCTGGAGTCATGTAGGCCAGACCAAGTGCAGACATCAAATCAGGCAATATAAACTAATTTAGACATTTAAATTCTTAACAACTTGACAGGGTAGATGCTTAGAAGCCATTTCCCCCACTCAGGAGTTTGGACTAAGATTACACTATGTCAAAATAAGGAAATTGACATTTTTGGAATTCTCTTTCCTAGACAGCTTGTTCATTCATCAACTAACTTTAAGACAGAGATCAAAACACTTTTGTAAAGAAAGGGCATGAAGATATAGAAGGGCAGTATAGGAGGTTGGCATTAAGTTCTAAGATTCACCATGATCTCCTGCTTCTGTTTCCTATGCTCCTTAGATCATTCAATTAGATCATGGCTGAAAGTCCCCTTTTCCTCAAGTGTCATTTCATTTTTCATCAAAGTAGTACTTTTGACATTCAATTTACTGAATGACAACAATTATCAGACAGTGTAATCTGAATGAGTCAGCCAGCATTTTGAATTATACTAACACATTGTTTTGTTAAGTACTCCATGTATTTTTATTCAAAAAAGTTAAGAACTTACATTAAGTTTCTAGATACAGAAGAACTACAGCATTCCATTTGAAATATCTTCAAAGCTCTAGTTTTGTTGGTGTCAAACCTACTACTTCGCATGCTCTGAATATCAGAGTTTAATTGTACAAAAGAGGTCAACATTCCAAGGAAGAAAATAAAGAAGGGACTTTAGAGACATGTCCCTTTACAGCAGCTGCTGTATCCAAAGCAGTGGCTGGTTGTGCAGCATGTTTCAAAAAATAAGTTTCATTTAAATACATACTAAGTACTGAAAAGAGTTAATTCTTCAAAGAGGCTGCAGCCAATGAGTAAAAATCAGATACTCTTTAATCCTTGTGATAATTTAAACATTTTATAAGGGGAAAGAAGTGAGCCAGAAGCTGCAGCCTCAGATTATTAATCACATTATGGGGCAGGAGGCATCTTTTCTGACAGGACAAGTTGCAGCTTAATAGGACTATGACCAATAACCCTGTATGATGTTTGATTGGTCTGGCTTTGTATGGCAGGGAACCAACATATAAGAAGAAAAAAGAAACAGCGCATAAAGCAAGATCATTGGGGAGTACTAGAGAAGGGAATATTTCCATATTAGATAGTTGCGAACTACGAAGAACTACAGGGAATGCAAATGTACAAACTATAGTATATTGAATAAAGTTGATAAGCTACAAGTCATGTGGAAATATGAAGTAGTGGCAATAATTGAAACATGGCTTAAAATGTTGAGAAAAATATTACAAGGATACAATGTACAAGGACATAAAGTGCTCAGAAAAGATTGAGAAGAAAGAAAGGGAAATAGAATGAATAGTCTGATTAAAGAAGATGGTGCAGTTCTGGAAAGTGGTGATGTCCTTAAGGGATCGAGGACAGATACCTTTTGGTTCAAGATGAAAAACTAAAAGGATGTGCTTATGCTACATTGGGATATTCAAAAGATCTCCAATTAGTGAAAGAAATAGAGCAGCAAATCTGCAATTAACTAAGAGATATGCAAGAACTGAAGTGATAATACTGGGTGGATTTTAATACGTTAATTATAATTTGTATAGTGTTTTGGTAAAGGTCAGGAAGGGGAGACATTTCTGAAAAATATTCAGGAAAACTCCCTTGAGTAATATATCCTCAACCTGACTAGAAAGGCATTGCTCAATCTGGGATTGGGAAATAAGGTGGGTCAAGTGGTTCAACTGTCTGTAGGGGAATACTTGGGCAAGAATAATCATCACACAAGGTTTAGATTAGTAATGGAGAAAAGCAAAAAAAGATATAAAGTAGAACATTTAGCCTGGAAGTGATTCTTTTTTAAATTTACATAATCACCCTGGCTAGAAATGTATGACACACCTCTATTGCGGGTTTAACTTGAACCCAGGACTCCTAGCCCAGACGTAGGGACACTACCATAACAGAACAACAAACGATTGTTAAGTAAAAGATATTTCAGTTACAAGAAGAATACAATCAAACAAAGACAAAAAGTAGAACCAGAATAGTCCCCTTGGACGTTGAAGAAAGTAGAAATTACGATTAAACAAAAATACTCTATATTAGCTAAGTTAACTTGTCCAGCAAAAATCAGAAAATATACAATAATCTGAGACTGAGATTGGGAAGAAAATAAGACTGGTAAGTGTTACCCTAAACACTTCTAAAACTGTTTCAGCAGATCCCTCTATCTGATCACTTTCCCATTTGGTATCCTTTTCGACTTACAACCCATGATCCCCTCAGTACTCTTGTTTTCCCCACCTGGTGTGGATCAATGTTTGGTCCTATCTTCTTAGAAGTTAAGAACCGTTGAAGAAGCGTTGTTTGCACACAGAGTACCGACCGACCAGGTGAAAGCATAGCAAACTGCTTCTCGCATACACCAAACTGTTTAGCTGGCAGTTTGAGTCCGCTATCTCCACTCCTTGATTCTTCCTTAAAGCCCTGATTCTGTTCCAATATTCAATTATCTTTTGAAAGTTACGATTAAAGTTAAAATTACTCTCTCAAGCAGATCATAACTGGCATAAAATACCTCTGGTTCTTTTGCCACCAACCTGAAATCAGCGTCCTTGAGTGGAAATACAGTAATTCCCCCGTCTCAATTGGAGGCAATGAAGCCAATAATAGAACTCCTACTTTCATTTTAAATGAAACCTGCTATTCAGCGCATTCTGACCATTATACCTAGGATCTTACTGGTCTTGTACCACTGTATGTATAAATTTACCGATGCAACAAGACAGCCGAATACTGACTCATTGGTGTGCACTAGTCTGTATGACAAGCACATTATTCGCAATGCGCTCAGAAAACACGCGTGCAGGGGAAATCAGGGAGGCATCGTGATTCTTGTTACAGTACTATACTCGAGTTCCCGACAGTAACCACGCAAACTAACTGATCCAGCGGTTGGGGAAAGCTCACTTTTAGAATAAGTTAGTTATAAGCAACCGATCAAAAGGTATAGCTAAAGCTGTCTGGACTCAAAAAAATGGTGATGATTCCAGAAGCTTCCATGGTCAAGAATGTTCTGGAAACTTGCGCGCTTAAGGATGTTCTGGAAACTTCCGTGGTTAAGGATATTCTGGAAACTCCACCGTACAAGATTAGTGAAACGTGAATGACTTTTGTGTGAAGGATTAGGCGTCAGAAGATGCAATTCCAGTCAAGATCTCGACAAGACAGACAGAAGTGAGCAGACGGTTGGAACGCGCCAATCGAGGCTGGCGCTCTCAGATGGTTGGCGGGCAGCGCGAGCCGCCTTACCTCTCTCCCCCGCGATGCTGACATCCAGGTAGACCCGCGGGTTAGCCGCCGCAGACGGCTTTACTTTCGGAGAAGGATGCGACATAACAACGACCAAGCTCAATCCACCGAGGACAGGACAAATGCGTAGACAACTTCCGCTAGTCAACCGGACATCCGCTTTTCGCGGTACATTTTAGAGTCGACTATTTGGCTGGATAGTGATCTGATGTCAGTTTAAGTTTAAAACACTGCAGAAGTAAATTGAGGCAGTGCTTTGAATTACTATAAGATGCCGCTATAAGTTTCTAGCTTGTAAAACTAGAAACGGGCACCGATTTTAATGCAGAAACAGAGTGCTGGTGCAACTTTATAGGCCTGGCAGCGTCTGTGAATGGAGTTAACATTTCGACTCCAGTGACCCTTCATCTCTGGACCCCAAACATGTACAGTACTCTCTGCTTTCCGCACAACAGATATTGCCAGTCTGCTGTGTTCTCTAGTACACTGCTTTTGTTTCAGATTTCCAGCATCCGCAGTTCTTCGTCCACTTTTTACATCTAGTGTTTTTAGGCACAACTGAATGGTTTTCGTTCCCGACCTTCAAATCTATCGTGTTACTTCTCACCTGCTATCCACCGTCACTAAATCGCTAGTGTTTCCAATTAATCGATCCTTTAGTTGGGCCGGTAAAAAGAGTGCAATGACACCAAAGGTGAGGGAAATTCTTTGTGTGTTCCAGGTTTTAGCTCGCACTTCATTTATACATCTACCCTACAGGATCCAGAAATTGAATGATTTATTGTCACTTGCATATTACGGTAAGTAATACAGTAAAAAAGTGACAAGCTTCAATTGTTTCCACAATTCAGCGCCATTTTTAATAGTTTAAGAATAAAAAGATGTAAGTGAAAGAGAGTCCATCTTCATTCTGCCACCTCTGCCATGAGTCCTGAGTCGGCTTACCATCGACACCGGCACCACCTGCGCTGGACCCATCAACATCGGAGTCATCACTTCTTAGGCACCATTCTCTTTGCCACTGGTCCCACCTGGCTGCTGCCGAGCCCATGCTGAACCCACACTTGCCCCACAACTACGAGTCCCCGGCTCCGCTGCTGCCTCGATGACGCCAGGAGTCCCCGCTCTATGCATACCATGTTGCCGCCACCTCGCTAGTGCCAGGAATGCCCGCTCTGGCCCGACTGCAACCAGAAATCCCAGGCTCCACCGCCAACCCATCACTGCGCCTAGAGTTAACATAGTGAAGAGCTGGATGAACACAGCAGGCCAAGCAGCATCAGAGGAGCAGGAAAGCTGACGTTTCGGGTCTGGACCCTTCTTCAGAAATTTTTTTTTTTCTTCTGATGCTGCTTGGCCTGCTGTGTTCATCCAGCTCTACACCTTGTTATCCTGACTATGTTGTTGTCGTTGTGTTGAACATCCTTACTGCCGCTGCCACCACCTTAAATCGCCAGGAGGAGCTGCGTTACCCGCTGCCGCCTCCGACTGATGGGAGATAAAAGGTACTGCAGATGCGGGAGAATCCGAGATAACAAGCATGGGGCTGGATGAACACAGCAGGTC
>JAHRHZ010000218.1:3815871-3849828 GCA_024137785.1 Ginglymostoma cirratum
CCAGCCCCATGCTTGCTCTCTCTCTCTCTCTGTACTTTACTTTGTTTAGATTTAGAATCCTAGTTTTGGATTGGACTACCCAATTAAGAATTCTATCATGCTATCATGACTTTTTCCAAAAGGAGCTTTCACAGCAAAATTATTAATTAACCCCTTTTTAAATGCACAAAAGTAAATCTAGGATACCCTGCCCTCGAGTTGGTTCTTCAA
Source organism: Ginglymostoma cirratum (assembly GCA_024137785.1). Taxonomy (NCBI): domain Eukaryota; kingdom Metazoa; phylum Chordata; class Chondrichthyes; order Orectolobiformes; family Ginglymostomatidae; genus Ginglymostoma; species Ginglymostoma cirratum. The sequence goes on from JAHRHZ010000218.1 coordinate 3,816,082, forward strand.
TGTACTGATCAAAAAATCTATTTTGTGCACACTCTAGAAATTCATCCACCACAGAATGAATGCAAATATGGTTTGACCAATCCATAAAAATCAGTCATGATTAATTTAGGACCTTTGTTGCATGCATATCTAATTTCCTGTCATCCCGTACCTCACCATTAATATTTGGAGGCCTATAGATACTACCACCACTTGATACCATCTCCCAACACTAGTTTTAATCCATCTCCACTATATCAGTGGATGCCCTGTGAGGATATTGGTCATGGTTCTGCTGGGATGCCATCCTTCCAGATTGTGTGGATCCCATCTGCGCTGGAATTGAACCCAATCCCTCAAAAATCTAATTGCCTCCCTCCTACACCATCCCTCCAGTCATACATTCTTTTGATCCATTCTCTGTTTCCTATCTCGCCAGTACATGTCATTGGAATAATCTTGAAATTCCTATCTTTGAGATGCAACTTTTTAGTTTCATCCTAGTTCCCTATATTCTGCTTGAAGGACCCCATCCTTGGCTTGATTGACCATTTGCAATTTACTGACATGGTGACCAATCACTAAACATATTCACAAGAGGCTGCCAATGTACTTTTTACAAAAGAACATCAAAGTTTATTGTAACAATTACCCTAATTAACAATTATACAATTCAAAAGGAAAAAATGAACTATTTTACACAATACAAGAGCTAAATGAAAAATTCTTATTACAAATATCACGAATAAAGATTCAATATTTTTACTCTTAACATTATAGGTACTCAAACTTCAGCGAGAGGTCACCTTACTTCCAATTTAAAGTTCTGTGTACAGTGAGTGTAACTGTACCTGATTGCTTTCCAGCAAATTTCTGCACTCACTTGATGCTAGCTTCTTCACTTAATGACTCTTCATGAGACCCTTCATCAAACTGCCAACACAGTTTAATATATATTCCTTAAAATTTAACAGCCTTGTAGGACGTGTTCCTGTCTAACACCATTAAACCGTCTGTTTCTGGAGTTTTTCTCTTACTCCTTTTAAGCTGTGCATGGTTTCTTTTCTTCTGCCTTGACTGTTTTGGAGATTGCAGTGGCCAAAAGAAATTTGGACCTTGATATTACAGAATGTTTAGACAGGTACAGCTATGACCAGCAGCTTGTCAGAAGAACAATCTGAAAAATATGACACTGTCAAAAAGGGAATACGCAATGCTTATGAACTTGCCCTGAAGCTTATCAATTGAAATTTAGGACAACAAGAAAGAAACCTAAGCAGATATTTGTGGAATTTGCAAGGGAGAAAGAAATGCTGTAGGATCAGTAGTTCAGATCACTTAAGCTCGAGAAACATTTTGAGAACATGATAGAAACTGTGATCATGAAAAAATGCCAAACAGCATTCTCACAAATTTTAAAATGTCATAGAATCATACAATGCAGAAGAAGCCCTTTTGCTCATTGAGTCTGCATCAACCTATGAGAAACACTTGACCTTCAACCTATTCCTATTTACCAGCACTTGGCCCATAGCCTGGAATATTATGATGTGCCAAGTGCTCATCTAGGTACTTTTTAAAGGATATGAGGCAACTTGCCCCTACCACCCTCCCAGGCAGCACATTCCAGACCATCACCACACTCTGGGTAAAAACGTTTTTCCTCACATTCCCCCGAAACCTTCCAACTGTCTTCTTGAACTAGTGTCCCCTTGTTACTGACCCTTCAACTAAAGGGAACAGCTGCTCCTTATTCATTCTGTCCATACCCTTAATAATTTTGTACTCCACAATTAGATTGGCCTCTCAGTCTTCTTGTTCCAACAAAAACAGCCTAAGCCGATTCAACCTTTCCTCTTAACTTAAATTTTCCATCCCAGGCAGCATGCTGGTGAATTTCCTCTGCATCCCCTCCAGAGCAATCACATTAGAACATAGAACATGACAGCGCAGTACAGGCCCTTTGGCCCTCGATGTTGCGCCGACTTGTGAAACCAATCTGAAGCCCATCTAACCTACACTATTCCATTATCATCCATATGTTTATCCAATGATCATTTAAATGCCCTGAAAGTTGGCGAGTCTACTATTGTTGCAGGCAGGGCATTCCACGCCCTTACTACTCTCTGAGTAAAGAACCTACCTCTGACATCTGTCCAATATTATCACCCCTCAATTTAAAGCTATGTCCCCTCGTGCCAGCCAACACCATCCGAGGAAAAAGGCTCTCACTGTCCACCCTATCTAATCCTCTGATCATCTTGTATGTCTCTATTAAGTCACCTCTTAACCTTCTGCTCTCTAACGAAAACAGCTGTAAGTCCCTCAGCCTTTCCTCATAAGACCTTCCCTTCATACCAGGCAACATCCTGGTAAATCTCCTCTGCACCCTTTCCAATGCTTCCACATCCTTCCTATAACGTGGCGACCAGAACTGTACGCAATACTCCAAGTGCAGCCGCACCAGAGTTTTGTACAGCTGCAACATGACCTCACAGCTCCGAAACTGAATCCCTCTACCAATAAAACCTAATACACCATACGCCTTCTCAACAACTCTATCAACCTGGGTGGCAACTTTCAGGGATCTATGCACATGGACACTGCGATCTCTCCGCTCATCCACACGATCAAGAATCTTACCATTAGCCCTGTACTCTGTATTCCTGTTACTCCTTCCAAAGTGAATCACCTCACACTTTTCCACATTAAACTTGATTTGCCACCTCTCAGCCCAGCTCTGCAGCTTATCTATGTCCCTCTGTAACCTGCAACATCCTTCCGCACTATCCACAACTCCACCGACTTTAGTGTCATCTGCAAATTTACTAACCCATCCTTCTATGCCCTCATCCAGGTCATTTATAAAAATGACAAACAGCAGTGGCCCCAAAACAGATCCTTGCGGTACACCACTAGTAAATGAACTCCAGGATGAACATTTCCCATCAACCACCACCCTCTTTCTTCTTACAGCTAGCCAATTTCTGATCCAAACCGCTAAATCACCCTCAATCCCATGCCTCCGTATTTTCTGCAATGGCCTACCGTGGGGAACCTTATCAAACGCTTTACTGAAATCCATATACACCACATCAACCGCTTTACCCTCATCCACCTGTTTGGTCACCTTCTCAAAGAACTCAATAAGGCTTGTGAGGCACAACCTACCCTTCACAAAACCGTGTTAACCAACCCTAATCAAATTATTCCATTCTAGATGATTATAAATCCTATCTCTTATAATCCTTTCCAACACTTTACCCACAACCGAAGTAAGGCTCACTGATCTATATTTACCAGGGTTGTCTCTACTCCCCTTCTTGAGCAAGGGGACAACATTTGCTATCCGCCAGTCTACTGGCACCTATTCCTGTAGACAATGACGACACAAAGATCAAAGCCGAAGGGTCTGCAATCTCCTCCCTAGCTTCCCAGAGAATCCTAGGATAAATCCCATCCGGCCCAGGGGACTTAGCTATTTTCACACTTTCCAGAATTGCTAACACCTCCTCCTTATGAACCTCAATCCCGTCTAGTCTAATAGCCTATATCTCAGCATTCTCCTCGACAACATTGTCTTTTTCCTGTGTGAACACTGACGAAAAATATTCATTTAGCGCCTCTCCTATCTCTTTGGACTCCATGCACAACTTCCCACTACTGTCCTTGACTGGCCCTAATCTTACTCTAGTCATTCTTTTATTCCTGACATACCTATAGAAAGCTTTAGGGTTTTCCTTGATCCTACCTGCCAAAGACTTCTCATGTCCCCTGCTGGCTCTTCTTAGCTCTCTCTTTAGGTCCTTCCTGGCTAACTTGTAACTCTCAAGTGCTCTAATTGATCCTTCACACCTCATCTTTACATAAACCTCCTTCTTCCTCTTGACAAGAGATTCAACTTCTTTAGTAAACCACGGTTCCCTTGCTCAACCACTTCCTCTCTGCCTGACAGGTACATATTTATCAAGGACACGCAGTAGCTTGTTCCTCGAACAAGCTCCACATTTCAATTGTGCCCAGCTCCTGGAGCTTCCTTCCCCACCCTATGCATCCTAAATCTTGCCTAATCGCGTCATAATTGCCTTTCCCCCAGCTATAACTCTTGCCCTGCGATATATACCTATCCCTTTCCATTGCTAAAGTAAACGTAACCAAATTGTGGTCACTGTCACCAAAGTGCTCACCTACCTCCAAATCTAACACCTGGCTGGTTCATTACCCAGTACCAAGTCCAATGTGGCCTTGCCTCTTGTTGGCCTATCTACATACTGTGTCAGGAAACCCTCCTGCACACATTGGACAAAAACTGACCCATCTAAAGTACTCAAACTATAGTGTTTCCAGTCAATATTTGGAAAGTTAAAGTCCCCCATAACAACTACCCTGTTACTTTCGCTCCTATCCAGAATCATCTTTGCAATCCTTTCCTCCACATCTCTGGAACTTTTCGGAGGCCAACTGAAAACTCCCAACAGGGTGACCTCTCCTTTCCTGTTTCTAACCTCAGCCCATACTACCTCAGTAGACGAGTCCTCATCAAACGTCCTTTCTGCCACCGTAATACTGTCCTTGACTAACAATGCCACACCTCCCTCTCTTTTACCACCTTCCCTGATCTTACTGAAACATCTAAACCCCGGAACCTGCAACCTACATTCCTGTCCCTGCTCTATCCATGTCTGCGAAATGGCCACAACATCAAAGTCCCAGGTACCAACCCATGCTGCAAGTTCACCCACCTTATTCCGGGTGCTCCTGGCGTTGAAGTAGACACACTTCAAACCACCTTCCTGCCTGCCGGTACACTCCTGCGACCTTGAAACCTTATTCATGACCTCACTACTCTCAACCTCCTGTTCACTGGAGCTACAATTCAGGTTCCCACCCCGCTGCTGAATTAGCTTAAACCCTCCTAAAGAGCATTAGCAAATTTCCCCCCAAGGATATTGGTACCCCTCTGGTTCAGGTGTAGACCATCCCATTTGTAGAAGTCCCACCTACCCCAGAATAAGCCCTAATTATCCAGGTATCTGAATCCCTCCCTCCTGCACCATCCCTGTAGCCACATGTTCAACTGCTCTCTCTCCCTATTCCTCGCCTCGCTAGCACGTGGCACGGGTAACAAACAGAGATAACAACTCTGCTTGTTCTCGCTCTAAGCTTCCACCCTAGCACCTTGAATTTCTGCCTTACATCCCCATCCCTTTTCCTACCTATGTCGTTGGTGTCTATGTGGACCACGACTTGTGGCTGCTCCTCCTCCCACTTCAGGATCCTGAAAACACGATCCGAGACCTCACGGACCCTGGCACCTGGGAGGCAACACACCAACCGCGAGTCTTTCTCGTTCCCACAGAATCTCCTAACTGTCCCCCTAACTATGGAGTCCCCAATGACTAATGCTCTCCTCCTCTCCCCCCTTCCCTTCTGAGCAACAGGGACAGACTCTGTGCCAGAGACCTGTACCCCATGGCTTACCCCTAGTAAGTCGTCCCCCACAACAGTATCCAAAACGGTATACTTGTTATTGAGGGGAACGTCCACAGGGGATCCCTGCACTGTCTGCTTGTTCCCTTTCTGTCCCCGACTGTAACCCATCTACCTTTTTCCTGTACCTGAGGTGTGACTACCTCCCTGTAACTCCTCTCAATTACCCCCTCAGCCTCCCGAATGATCCGAAGTTCATCCAGGTCCAGCTCCAGTTCCCTAACATGGTTTCCGAGGAGCTGGAGTTGGGTGCACTTCCTGCAGATGAAGTCATTGGGGACACTAGTGGTGACCCTTACCTCCCACATTCTACAGGAGGAGCATGAAACTGCCCTAACATCCATTCCCACTGTTCTGAATTCCCAACCAGACTATTGAAAAAAAAACTAGTAACCTTACCAAATCTGCGTTCAGAGCCTTTTTTTTTTGGTTAGAGGAGGAGGATTGCAGAGATAAGTGAGAGAACTACAGACCAATGAATCGCATATCAGTGGTAGTGGTACATTCTTCCTGTAATGTGGTGACCAGAACTACATATAGTACACTAGCTGTGGTCTCACCAAAGTTCTACACATCTCCAACATAAGTTCCCTGCTTTTGTAATCTATGCCTCCATTGATAAAAGCAAGTGTCCCATATGCCCTTTTCACCACCCTACTAACATGCCCTCTGCCTTCAGAGATCTATGGACAAACACACCAAGGCCCCTTTGTTCCATTGAACTTCCAAGTGTTATGCCATTCATTGAATACTTCCTTGTCAAATTACTGCTTCCAAACTATGTGTCTCCTCACACTTTTCAGGGTTAAATTCCATCCGCCACTCACCTGCCCTTTTAATCATTCTGTGTATATATTCTTGTAGCCCAAAACACTCAATCTCACTGTTAACCAACCAACCTATCCTTGTGTCATCTGCAAACTTAGTAATCCAACCACTGTACACAGTCATCTATGTCATTTATATAAATGACAAACGATAGGGGACCCAGCACAGATGCCTAAAAGCAGCCTTTTGTCACCACCTTCTGTCTCCTAAAACTGAGCCAATTTTGAATACACTTTATCAAATCACCTTTTATTCCATTTGCTTTCTTGATAAGTCTCCTATGTGGGATTTTGTCAAAGACTTTGCTAAAATCCAAAAAACTACATCAACTGCAGTACTGTCATCTACACACCTGGTCACCTCCTCAAAACATTAAGCCAAATTTGTTAGGTATGACGTCTCTCTGATAAAGCCATACTGATTATCCCCGATGAAACCTTGCCTCTCCAAGTAGAGGTTGATGCTTTCCTTAAGAATTTTTTCCAATAGTTTCTCTACCACTGATATGTGATTCATTGGTCTGTAGTTCTCTCACTTATCTCTGCAATCCTTCTTAAATATTGGAACCACATTAGCTCTCCAGTCCTGTGGTACCTCCTGTGCTGCCAGAGAGGAATTAAAAATTTGGGCTAGTGCCCCTACAATCTCCTCCATTGGCTCCCACAGCAGTCTGAGACAAAATTCATCCAGACCTGGATATTTATCCATTTTTAAGCCCGTCAACACCTCCAATACTTTGTTTTCCCTACGTCAATTTGTTCAAGTACCTTGCAGTCTCTCTATTTAGATTCCATACCTTCACACTCATTCTCTTGGATGAAGATGGAGGTGAAATATTTGTTCAACACTCTACCTATTTCGTTTTGCTCCACCCACAGATTGCCCCCATGGTCTCTAACGGACCCTATTCTTTCACTTGTTGTCATTTTCCCATTGATATACTCAGAGAATATCTTGGGATTTTCCCTATTTTTACTAACTAGAGTTTTCTCATATCCCTTCTTTGCTTCCCTAATTGCTTTCTTAAGCTTCAACCTGGACTTTCTGTACTCCACTAATGTCTCACTGATTTGTAGCCCTTGTACCTGCTAAAAGCCTCTTTCCCTTCTCTTCATACCCTGAATATCTTTGATGATCCGTGGTTCCCCGAGCTTGTTACTTCTTCCTATCACCCTTGAGAGAACATGTCAGACTAGTACCCTCCCCATTTACTTTATGAATGGCCCCCCATTGCTGTTCTGTAGATTTCCCCACCAGTAGCTGTTCTCAGTTTACCTTGGCCAGATCCTGCCTTATTTTACTAAACTGCTCCCTACCACCAACTCAACCACTCGTCTGGTTTCATTCACCAGAATTAGATCTAGAACTGCACTGTCCCTTGTTGGATCCTCTACATATTGGCCTAAAAAGTTCTCCTGTACACATTTCAAGAATTCCTTTCCATCCAAGTCCTTAACACTATGACTATCCCAGTTAATGTTGTGAAAGTTGAAATTGCCTACTATAACTATCCTTCTGTTATTATTTTTAAGCATTTCTGTGATTTGTGCACAAATTTGCTCCTCAATTTCCCACCAGCTCTATGAGGATCTATAAGAAACAGCTAGCAATGTGGCTGCACCTTTTTTATTCTTAAACTCTACCCACAAAGCTTCATTCAATGCCCCCTCCAAGATATAATCTCTCTTTACTTCAATAATTGATGCCTCAACTAACAATGCAATAACTAATAATGCAATGCCTCCTCCTCTTTTACATCTTCATCTGTCTGGCATGAAGATTCGATATCCCAAATGTGGAGTTACCAATCTTGCCACTCTCTCAACCATATCTCTGTGATGGTTACTGTATATCATTTCTCAATCTCAATCATTGCCCTTAGCTCATCCATTTTACCTGTGATACTTTGAAGTAAAGACTATCCAGCCTTGCCTTACTCCTTTGAAAGTTACTATAGCTGCACTCCCTCGGACTTGATTGTTTTACTGTAGGATGCTGTGCCCTTATTCTGCTAACAGTCTGTGTTCCCTCCCCCATCCAAATTAGTTTAAACTCAGCCCAACAGCACTAGCAACTGGTCCAACAAGAATGTCTGTCCGGCACTGTTTGAGATGTAGAATGTTCTACTTTTACAAGTTCCACCTTCCCCAGAAATGGTTCTGCTGATTCAGGAATCTGAAATCTTCTTTCCTGCATGAACTGTTAAGCCATGCATTCATCTGCACTATTCTCCCCTTTCCGTGCTTGCTAGCATGTGGTGCTGGGAACAATCTAGAGATTATGACTCAAGAGGTCCTGTTTTCTTCGTCCACATTAGCTGTTCTCCAGTCCTGCGGTACCTCCCCCATGGCCAGAGAGGAATTAAAAGTTTGGGTCAGTGCCCCTGCAATCTCAATTCCAAATCTGCTTGTTGTATTTCTGTTACGGATGATGGGCTAAATGTATCAGCATTGTCTCTTTGTCATCATCCTTTGTGGTAAGTAGTCAAAAATTATATATGATAACTGAATTTCCAAACTATTTCCTGTTTCATAGACTCCTTTGCTTCCCGTTTAATTTTATGGGATCTGAGATATAGTCAGAACACGGTCTGGAAATAATCAAGGATGTTCTTTTTGTAACATTTCAGTTTCTTTTAACTGCATTGGTTCTTCTACCACTCTTGTTGAAGCCAATAATCTTGAATATGCTGGATCATTTGCCCAGATAAAAATTAAATCCCTCTATGGAATTTGTTTCACCACTTCAACTCCTACGTCTCCATTGAACAAGTAACTCTTTAATCCAATTTTCTAATGTGATTGGTTTATAACCTCTTGTGAATACGGTGGCACGGTGGCTCAGTGGTTAGCACTGCTGCCTCATAGCTTCAGGAACCTGGATTCAATTCCACCCTTGGGCAACTGTCTGTGTGGAGTTTGCACATTCTCCCTGTGTCTGCATGTGTTCCCTCTGGGTACTCCAGTTTCCTCCCACAGTCCAAAGGTGTACATGCTCGGTGGATTGGCCGTGCTAAGTTGCCCATAGTGTTCAGCTCAGCAGGTGTGCCACTAGGAAAAATTCTGCCAAATTGGTAGTGAAAGTTAGTTCAATTTTTTTACAGCTGTGATTACCCATAGAAATATATGTACACTATGTAGATTAGGGGGGATGGATCTGGGTGGGATGCTCTGAAGGTCAGTGTGGACCTGTTGGGCCGAAGGGCCTGTTTCCACACTGTAAGGATTTGATTTGATTTCCTTTTCAGCAACTTTCCCCTGTTGCATTTAACATGAACTGTGATGTAAATGACTATGCTGAGCTGACACGAAAGAGGAGTTGAGGTCCAGGGCTGATCAGCTATTATTTTGGTGAATGACAGGGCAGACTTGAGGAGTCGAATGACCTATTTCTGTTCCTACTTCTTATGTTTCTACATAATTCCAGAAGGTGTGCCACTAGGAAAAATTCTGCCAAATTGGTAGTGAAAGTTAGTTCAATTTTTTTACAGCTGTGATTACCCACAGAAATATAATCAGATCAAGGCTGACATTATTCTTCAGAAAGGGTTGAGTTTGCAAAGTAGCTGTTGTGAAAGTTGACCTTTTGAGTAAGGAGTAGGTACTGCATCTGATGACTTTCCACAAGCAAAGCCACGTTATTATACAGCCATGATAAAAAAAAACAAATGTCACAAACAAATAGCACATTGAAGCATTAGATTCCTCAGAATTTTGGATAGCAAAGGCAGCCTGGAAACAATTTTAGTCACTGACATTTATGGATTACCCTATTCCAGCTGGAATAATGAAACAGTGCACATTGTTTCTCTGAGAATTGGCACGTTTATTTTGAATGTGTACTGCATTGATAGATAAGAAAAAATAGTAAAACAAAAAGGCAAAAATTCTTCACAAAAAGGTGAAAATGAAGTGAACCCTAAGCCAGGAGACAGTAAACGGTGTGTCCACAACTTTGAGCAAACAGATGAAATTTGAAGAGCTTTGTTAAGATGTTTCAGAAGGCTGATATTGGAAGAATTGAATCTTTAGGGAGTTAATTAGAGCTGGTAAAGATTATAGAAAAGAGCTGGTTGAATGATTGTTGGAATTATAGATAAGATTAAGAATTTTAAATACAATGCATTGGACAGCAGAGAATTTGTGCAAATATTATATGTGGGGATGAAACGTGAGCAGAAACCCTGAAGGACTATGAAGAAGCATTTGATTTTTGTACAATTGAATTTTAAAGGTTACCTCAGTATACCACTCCAACTGGAGTCGAACGTTATTTGTAGTTTCTTCAACAGAAAGGAAAGCACGTAAATCTAAACTGACATTTGATAGAAGTTCTGAATGGATAAGAAAATGTTAATTGTTCTTAGGCACTCCCTCAGGATCAAGGAGGTCTTAAGTGTCAGAGGTACTACCTTTAAGATTAAGATAAACTGAAGCCATGTCTCCACACTAAAATCAAATAGTTATGGTATAGAGAAGCCACTTCACTGTATACTGGCTCTTTGAAAGTTGTCTAATTAGTCCCACTCATCTATGCTTTATCCGTCGTTGTGCAAATTTTTCCACTTCAAAGATATTTTAAATTCCCTTTTGAGAGTAATTATTCATTCTTCTTCTGCCACTCTGTCATGCAGGCAATATTTTCCAAGCCTTTGTGTTTTCTTCTCTCGTATAGTTGTTCACGTGTGATGCCGGATATGAAGCTATTGGTCAAGTGCTGGAAAATGGGATTAGAATAGTTAGGTGCTTGTTTTTTGATCAGCACAGACCTGGTGATGCTGTTGATGTATGACTATGTCACCCCAATTCTTTTGCCAGTTATGTTAAATATGCATCTTCTGGTTCCAAGCCTTCAACCAATGGAAGTAACTTCTCCTTTATTTTCTTCTTGAGAATGCTTGAGAATTTTCACACTTCTGTCAAATTATTTCTGTCTTTACAACTCTAAGGAGAACTACACCAGTTTCGATAAACTCTCTATACTTATGTCTTTTGACCTTGCCCTTCCAGTAAATGCCCTCTTCTCCCTTTCTAAGGCTTTGACATCCTTCATTTTGGGCACATTTTTCCACCTGAGGCTGACACAATGTTTTCTAAAGGGTAAACGCAACCTTCTGACTTCCGTGATTTTATTCAGAGAGCTAAGGTCCCTTCTTAACTTGACCTGCAATCTTCAGAGACTTGTCTATGTACAAACTTCAAGGTCTCTCTTTTCCTGCACCACCTTTAAATTTGTTTTGCCAGTTCTCTTGTCTCTCTCTTCTTTCTGCCAAAACATATCACTTCATATCTCTGCTTTAAATTTAAACTGTTCCATGTATCAGTGAAGTTAATCAGGGAGTGCAGCATGAATTCATGACAAGTAGGTCATACCTGACAAACCTCACTGAATTTTTTGAAGAGGTGATTAAGGTAGTGGACAGGGACTGTCTATGGATATTGCTTTTATGGACTTCCAGAAGGTATTTGATAAAGTCACACATTAGAGATTGTTAACAAAGGTAGAAACCACAGAGTGAAGGCAAATTACTGACATGGCTGGGAAACTGGTTGAGTGGCGGGTGACAGAAAGTAGGGATAATGGCTAGACACTTAAATTGACAGGATGTGACTAGTGAGGTCCACAAGGGTCTGTGATAGAGATATTAGGAACTGCAGATGCTGGAGAATCCAAGATAACAAGGTTTGGAGCTGGATAAACACAGCAGGCCAAGCAGCATCATAGGAGCAGGAAAGCTTGACGTTTTGGGCCTAGACGCTTCACCAGAAATGGGGGAGGGGAAGAGGGTTCTGAAATAAATAGGGAGAGAGGGGGAGGCGGATAGAAGATGGATAGAGGAGAGGATAGGTGGAGAGGAGGCAGACAAGTCAAAGAGGCCCCCAACACCTAATTTTTACTATGGACGTCCAGTCCCTATACACCTGCATTCCCCATGCAGATGGCCTAAAGGCCCTCTGCTTCTTTCTGTCCCGCAGACCTGACCAGTCCCCCGCCACTGACACCCTCATCCGCTTAGCCAAACTCATCCTCACCCTCAACAACTTCTCTTTCAATTCCTCCCACTTCCTACAGACAAAGGGGGTCTCTCCTGAACAGTCTGGCCTTAATTTTTAGACTATGCCCCCAAGTCTTAGAATCTCCAATCATTATAAGTAGTTTATCTTTATCTGTCCTGCCTTTTCCTGTTAATATCTTGAAGACTTCAATAAGATCACTCCTAACTTTCTAAATTCTAGAGAAAACAGGTCCAATTTGTATAAGAGATAGTAGGAACTGCAGATGCTGGAGAATCTGACATAACAAGGTGTAGAGGTGGATGAACACAGCAGACCTTGACTTGACTGATCTCAAAAAAGACCACACGATATTTGAAGTTCTATGTGCATTTTACCAGAAAGATAAACAGAAACTCATTGACAATGCCGTCCTTAGAGGTGTAAATAGCTCTTGCTATCTCACCAAATTTGAAAGAATATGAGCCATTGAAGTTAATGTCTGCATAAGTTAGAACGTTAATTACCTTGGCTAAACGATAATGGATGGAATTATACACCAGACAAGGCCGAACCCAATACCTAATATGGATAGATAATTCACCAGTTTAGTATAGCAGCCATGTACAATATTGATAATGTCTGACTGTGAATAGCCATTTTGTGTAGATTTCAGGAGAATCCAAAAAGATTATTCCGGGCCATTCTCCACTGAACTAACTGTGAACAGTATATAAAAGTAGGGATATTTTTCTGACACTGGGAGTTACAAAGGAAGGTACCCAGCAATCATCCCTGTTCTGATGGAAAGGAAACCAGACAGTTTTCATGTGTTGTGCTGCAAAACCTGTGGAAATGGAGTGATTATCCAGAACGTCAAAATTGTCCCACACATGTACACCCACAGGTGATATTAGTTGGCTGCAACAGGCTATAGGAAGAGATAACAAGGTGTAAAGCTGGATGAACACAGCATGCCAAGCAGCATCAGAGGAGCAGGAAAGCTGAAGTTTTGGGTCTAGATCCTTCTTCAGAAAATGGTGTAGACCCGAAATGTCAGCTTTCCAGCTCCTCTGATGCTGCTTGGCCTGCTGTGTTCATCCAGCTCTACACCTTGTTATCTCAGATTCGCCAGCAACAGCAGTTCCTACTATCTCTAGGCTATAGGAAGAGTCTGGGTATGAATCTGTAGGTGTTGTTGATGTCACCAGGCTGAGGATGAGGGAGCTGGAGAGGCAGAGGTGGAGACTGGGGCTGACTGAACTGAGCTTCTATACATAAGCATGCACACACACGCAGACACACATTCCCCCACCCTCGGTAGTGCTTGCAGTGTAAGTTTCCTTGGCCTTTGTTCCTTTGCATACTCCCTTCACTGCTGTTGCTGCCTCATCATCTGGGCTTCTCCAGCTGCCGTGCTGTCTAGAGAGGGGCCTTATTGGAGCCAGATGGCTATGCCTGAGGGCCAGGGCTGCTCCCATGCCTATTTCGCAATCCTTCTATCCTCCCAGCTACCCCATCCCACATACACCAGATCCTCCAACTTGTCCAGCGACAAAAGTGTCTGATGAAATGGCTGCTGGCACATGTACAGATGGGGCTGATATGAGCTGATTGTTAAACCGTGTTCATGTGCTTGTATGTGTTTGTTGCTCCACCTGGTGGTGGCATTCACAATAAGCACAGTTGTGAGGAAACAGAATCTTTCACTTGCTCCCTTAGGTTGCCATCCATACTGAGTCCACCTGCAAAAGCAAACTCCACTACAGAAGCCATACAGTCATACAACATGGAAACAGGTCCTTTGGTCCAACCAGTCTATGCCAACCTTAATCCCAAAACTAAACTAGGCCCATCTGTTTGTGCTTGATCCCTATCCCTCCAAACATTTCTTATTCATGTACATACCTTTGAAACATTGTACATGCACCCACTACTTCCTCTGGAAGTTCATTCCACACACAACCCACTCTCTGTTTAAAAAAAAAAGACCCCTCATGTCTTTTTAAAATCTTTTCCCTCTCACCTTAAAAAATGTCACCTAGTGTTGAAATGCCCTACCTCAGAGAAAAGACACCTGCCATTCACCTTATCTATACCCCCATAACTTTATAAACCTCTTTAAGGTCACCCCTCAACTTCCTACGCTCTAGTCAAAAAAGTCCCAGCTTATCCAGCCTCTCCTTATAACCCAAACAGTCCATTCTGGCAACATCCTGGTAAATCTCTTCTGAACCTTTCCAGCTTAATAATACCTTTATTATAACAGGGAGACCAGATCTGGACACAGTACGCCAGAACAGGCCTCACCAACATCCTGTACGACCTCAACATAATGTCCCAACTCCTGAACAATGAAGGCAAGCATGCTAAGTGCTTTCTTAATCACCCTACCTATATGTGATGCAAACTTCAAAGAATTACATACTTGAAGCCCTAGGTTTCTCTGTTCTACAACACTGCCCAAGACCCTACTTTTAACTGTATAAGTCTTGTCTTTGTTTGTTTTACCAAAATGCAATACCTTCCATTTATCCAAATTGAACTCCATTTGCTACTCTTCAGCCCATTGCCCCAGTTGGTCAAGATCTCTTTGTAATTTTAGATAACCATCTTCACTGTCCACCATACCACCGATCTTGGTGTCATCCACAAACTTACTGACCATGCTTTCTATATTCTCATCTAAATGGCATGGTGGATCGGTGGTTTAGCACTGCTGCCTTACAGCACCAGGGACCCAGGTTCGATTCCACCCTCGGGTGACTGTTTGTGTGGAGTTTGCATGTTCTCCCTGGGTCTGTGTGGGTTTCTGCTGGGTGCTCCGGTTTCCCCTCACAGTCCAAAAATATGTAGGCTTGGTAGATTGTCCATAGTGTCCAGGGGTGTGTGAATTATGTGGATTAGACATGGGAAATGCAGGGTTACAGGGAAAGGTTAGGGGGTTGGGTCTGGGTGGGTGCACTTCGGAAGGGTGGTGCGGACTTGTCGGGCTGAATGGCCTGTTTCCACACTGTAGGGATTCTATGATCTAAATCATTTATATAAATGACAAACAAAAACCATTGCAGCTGCTAAACATAATTCTTAACACTCCACTCCTTCAGTCCAGCCAACCGATAGTTCATTCGGAAGTTATGGGCCTGCAACAATGTCAGAAAGAACAGAGCTGAATTTCATAAGTATACTTATTTGCAATTAGTTGTTGTGTATAGTCATAGAAAGTCATAGAGTCAAACAGCATAAAAATTGGCCCTTTGGTCCATCATGCCTATCGCAACCAATAAACACCAAACTATACTAATCCCATTTACCTGCACTTGGTCCTACAATGCCTTCACACTTTAAGTACGTGTCTAGATGCTTCTTAAACTTTGAAAGTGTAACCTGTTTCCACCACCCTCTCAAGCAGCCCTTTCCATATTGATTTTTTTTTCCTCAGATCTCCTCTCAACCACTTGGTCCTCACCTTAAACCTATGTCCTCTAGTCTTAGACACTTCTGTCATAGGAAGAGATTCTCACAATCTATTCTATCCATGCCTCTCATAATTTTGTATACTTCAATCAAATCACCTCTCAGCCTCCTTTACTCCAAAGAAAACAAACTTAGCCTGTTCAGTCTGTCCCCATAACTGAGACTTTTCATCCCAGACACATCCTGATGAATGTCCTCTGCACCCACTCCAGCACAATCACATCCTTCCAATAGTGTGGCAACCAGAATTGACACAATATTCCATCTGTTGACTATTCAATGTTTTATAAAGTTGTAACAGGACTTCCTTGCTCCCATATTCTCTTCCCTGGCTAATGAAGATGAGCATCCCAAGTGCCTTCTTCACCACCCCACCTTCAGGGATCTGTAGACTTGTACACCTAAGTCCCTTTGTTCTTCAATACACCTTAGGGACCTACCATTCACTGTGCATATTCTTCTCCTATTAGACCTCCCAAAATGCATCACCTTGTACTTATTGGCATTAAATTCCATCTGCCATTGTGCTGCCCAATTTACCAGCTGATCAATATCACTTAGCCTCAGACTAAACTCCTCACTATCAAATGATTTGTAATAAACTAAGTTTTATGTTATTTAAGACCAAGTCCTAGATCTTCACAATGACAAAGAGCTCCTTGGTCATGGTAAAAATGCCGGAAGATATCAGAAATCCCAAGATTACCCCACAATCCCTGCATTCTCATTTTTGCAGGGGTAGTTCCTAGTTCATATACACATTTCTCACAGGCAGCCCTCCATTTAAATAATATCTGCCTCCACTCAAAATCGGATTTGGAGACCCAGGTTTCTGAAAGCTAGAAAGTGACTAGATCAAGTGAAAGCCTGTCTCTTGACAATGCATTCCTTTTGAATAACCAGGTTATCATTTTGGTGATATTCTATCTCTGTGGCCCAGGACACCTTCGGTGTAGTGGTCAGAGATCCTTTGGAGATGAGGTGGTCATGTATCCTTTGGAGAGCGTGGCATGACAGTGGAATGTGGTGATTCTTGGGATTGTTAACTGTGGAGCAGATTATGCACAGGCCCCTTGGAAAATCTAACTTGACACGGTCTGCCAAGGAGTGTTAATCTATTTTAACTTAATAGGTGACTACTATTCTCTGGTCAAGATTTTGCCTTGAAAAATGAACCAATCAGTGTTAACCTGCCTGGTTTAAATTTAAACAAAGCATGACTGTTAGCTGTCAGTTATTATCTAACTGCTGCATTCTCCATGGCAATACTTATGCAAATCAGAGTCGACATGCAGTAGGAAATATTTTTCCACTTTATGTTGCTACTCTTGTGAACATCCTGATGAGTGTAAAACAAAAGGTTTTGGTAAAGGGTGTATTTTTTCAAAAATACCCGAGTTCTATATTACCAAACATCTATTTATATAGAGATATAAATCAAAATAATTCCATGTGTTTTAAGTTTTCAAACTAGATTGTCAAGTATCTTTTGAATGTCCATATACACACTAACCATACTATTCTCATTGATCTTCAGTATTACTTCATCAAATAAGTCAACAGTATCAGTTGAAATGACTTAATCTTAATTTCTGGTGGAAATAGTTCTTTTGGAGTAATGTCACTGAACTAATAAATCAGAGGTCTGGGCTAATTTCCTGGGAATATAAATTCAGATCTCCCATGGTTTCTGGTTGAACTTAAATTCAATTAATTAATACAAATCTGTAGTTGAAACCTAGTTGCAATAATGGTGCTATGATTGTCACAAAAACCCACCTGGTTCACTAATGTCTTCAGGGAAGGGAATCATCTCTTGTTACCTGATCTGACCTACCTATGACACCAGACCCACAGCAATGTGGTTATCTTTTAACGGCCTCTGAAATAGTCTAGCAAGTCATTTAGTCCAAGGGCAATTAGTGGCTTTGCCAGTGATGCCCAGAACCCATTAAAGGCTTATAAAAAAGAATGCTAGCTTTTATATCCAAGTTCCGATTAATTTTGACTTGGATCAATGTCTTCTAAAGTTTCCTCATTAACAAATGTGTAGTTGCCAGGTTTACCTTTCATCCCCCTTTCACAACAGGGTTGTCACAGCTGCAAGAATCTTCATTCCCTGACGCCATTCCCATTTCTAAGGAGGAGGGCAGGCCCAGGAGTAATGTCCTCAGGGGGTTTTTGCTTGTGCTACTGGGGACAGTTTAAACTAGAATCACAAGGGTGGGAACCTGAGGAGGGAGAAACAAAGATAGAAACAAAGACAGAAGGCAAGATACAAAAGTGGAAGACAGAAGAAAACCTGGGAGATAAACAAGTGGGGCTAGAATGCAAAATAAAGCTAAGATGACGAACAAAGTTAAAAACACAATTCTAAAGGTTTTGTATCTTAAATCATGGAGCATTCACAAAAAGCCAAATGAATTAGCAATGCAAATAGATACAAATGGTCATGAGATAGTTGTGAGTATGGAGACATGGCTGCAGAGTGACTAAGAATTGAACATCCATGGGTATTCATTATATAGGATGGAGAGCCAAGAACGACAAATATGTGGGGTTGCATTATTCATAAAGGAGGAATCAATGCAACAGTGAGGAACAATATTAGTTTGGAAAATCATGATGTGAAATCTGTACAAGTGAAAAGAAGAAACGCCAAGGGGCAGGAACCTGTAGTAGAGATGTAAGGAAAGGGATGAAACAAAATATCATAGATGAATGCAATAAGGGTACTACAGGAATCATGGGTGATTTTAATTTACATATAGATTGTACAAAATAAACTAGCAATTTTACGATGGAGGAAAGTTCCCTGGCGTGTGTATGTATTTTTTTTTATGCCAGAGAAATGGCTATTCTAGACCGGGTATTGTGCAACAAGAAAGGATTCATTTTCAATCTTGATGTGCAGGGTCTGTTGGGAAAGAGCAATCATAATATGATCAAATTCTTCATTAAGATGGAGAGTGAAGTATGTAATCTGAAACTAAGGTCCTGAATCTAAATAAAGGGAACTACGAGGATATGAGGTATGAATTGTAAGGATGGATTGGGGAACCATACTAAAAGTGTTTGTGGTGGATAGGCAATGGTTAGTATATTTTTTAAAATGTGCATGAATTACAGCAATTACTCATTCCTGTCTGGTGTAGAGAGAAAAGAGAAAAAATGGCTCAACTATTACTTACAAAATAATTTAAGAATAGTATTAGATCCAAAAAGGAGACCTGTAAAATTGTCAGAACAAACTGCAAGCCTGAGGATTGGGAGCATTTTAGAATGCAGCAAAAGAGGACAAAGGTTTAATCAAGAGAGGGAAAGTACAGTATGAGAGTAAGCTTGCAGGAAACACAAAAACACGAAAAGCAAAGCTTCTATCACTTCGTGAAGAGGACAAAAAGGCTGAGTAAAGACAAATGTAAGCCATTTATAGTGAGAAGCTTGGGAAATTATCATGGGGAACAAAGAAAAGGTAGAAGAATTGAACTTTAGTTCTGTCTTCAAAGAAGAAGGCACATATTATCTCCTAGAAATGTTAGGAAACCAAGTGAAAGGATGGAATTGAAGGAAATCAATATTGGTAAGAAAATAGTGTGAGGAAAATTAGTGGGTTAAGGCTGTCAAATCACCAGGGCCTGTTAACCTAAATCTAAAATTACTAAAAGAAATAGTCCTGGAAATATTGAATGCATTTGTGGTAATCTTCCAAAATTCTGCAGAAGTTCCTACAGATTCGGGTGTGGAAAATGTAACCCCACTATTTAAAATAGGTGAGCAAGAGAAAACAGAATTACAGACCAGTTAGCCTACCATCAGTCATGGGAAAAATGATGGAATTTATTATAAAAGACAAGACAGCAGAACACTTGGAAAGCATTAGCGGGAATGAGCAAAGCCAGCATGGATTTATAAAAGGTAAACTATACTTAACAAAATCCACCGGATATAACTAGTAGAATAGATAAGGGAGAATAAGTGGGTGTAGTGTATTTGGATTTTCAGTCATCTTTTAATAAGGTCCAAATAAGAGGTAGTCGCAAAATTGAAAGTAAATGGGATATGGGGTAATATGGATTCAGAATTGGTTGACCGACTAGAAGCAGAGAGTGGGAATAAATGGGTCTTTTTCCAAATGGAAGGCAGTAGTTGGTGCTCAGTGCTTGGTCCCCAGCTTTTCTTGATATATATATATATATAAAACATATATATGACCTGGATGAGGGAACCAAATGCAACGTTTCCATGTTTGTTTATGACACAAAACTGAAAAGGTGGTGACATATTGGTAATATCCCAGCTGGGTTTGAATCCCACCATGGCAGACAGTGAAATTTGAATTTAATTTTTTTTGCTGGAAAATGGGATTTGAAATGTTAGGTTTTTTTTAACCAGCAGGGATGTGATGGCCCAAAGGGCCTTTTTATGCCCTATGGACAGGATTGTGAGTTACACGGAGGATACATGGAAGCTTTGAGGTAATTTAGATAAATTGCATGTGTGGGCAAATACGTGATATACGCAGAACAATATGGATAAATGTGAAGTCATACACTTTGATGTGAAAATTAGGAAGACAGTATTATTTAAATAATGATATTATTATGACACAGGGAAAGCAAGCCAAACCAAATCAGCCTCCCTATCCCTGGATTCACAATACAGTAAAAGTAAAACATTCAATGACCCTCAAAAACACTCAACTGTTCCTACTTAAGACTTTAAGCATAACAGATATTGGATACTGCATTTATAATTTAAACAGAAATTAACAATTTATTATTAATGTAACTTTAGCAGAATGGATAAACAACAAGGCAATCTACTTAATATCTATGATTGAAGCCCAATTTTCTTTATTCAGAACCTACGACTCTCAAACCGACCAACAGGTTAGAGATAAAATATATGAAAAAGAAATTGTAATTTGCCAGTTCAATAGTTTCCCGACAGGCACCAAGCCATCAAAAATCCTTCGTTAATGGAGTTGTTTGCAGGCAAGTAAACTGTATGTCTTGCTCGAATTCCAAAGTCACCAATTCACATGAGCAGGTCCAATAGCCTTCTTGGGTTATTCGTTCACTTCTTACAGAGGGGTGCTTTCTTAGCAGAACAACCAACAAATCGACAACTGCAGTAAAGCCAAAGAGAGGAAAACCAAAACATGGCAGCACTATCCACTGCTACTTTTTGTATTTTTTAAAATAACATACCCATGGCTTTAAAATTCCTGTCAAAACTGGTTCACTCTTTTATTCCTGTCTCTGACCAACATTAATTTACCGCACAAATCCACCCCTAATTAGCCAATTCAATATCTAACCAGTTGCTAGTCCTGAGTTGAGAACACCTTGATGCTGAAATGTCTTTAGTGTTCTTAGGACGGTAATTAACCTGCAATTATCTTTCCAGGCCAGTTGTCATAAAGTTTATTAGTTTGTTTCTCTCCTTTCCAAAACAAGCTGCTGCTCAAAGTTTGACTCTAAACTTCAGCTCACCGTTCCAAATCAAAAATGAGAAAAATAAACTAATGAAGGTCTCAACAATATATTGGACAATGTGGATGTACAAAGATTTCTAGGTGTCTTTGCATGCCAGTAGGCAAGTAGGCAGGAAGCAATTAAGAAGGCAAACGGCATATTGGTGTTTATTGTTAGTGAATTTGAGTTCAGAAGTAAGGACATATAACTGCTGTTATACAGGGCCTTGATGAGGCCACATCTGGTTTATTGTGTACAATTTTGGCTTCCTTACCGACGAAAGGATATGTTTGCCACAGAGGTACTGGAGTGGAGGATAGGTTAGACTGATACTGCGACTGGCAGGACTGTCCTCTGAGGAGAGATTGTTTGTCGGGGTCAATATCCATTATTGTTCAGAAGGATGAAAAGGAAGATATTTTTCTTGGTTGGGAGTTTAGAATCAGGGATCAAAGTCTAGGACACAGGGCAGGCCATTTAGGACTGAGATGAGGAAATAGTTCTTCACTTAAAAGATGAATGTGGAAAGTGTACAATTCTCTTCCTCAAAAAGCTGTGGAGGAATTCACTGAATATATTAAAGAAAAACAGGTTCTTTTTTAGATTTTAAAGGCATCAAGAGGTGTGGGGCAAAAGTGGGAACATGACATTGGGATAGAGGATCAGCCATTACCATATTGAATGGCTGAGCAGGCCTGAAGAGCTGAATGTTTGGTTCATTGTTTCTATGAAATTTGAAGCCAGAGCTTAAGGAATATCAACCCTTACTACCCTCGGGGGGTATTTAAGTTGTTGTTCCCACACAAATGGTCCTGTCACTGAGGCAAAAGCCCAGCACGTGATCGCAGCCAAGTGGCCTCAGCCAAAAAGCCAAGAACGACACTTGATCTTAGCCAAAAGGCCAAGAAGCGATCCTTACTACCCTAAGGACTCCAGCTGCAGGACATTTCTACTTTAATGAACCTCTTTATTTTAATCCTATCCTATCCAATTCATCCAAGATCTCATCCTTTATAGTTCGAGTGACATCATCCTCATTTCTAATGAAGACAATAGCAAAGTATTCAGTATTTCAGTCACGGCTTTTAAGGTCCGTAAGTAGATCTATTCTTGCTTTGACTATATTTTTATTATTTATATCTGCAGTGCATCTATCTACTCTGTCAGCTGTTTGCTGCATTTATGCCTCACAGCCAATCTGTTGCGATGTGAAATAGATGCCAACAGCACCTTGTTCAATGTTCAGCAGCAACTCGGGAAGCCAAAGCCTGGCCCGAACCTCTTACCTTTCAGAAGCCACGTGGGAAAGGCGTGCAGCAGCAGCCGCTCTGTCCAATCACTGCGAGTGGGGGAAACATGTGGGCCGTTCGATTTTGATCCAATCAAAGCATGTCCGTTTGTCTGGTTTCGTCCAATCAGCAAGCGTACCTCCCACCCTGCGTCCAATCAGAGTGTTTGTAGCCGTCGGGCATTGTCCAATGAGAGTGCGCGGTGCGGCTGGAAACCAAGCGCTAGTCACATGACAGTAAGGGTCTAGATGGAGTTGTTTAACTTTTATGTGCAATGCTGCCGAATGATTTTATTTTGTACCAATAAAATGGTACAGAATGGCTCCGACTTTGCTGAAAAAGCTGTTTAATAAAAGAACAAATGCGGCGTTGCCTTCGAAAAGTTCTAAGGAGGGTCCAGGGTTTAGGTAATGTCGAGTGAAATGTCTGGTATGGTGTAAGGGGAGCTGCAACAAGGTTTTTGGGGACATGTCTGAAGAAGGAGGGACAGGGAACTGGGGTCTTATTATTTGGGATGAGACACGGGAGGTGTTCCAAAATGTATGTATGTATGTATGTATGTATGTATGTGTGTATGTGTATATATATATAAATAAATAAATAATGCTCGCGCCGGCCATACATGCTGGTGTATTGGTCTAGCCGTCCACCGCCGTTGCTGTAAGATGGTTTTTAGTTACAAGCATTTGCTACGATCGATTTATTTATGCAATAAGGGTATATTTGCAGTTAGTATATTTATATTTGTATGAAAATAAATTGATTTAGAATGGTGCCCCTAGTTTCGTGGTGGATATGTTCAGAAATTACCATCAATTTCTATATGTTGATAAGTAGTTTTGTACTTTGTATTATTATACGTTTGGACTGAAATATTAATGACTGCTGGCTTCCTCTGAAAAAATAATTTGTACTGCTTCACTGTGTAGTATTAGATATCAGTTTGCAATTAGGATGGATAATGCTTGTTGATAATATAGATTAATCTGCTTTTTTAAAAAAAAAACTTAGATGTGTGCCTTTATTATTGATGTATGATGTTTTTGGTTATGAGTGTGTTACCAAATGCAAAGTAAACTTACAATAAATAAGGCTGAAAGAATTTTTGCTCTTGCATTCCCTTTTAAAAGCTTTACTCTGCAGAACAAGTTTCTTTGAACTTCTACCAGTTTAACTTTACTGAAAACTCATCTGTACTTATAAGCAGCCTTCAATTTTCTCTTTAATAGTGTTACCAAAAATTTATATATATATTTTATGGATTTAAGAAAACTTGACTTAATTACTTTTCTCTGCATAAAATTAAAGTGCAGGTTGATCGGTGAAAAATGATCAATAATCTCTAGTAATTATGTTTTTCAGCTAGGAAACCTCATGATTCTAACTATGTGGTAAGGTAATAAATTGAGCAAATGCAATATTGAGCATGGGCGTCCAAGAATATGTGTATTAACTCAACATTCAATGTGATGATTTTTGATAATCCATGAAAAGTGGAACTACAGACCTGGTTGACCAAAGTCACAAGTTTGTTGCTTGAGTTGAGGGACTATACAAGGATAAACTGATAGATCCCGAATAAGAATTTTAAAGAAGCCAGTTTGAGGATTTCAGAATTGAACCTATTCATGAGCCTGGCCTGAGAATAATATAGCGTCAAATAAACATGCTCATTTGAGATTCTTGTTCAAGTTCGCAAAAATACTTAAAAGATAATTGCATTTGTGTGGCGATTTGCAATGAGTTGCATTATTTGCAATTCAAAGTATTAACGGTTTGTGACTTTCATTTAAAAGGTGAAGAAACTTCAATTTTCTTTTTTTTTATAAAATTTCAGGCATACTAAGGGTAAGTTCTTCACCATAAAACACATCTTTTAATGTGCGTGTCACTGGTGAAATCAGCAATTGACCGTCCCTTGTTTGAATTTTTAGGACGGCAGTTAAGAGTCATTCACGTTATTGTTTGCTGGAGTCGTGTGTTGGCTGGCTCAAGTTTGCTTTCTTCAAGGATGTTAGTGGACCAGTTTTTTATTTAAATAATATAACAAGCAATGCTAGTTTTGTGGTCAGAATTGCTGAGACTAGACTTCCATTCCAGATATTGTTAACTTAACTTCAAAGATCAGCTGCTGTAGTGGGATATGAACCCTATCCCCACATCGTTAGTCTGGGACATGACCCCTGCACCAACATCTTGCCTTGGAGTCAAAGTTTTACATTAAATATTTACTTATCTGTATTTTGATGTGTCTTGTGCTTGCAGTGGCTCTGATATGTACTCCCTTGCAAGATTCAGTTGCGTACTGAAATCTTCCTGTGCCTTTTGATTCTACTCCCAATCTTCTTGGGAAGCATTTTTGGGAAAGTAATGAGACGTTGGGATCACGTTCGTGTCACTGTCAAAGTGTTCGATATTTGACAATTTTATTCCCCATCAGCTCCCTCCTCTGGAGACGGTCGTGTCCTTGTTGTGATTTGGTTCCAAGAGGCTTTTGACTTGTTCAGATTGTTTTTCACCTATTATAACAGACACTGTGTAATGTGGCTTCTAGTTCTATCAAGCTTTACCCTTGGAGGTCCATTCCTATTTCTGGTCTCTGTTCTACCCATTGTTGCATCATTTGAAAACTGGTATCCTCATGTACGCTGACAATGGAGATGGCAAGAGTCCTGATGAATGGTCTAGGCCTGAAATGTCGACTCTCCTCCTCTGATGCTGCCTGACCTGCTGTGTTCCTCCAGCTCCATACTGAATTGACTGTACACTAACAACAACTAGTTGTCTCACTGCTGCCTCCCTCAATATCCCCATTATCTCTAAATTTGTCAGAGTGCTTCAATTTGCAGAAATTTGCTCAAATTCAGTATTGAGAATGCTGTAACCAGCTTTAGGATTCACATAAACAATACACTTTTTTTTGACCACTGATCCCATCCTTCATGGAAATCAGACTGTCCGCAACTCCATTTTTACTATATTCAGGTTGATTTATTCCAATATGTTCCTGGCCAGCTTCTGACTTTCTGCCCTCTCTAAACTTGAACATCCACGTTCTTGTTCCCATATCCTTGTTGCCACATCACCCTCAGTTATCATTCTTGAGCTCACTGACTTACACTGGCACTCGTTCAAAAATCTAACTTGATTTTAAAATGCTCATTCTTGTTCGCAGATATCTCCCTGACCTCGTCTTTCCCTATCACTGTAGTCTCCAAACTCTTAATTCTCATCTGCACTCAATAATTTTGGCCTCCTTGAGCAACTGTAATTCTAATCTCACCACCATTGGTAGCTATACTTTCAGCTATCTGAACACGCAAGCTCTAGAATTTGCTTCACAAAACTCTATCGCTTAAGATGCTCTTAGCTTGGTAAAAGTTGCATGTTTTGAGCATCCACCCTAATATCACCTTATGTAGCTTTGTTATTTTGTTTTGTAATTTCCCCCATGAAAAGTCTTGCAACATCTTATTATGTTAAAGATGCTGTATAAATATTAGTTTGTCTGTTGCATTGAGTCAAACCTGAACTTATAGGACAGTTGTCTTATATTGGTTTCCATCATACCAAATTTTCAGTGGACGTGCCATGAGTATCTGAAAATACTTTGCATGTATTGACTTTATTGTTGCGTGTACCAAAATACAGTGAAAAGCTTTGTTTACAAGCAGTACAGGCAGGCCATAGTAAGCAAGGATTTCTTGATCAAAAAGACTTGGACATGGGCATATAGGTGAGATCAACATTAGCAAGATCTGCATTATTTAAGGCTAGTGAGTCCATTCATCGGTCAAATAATGGCCAGGAAGAAGCTGTTCCTGAACCTCCTTGTTGTTTATCTCTGTCTTTTCCTTGTCTTTCTACTTCAGCTGTAGTCCAAGAATCCTGAGCACCAGTGCCTTTTAAATGAGGTCATGGTTTTTGTGGTTGCTAATGATGTAAAATGCTTCCTTGGTCAGTACATATAAATGATGAGTGAGATAAACCTAAGGATTAAATGTTGAGGACTCTTGGACTCATTTCTGAACTGGCAACATTCCATTTGCTGTATAAGGGAAGAGCACACTGTGCCTTACTCATGCTTCAGAACACATGCTAATAGAATAATGTCACACAAAAACGTTCAAAATTATATAATGCATGAGTCTGGATTGCCTCGCAACATACACAAAAAATCTTGCGTATAACTTTAACAGCAGTCTGGAAGCAGTTTCCATTAAATCTCAATTGCAGCTTGTAAGATAACTGAGCTTGGCTCTTGCATTCAACTGATATTTATACTGCGGTAGAACTAAGAAAGAGACAAACCCAGGTTGAGCAAAACGGCTGTTAGAAAATTACCTTCTCACACCACTCGCTTGGCCAGGAATAGAAGGTAGCTGTTATGGTCGTATCCTGGGAATATTCCTGATTCAATATGGAATATGGTTTTTTGATTAACATTAAATTTATGTCTCCAGTTTTGTCAGAATTTTTAAAATTTTTAATTAAAATTTTGAATTAAACCTTTTTTATTTTGTGACATTTTGCAAGTAACCTAAATTGGAGCCTAACAGAATTTCTTAAATTTGCTGGACCAAAGTCGAGCAGGGAATTATCCCACGTGCACTGAGATACAGGGAAAAGTATTCTATTGCATGCTAGTCAGACAAATCATACCTTATAAAAGTACACCAGGGTAATAGAACAGAATGTAATGTTAAGGCTACGGAGATGGTGCAGAGAAAGATGAACTCCAATATGAAAGGTCCGTTCATAAGTCTGTCAACAGTGGGGAAGAGGCTGTTACGAAATCTGTTGTGTTTTCAATCTCTTGTATCTTCTGGAAGAGAGTATAACTGAGGTGGGAGGGGTCTTCAATTATGTTGGCCACTTTTCTACAGCAGTGGAAAGTGTAGAGAGCCAATGGAAGAAAGGTTGGCTTTTGTGATGGACTGGGCTGTGTTCGTAACTCTGTAATTTCTTGTGGTCTTGGGCAGAACAGTTGCCATCTGAAGCTGTGATGTATCTGGATAGGATGCTTTCTATGGTGTGTCTGTAAAAATTGGTATGAGTCATTGTGGGCATGCTGAATTTTGTTACTCTTCTGAGGAAGTGGAGGTGTTGACGTGCTGTCTAGACTGTAGTGTCGATGTGGATTTACCAGGATAGATCTGTGGAGATATTTACTCCTAGAGACTTTTTAAGCTCTTGACCCCATCCTCGTCAGCACCATTGATACAGACAGGGGCATGTCCTCCAGTTCACTCGCTGAAGTTGATGACCCACTCCATTATTTTGCTGAGATTTGTCTTTACACCATGCCACTAAGCTGTCTATATCCTTTCTGTGATAACACGGTGTAGAGCTGGATGAACACAGCAGGCCAAGCAGCATCAGAGGAGCAGGAAGGCTGACGTTTTGGGTCTAGACCCTTCAGAAAGCTAGGGAAGGGTCTAGACTCAAAACGTCAGCTTTCCTGCTCCTCTGCTGCTTGGCCTGCTGTGTTCATCCAGCTCTACACCTTGTTGTCTCAGATTCTCCAGCATCGGCAGTTCCTACTATCTCTGTACCCTTTCTGTACTCTGTCTTGTCACTGTTTGAGATCCAACCCACTACAATGGTGTCAGCAGCAAATTTCTAAATGGAGGTAGAGGTGAATTTTGCTACACAGTTAAGTATGTCAGTGATATATAAAAAGGCTGAGTTCATAGCCTCGCAGGCACTGGTATTGAGAATTATTGTGGACGTGGTGTCGCCTATCCTATCAGATTGCAGTCTGTGGATTCAGGAAGCCGAGGACCCCGCGCAAAGAGGGGAGCAGAGTCCTGGGTCTTTTGGTCTTTTGTCTATGACCTGACCGTTGCTTACTTATTGTACATCAGGAACTTAGCAAAATAAATACTGATGCCTTGAAAAGGTTACGGAACAGGTGGTAGTGGTGGCGGCAGCCTTAAAAAGCATAAAGGTAGATAAATCTCCAGGACTTGAACAAGTGCATCCCAGGATGTTGTGTGAAGCTAGGGAAGAAATTGCAGGGCCCCTAGCAGAGAGATTTGCATCGTCTACAGCCGCGAGTGAGGTGCCAAAAGACTGGATGGTGGCTAATGTTGTGCCTTTATCTAAGGCTGTAAGGAGAAGCCTGGGAACTGTAGACGCCTGAGTTTAGAGTCAGTGGTGGATAAGTTGTTGGAGGGGATTCTGAGAGAGGATTTACATGCAATTGGAGAGCCATGGACCGATTTTTAAGGATAGGCAGCATGGCTTTATGTGCAGAAAATCACGTCTTTCAAACCTGATGAAGTTTTTTGAAAAGGTGACCCAGAAGATAGATGAAGGCATAGCTACAGTCATTAGCAAAGGCCTTTTCCCTAGGGTAGGGCAGTTCAAAACTAGAGAACATAGTTTAAGGTGAGGGGAGAGAGTTTTAAAAGGGACCTGATGGGCAACTTTATCACACCCAGGATGGTTTGAATGCAGAATGAACTGCCAGAGGAAGCAGTAGATGCAGGTACAGTTACAACATTTAAAAGACAGTTGGACAGGTGTATAAGTAGGAAATATTTTTAGTAGATTATGAGCCAAGGGGCAAATGGGACTAGTTTAGGTTGGGAAACCTGGTCGGCATAGACGAGTTGGACCAAAGGATCTGTTTCTGTGCTGTATCACTCTGACTTTAAATTGGTTTCTGCATCACTTGTTAGTGACTGCTTCAGCACTATTTAATTGACTAAAGGCTTTTGAGGAAAACTGAGCTGGTGATCGCCACCACGCCAGTCTTCTAACTTCTGAACTTCCTGTGCAAAATCGTATCTAATCTAACATGTATTGTTTGGTTAACACAATTATTCATTGTCTTCAATTTTGCTTTATCCATTAATGGAAAGCAAAGAAGCTCTGCTCAGCCTTTGATAGGAGAGTTTCTTTGGCTTGGCTTCTGAGGTGCATGGCTGTGAAGTGGTCACTCTGATAATCTTCATACTTCACATGCACAAACCTGCACCTATGACATAAGAGCTCTACAGTTGTTTCTGAACTCACTATTTGAAGAACCATGAACTAACGTTACAGACCAATCTATTACACCATCAGGCTGCTATATTTTTGTCTGAAATACAGATTTAGGATTGCACATGTATTGTAGATGCATAAAACTTCTCCAGCAATCGCTTGTCCCATACATTACGTAGCTAAATAAAGTATGTGTGTCATGTTCGAGGCTGCTAATCATGCTGTGGTTTTCTTAAAAGATGAAAACAATAAAACATCTTTGAAAATCATTTTGATTTACCCTGACCTAGTAAACTACTTGTCCCGATCATGCATTTAATTCAAGCATGTTCTAAAGCAGGAATAGTGTGGTCTTTTAGTCTGCACTGTTAAATTTTGGGTCTAAATCAACATTTTCATCTGTTGTAAGCAAGATTTCTAATCTATATTTCTGTTTATGTTGCTAACAGTCTGCAGTGTTAAGAATTTCAATTCCCATGGAAACAAGTATTAACTCTTTAAATGAAACAAGCTGGTGCCATGAAGCTTATAACAAGCGTGTCATACATATGAAGTACAAGCCAGCTAACGAACTGAAGCTTGATATTTTGACATAACTGTATTTCTGTGAACACAAATTAAAAATACTTAAAAATCCCATAAACACACATTTCACACAGATGCAAATTGTTCAACCAGTAAGGTGGTTGTGCACAGCTTGCTTGTCTTTTCTGTAAGGCAGATCACAAATTGATTGCCAATGCTAAAAGATTTCAGATTTCCAAATGTTATTTCTTGTTTACAGCCATAACTAAACGGCTGTCTGATTTTGATTATTTTCCTGATTTGGAAAATAAATTTTTTTCGAGCCAGAGCAAGCTTTTCTGTCGTTCTTGGCTCATTAATGGACATTCTTCATTTTTTTTAAAAATAAAAGTAAAGAAAGACATTTGGTTCAGCGTGAATTTTCCAGTGTTGTTTTAGAATGCTCTGAGGTGCTGGTAATGCTGCAGATTCTGAGACGGGGAGCCACCTGTTTCAAATCATCAGTGAACAGGCTGCTTCATGCTGTGTATAGCCTGATGACAAGACAGGTCTCCAGGCATTCTGTAATAATTTAAATTTAGCATTCCTTATAAGAAAGATTCATATATAGTGCCTTACATTATCTGAGAAATAATATGTAAATGTATTTCTCAGACTCTCAAGTACATTGTGTTGTGTCCGACTGGTCCAGTAAATTTGCACAAAGCGTGAATTCCAAACTCTCTCTTTTAAATAAATGAGCAGCTTTCGTATGGCGTTAGGTAAGAGAAGTATTTTGGCCAAGTGTGGTTCCCTCAGTAACAGATGTATCCAAGTACTTAAGTAATTTACTTAATGGTATTTATTTTGATACTTTCGAACGATGAGAAATTTTATTCTGACCTCCACCTCTTTACACAGTTCAGGTATTCCCAAATTTTGGGCCTTCGTAATATTTTGAGCTGTAGCTGAGGGCGAGGCGTACAACAAAAACACAAATACTTTTCACGAGAGCAGGAAAAGATGCAGTTGTGACTGAAAGAGCAGCAAACTGTCGGAGAAGGGAAACCTATGATTGGGGGAACAGCGAGAGTGAGCACCTGTATCTGGAGCTAGAGCATCACAAATAATATAACTTGTTACTGAGCTTAGTAAACATTATTTTGTCCCCATTTGGAGTATGTGGGGGGTGGAGGGGGGGAAGTCAGATATCAGGAAAATGACACTAGAAAGGGCGCTATACTGTTGCATTTGCTATTGCATCAGATGTAGAATGTAAGAACAAAGACCAGAGAAAAGAGCTGAGAAATGAAGATATCTAATGTTGGCTAGTTGAATCCTTGGAAACTGAACAGTAATCCTGAGAATGACCAAAGGGGCCAGCAGATGAAGCTCAGTGTGGGTGAACAGGTGATCAGGTGTATTTTCTCAAAGTGGTAAATGTTTCAAATGGGCTGTCTATAGAGGTGATAATAGTGAATAACATCCAGTAGCATTTTAAGAGGGAGTTGGGTGGATCAATACTTGTCTTCATTGCACTTAAATGCCAGTTTTAAAATTCCTCTATGGCCTCGCTGCTTTTTGTTTTTGTCACTTTCTCTGAATCTATAGCCCTCTGAGATATATGCTCCTCGAAGTCAAGCCTTTTGTATATCCCTGATTATTATTTTTTTTTTTAATTACACCTGCATCATTGGCTGTATGTTCACTTTGTTGAGGTTCTATGTATTGGAGCTCTCTTGCCATC
Source organism: Ginglymostoma cirratum (assembly GCA_024137785.1). Lineage (NCBI taxonomy): Eukaryota > Metazoa > Chordata > Chondrichthyes > Orectolobiformes > Ginglymostomatidae > Ginglymostoma > Ginglymostoma cirratum. The sequence goes on from JAHRHZ010000218.1 coordinate 3,847,862, forward strand.
TATTTTTCACCAAGGACTGCTTAAAACCCATCTCTTAGAATCTGGCTAAAAGCTTGGCCAATCTCTTGTCACAGTTTCATTTTTGTTTGCTCCTGTGAAGTGCCTTGGAACATTGTACTGCATTAAAAGTGATACTTAAGTGCAAGGTAGACAAACAGGAGGCTGGAAGAACACAGCAAAGAAAGGAGCAGTCAACGTTTCGGTTATTACCCTTAAAGCCTCCTGTTTGTCTACCTTGGATTCCAGCATCTGCAGTTTTTTTTTCCCTCTTAAGTACAAGTTGTTGAGATCACTTGAGAGACATAAGCATGATGTGCATTTTGTTTCTGAAGTATGAATTGAACTGGTCTTTTAAGGTTCAATTCCAGCCTCGGGCAACTGTCTGTGTGGAGTTTGCACATTCTCCCTGTGTCTGCATGGGTTTCCTCTGGGTGCTCCAGTTTCCTCCCACAGTCCGAAGATGTGCAGATTAGGTGGATTGGCCATGCTAATTTGCCCATAGTCTTCAGGGGTGTGTAGATTACGTGGGAAATAGAGGGATGGGTCTAGGTGGGATGTTCTGAGGGTCGGTGTGGACTTGTTGGGCCGAAGGGCCTGTTTCCACACTGTAGGGATTCTTTTTTTTTAAAAAAAAGGTCAATCATGCCAAGAATGGAGAAAATGTGCACTGAATCAGATTCATACATTCTGTCATCTACTTTATACAGGTATGAATTGAGATATTGGAGTAAGCATCTTCAGGTGATTTAACTTACTGACTTCTCAGCAAGGCATTGGACGCTTGTTTTGATTTCAGTTCCATTTCGGAAATATTGCTGTATGGAGACAAGTGACAATTATATTTGTGATTCCAGTAAACATTGGCAATTAGATAATCTTGTCCTATCCCATTTATCCAATATGTATAGGCATGCATTCCTGATTTACAATCTTTCCAGATAGCATAGCCAGTGAATTTCCTGTTTCTAAATCAGGACTAGTGATGCAATTATGCACCTGCTAAGGTTTGGAAACTTGGTGGCAAATGGAGATGAAAGCTTGTTGTGGCTTTCAAAGTTAATACATTAGCTAAGCTTTTCAACCCAAGCAGAAGCAGATGAGATTTACTGACTTCCTTCATCTCCACCCCCACAACAAAGATTAACATTATTGGTCCCTTAAGTTGGTTTTGATTTATGCAATGACTTTGGCAGAGACCTGCTTGCTTTCCTATCAGCATTTTTTCGTAGATAGTACACATCAAAGTTTCAATTCATAACAATAGAATTCTCTGAAACCTTGCTTTACTGGATGCACGTCTTACTAATCCTGACGTACCAAGTCAGAGAAGATAAATGTTATACCGTTTGAAAGATTTCCCTCAACTTTGTAAACTGGAAATAAACCAAACAATTATTGCAGTATGGCAGAATAAGAAAAATGACAAAACCTGAATTCAGACTTAATTGTTCAAATTTGCTGCTGTTTGCTGGAAAACAAGTGACCATTCTTAATTAAACTGCGAGGTGCTTTTATGAAGGTCATTTCTGAGAATCAACTTGTGAAACACTGGCAGAATTCTGTTCTGTTCAGCAAAACAACACACTGGCCAAATTGCCCTCCCAAGAGCCAAATGTGGCTCAGTTGGCAAAGCCCTAGCCTCTAGTTAAGGATCTTGGTTCAACTACTAAACTAGAGCTTTGAGTACACGATATTCCAGCACAGTACGAAGGGTGTTAAGTTGGTGTTTTCATTTATGTTTGTGGCATTGAAATATGGATTTTAAAGGTCCATGATTTGTTATTCCCAATATTCTTACCTATACTTACCCCTCAGTCAACATCACAGTAAAATGGATACTCTCTGGTGATTTATCACATTGCTGTTTCTGAAAGTTTGCTGTGCAAAAAACTGACTCGCAGGTTGCTTGCATGACAATGGTGGTATGGTTCAAAAACACTACATTGGCTGGCTGTAAAAGTTCTTTC
>JAHRHZ010000218.1:3849838-3930262 GCA_024137785.1 Ginglymostoma cirratum
AAAAAAAAATTCCTAGATTCTGGAAACATTCAGGAGTTTTGGAAAATGCTAATGTAACATCATTTTTATCTAAAAAGGGAACTTGACAAAGAACAGGTAGTCCAATTAGCTTAACATCCATTGTTAGGAAAATGTTAGTGCCTGTTATAAAGGATGTAATAACACAGCATTTTGAAATGAATAACATTATCAAGCAGAGTCAGTATGGCTTCATGAGGGGAATCATCCTTGCCAAATTTACTAGAATTCTTTCAGGAGGTAACAAATAGGATAGATAAATGGACAGCATTGGATTTAATTTTTAAATTTTCTGAAGGTGTTTGGTAAGTTACTGGATGTTAGGCCACTTAAGGTAACTGTGTTGGAGGTAGTATAGTTGCATGAATAGAGAATTTGATAACTAATATAAAAACACTTGGGGTAAGGGGACTGGGTGGATGAATTTTTTTTCTTTTCAGGATTACAACCTCTAACTCATGGAGTGCCACAGGGATCAGTGCTGAGGATGCAATAATGCTGAATCAATATCCTTGAATTCCAAAGAAATAGTCATTGACTTTGTTGACATTATACTCACTAGGCCTGAAGGCCACAGAGCTTAGTGTAACTGGGAATGCCCAATTAACACAGCCTTGCTGGCAGCACCTGACATCCTAGGAAGCCCACTTTAAAAGTTGAGAATGCTCAAATATTTACTTGAAATGTTACTTTCTGTGATGGAAGTATAAGAACAGCAATTTTTTTCAATTCTGTTAAACATTTGAAAGTAAATGGTCCCAATTTCTTTCATTAAATACTTGTTTTAAAATTGAACTTTGTGGTTCTAATTTCCTGTTTAGTAACTACTCAGTAAACAACCATTCCTGACTTGGTTAAATCAAATGTCAGATAAATGAGAGGCTCTTCATACCCTGTTTAGGCTCTGTCTGAGTGAATGAGCTAGAAGTCTGTGTTGCATTTGTTAGGTGAGATTGTACCTTAATCACATTGTGTAATCTCTTATTTGCAGTATTTGCGTCCTGTTTCTGATGTCAACATGCTTGGAGAAATGATGTTTGGCTCTGTTGCAATGAGTTACAAAGGCTCTACTTTGAAAATACATCATATACGGTAAGAAACACAGCTGAAAGGCATTTTAATTATGCTATGCTACATTTACAATAAGTCAGTTTAAATTTTAGTTCTGATATTAAAAAATGGTAACTTCACATGAATTTGAGTTTTTGTTTCGAGTATGCTGCTTATTATAGACTGAGGCATTCATTCTTCTCAAAATTAGCTGGTGGTCACATTCTAGATTACTTTTGCTTTTGGAGACTTCTGTTTAATAGAAAATATCTTAGTTTATTTCAAAAATTTGTTGGAAGTGGTGCATTATATTATGATATTTAATTTGTTGAATACCGGAGACTGGCAAGTTCATCCTTTCTACCAGTGAACTTTTGATGATTTGACTGTGTACATAGGAGATTCTTTGGTAGAATGCTAATTATGGAGATCTCAAGTTTTAATGGGCAACATCATAGCTGAAAATTGTATTCCTATTTTGTTTAAATTTCTGGTGGTCTATAAAATAATTGAATATTATGGTGACTGAAGTATTGTTTTTTCTCTCTAGCTCCCCCCCCTCAATTGATGATCAGTAAAGTATTCTCCGTGAGAATGGGCAGTGTTGGAAGCTCAAATATGTAAGGTTCTTACTCTTCGCAGCTCTACCTTGTATGAAGAATGTTGGGTTCTTGTCTCTCAAAAATAATTTAATTGTACAGAATTTTCTGATTTTTGAAATGTCTGAGTATTGCAACCTTCCATACATACCAGAACACTGAACATTTCAATGTGTCTCGCTAAATCTAAATGTCTAAACTATGCAAAGATCTTTGAATAAAGTTTTAACGTGTGTGTGTATATATGCCTGGAGTTATCCCTATCCAAATACGTTGATATTTACATACGTCAAAAAGATTGATACCCTGTCTTTCAATGAATCCAAATGAGTGCAATCCATTTCTCTTATTGAAAGTCATTTTATACCCACATGAATCTTTACCATCCACGTTCTGCTGAACCAAAATTCCTATGGCTTGTGATTGATCTCTACGCAGACCACTACAATTAATTCCATCTGTGGGAATGCATCAATCCGATATCTACTTAAATGTCACAGGCATCCACCACCTTTAACATTGTGTTGAAAATCAAGATGCACAGTATCAACTTTGGGGCGGCATGGTGACTCAGTGGTTAGCACTGCTGCCTCACAGCACCAGAGCCCCAGGTTCGATTCCACCCTCTGGTGACTGCCTGTGTGGAGTTTGCACGCTCGCCCCGTGTCTGCGTGGATTTACTCTGGGTGCTCCGGTTTCCTCCCACAGTCCAAAGATGTGCAAGTTAGGTGGATTGGCCATGCTAAATTGCACGCAGTGTTCAAGGATATGTAGATTAGGGGGATGAGTCTGGGTGGGATGCTCTGAGGGTTAGTGTGGACTTGTTGGGGCGAAGGGGCTGTTTCTACACTGTAGGGATTCAATGATGATCTATGGTGAACTTGGCTTCAGTAATTCACTACTATTGTGAACTGACTTGATGAAATTAGACCATCTTTTCCAGAAGCCATGTAAAGGCCGCTTCATTACATACATCTCTATCGTGGTTGTCTTGTGGTTTTGAAGATTATCGGATCAACCATGATTTCATTGAATGGCGGAGCAGATTTGATGGCCGGAGTGCCTGCTTATCCTACATTTTGTGGTCTTAGTGAGCATCTCGAATGATCTGTCCGTAACCAGTACAAAAGTAATGTGCTAATAAAACCATATGAAGGAGCAGAATTAGTCCATTCAGCCCAATGAGTCTGCACTGCCATTTGATCATGGCTGGTATGTTTTTTTAACCCTGTTCTCCTGTCTGTAATCTTTGCTCCCCTTACTAATCTAGAACCTATACGTTTTAAATACAGCTAATGACTTGGCCTCCCCAACATTCTGTAACCGAGTTTCACAGATTAAACACTCTCTGGCTGAGGAACTTTCTTCATCTCAGTTCTAAAGGGTTTTCCATTCTCTGAATGCTGCGCCTTGGGTCCTAATCTCTCCTCCTAGTGGAAGTGTTCTCCACGTTTGCTCTATTCAGGCCTGTTGGTATTCTGTAAGTTTCAATGAGATCCCCCTCATTCTTCTAAACTCTATTGTGTACAGTTCTAGAGTCCTCAATAATTCCTCACTTGACAAGTCCTTCACCTCCAGGATCATTCTTGTAAACCTCTGGGCCCTCATCAGGGGCAGCACATCCTTCCTTAGATACAGGGCCTAAAACTGCTCACAATATTCCAAAAGCAGTTTGACCAGAATCTTGTACATCCTCAGCATACATCCCTGCCCTTGTATTCTAGCCCTCTTGAAATGAATGCTAACGTTGCATTTGCCTTCCTAACTGCCAACCCATCCTGCATGTTAACCTTAAGTGAATCCTGAAGTGGGACTCCCAAGTCCCTTTGTGCTTCAAATTTCCAAAGCCTTTGCTTATTTAGAAAATAGCCTGTGCCTCTGCTGTTCCTACCAAAGTGCATAACCTCACTCTGTCCCACATTGTATTCTGTCTGCCACTTCTTTGCCCACTCTCCTAGCCTGTCCAACTCTAGCTTCACCAACATTACTTGTCCATCCACTGATCTTTGTATTGTCTGCAAATTTACCAATAATGTCCTCAGTTTCTTCATCCAGATAGTTGATGTATAACATTAATAGTTGTGGTACCAACACTGACCCTTGTGGAATTACACTAGTCACTGCATCCCTATTTACTTATTTCTTAATTTGTTTTATTTAAATTTCTGACTGGTCTCTCTAATCTGTAAATATTTCTCCCATTTACCTTCAGTCTGAAAGTGATCTATAATTAAATTAGCAGCTGTTACCATCCAATGAACTTACAGTTTCCATGTGATGTCACATCCTGGCTGTTGTGCTGGTCCCCTAATCCTGGGCTTCAATTTATTCAGTTTAATAAATCCTTAAACAATGAGTCAGACAGCAAAAAAAAAGCACCTCTTCCTATCTGCATCAAATTCCCATGCTACCTCCAAGGTCCTGGAGCTATATACTCACTTTGGCTGTCTCCCTCAAGATGTGATCTCTCCTTCCTGATTATGCAATGTGCTTTAACGGGCCCTCTTGTTATATTTAACCTATCTTTCTAATCAGCTTGTTCAGAGATGTAACTACAGGTGGGGCTTGGACTCAGCCATCCCAGTTCAGAAGTAGGAAGACTACCATTGCACCATGAGGACTGTAACAGTTCTGTTCGCTACCACCTTTCCCCCCGCCCGCCCCAAACCCAAAAAAGAGCTGGGATGACCAGCGCTTGCTAAACTTCAATAGTAATCTACACCTGTTTGAGGCCCTATTGAGGCTTTGTGATTGACTGATAACTAACTGTCCTTAAGTCTGTTGAGCTAGCAACCTTATTAACACTTTAGCTGGACAAGAGTTAAAACTTTTAAAATAGAGAAAGAAAGAGATGATTTACCAGTTCTATTCCCACGCTGCCTTCAAAGATCCCAAACTGTATACGTTTGGGGACTATTAACTGTTTTCTGTCCACAGATGCTGCCAAACCTGCTGAGTTTTTCCAGCAATTTGTTTTTTTTTTTTGATTTCTAGCAGCCAGAGTTCATATTCCCTTTCTAATCGAGTCATGCATAGTTTCCCAATAATGAAAGGTACCTTTTTAAAAATGGTGTATTTCAGCATTGCTATTATTCCATCCTTAAAACTGCCATTCAATCTGCAACTTGATGAGTTTAACCCTCTTAAAATCTGGTCTACATTTACATTATTGGATTGCAATTAAAAGACAACACATTTTGTCACAACTTTGCATCTTGCGCTCATCAGAACAATTGATAAAAAATATTCACAAGAACAAGAAAGGCTATAAGCCAACATTCGAGAGGAGAATGCTGATAGGTTAGTAACAGGACTCTGTTAAAGTTCTTGTCATAAAGATTGCAATTACTGTAGCTGAAAATTATCTGATAACTACCAGATTAATTTAGATTTCACAATGGTAAGTTGAATTTTCATTGAGTTCTGATGAAGAGCCACTGAACTGAACTTCTGCTTTCTCCCAGAGATACCACCAGACCTGCTGAATTTTGTCAGCAATTTGTTTTTGTTTCAGATCTCCAGCATCCGTAGTAGCTTTTTTTATTTGACTCTTGATTAGTCAGGGCATTGCTCTGAGAAATGAACCAATGTATTTGTTGAATTGAAAGATGTGCAACGTGCACATATTCTGCCTGCAAAGAACAAGTTCCCATGTATTAATTTATATAGCCAACATTTGCAAAACTTGCAGTAGAAGTCAGCAATACAATGTCGGATGTGATTCTACAATTGGATAACATTTGCCGGATAAACCCAATTATGCAAGAATTGCACTGTCAATGCATTTAAATTAACAACATTTAGGATTGTCAGTCAGGTGGAAGCTATGCATATTAATACATAGACCTTGTTCTTTGCAGATAGGGCATGGGCACATGATGCAGCTGTTTGAACTCAACTAAATAGATAACAGTCATTTGCTGTTTCATTTCTCAGGGCAGTGTCCATTGGAATGAAGTTGCCTGGTTTGACATCTAACGCCTGGCTGTTAATTGTTGATATTGTTAACTGCAGTATTCGTCATGGCAATGTCTCTGCCAACCTGTCCACTTACCAACCAGTCATCCCCCTCATTCTCCCCCCCCCCCCAACCCCGTCATAGGTAATAAATGTCGGTTTGACCCCTTTGTTAATTGAGTGCAAGACAAACCGCTTTGATAAAATGCTTTCTTCTTGCAATTCTTTGAGTTCTGTGCTGAATGCCTATTTAAATTTTCAATAGTGTTCATTTAGTTGATATAAATTCAATCTTGTATAATGTTGCTGCAACAGTGTTTCCTAATGTGGAAGCCTGAGAACAGATCAGGATCATTACTGAGAAACATAGATCCAGTATTTACTTATTAGCTTCTCATTAACGTGGAAGTGAACAATTGTGAATAATATTTACACATCCTCCACTTTTCCCCACAAAGCTAGAATGCATCACTATCAAATAATTGAATGTCTGGATGTAAAAATTTGCTGATTACCACAGACATTTCTCAATTTAATTGCAAGGAATTTGCTCAGGTTACTTCACTGAACTGTTGGAGTAATTATCTAATTTCAATGTTACAGCAAGTTTAGGCATTCTCTGCAAGCTGAACTTCTGATTTGAACTGACAGTGCTTGAATGATATGTTGAAGTTTAGTGTTCTGTGCATTGTCTGTATAAATAGTGGTGAGGCTTTTTTTCTTTGGCGACTGTCTCCCACCCCTGTTTTGAGAGAACTGTCTGAATCTGGCTCCAATCCACCACTTAAGACCTCACCATCAAATGTCCAAGTAAACCACCTTGTCAAAGCTGCCAGCCGATCAAAAACAGCTGCAGGATGCTTTAAACAGTCATGGGGCCCAGATTTTAAGGGCTGCGATGGCAAACAAGTGGGGTCTTTTCTTTGGGACCATGCAAGGTGAGGATCATGGGACAAGATTGGAGATGAGGATGTTGGCGGCCTTGCATCCCATCCTTGCCCTGACTGGCCCTGGATTATGGTAAATTGGATGCCATGTGCAGCAGGCAAGGCCACCTTGGTTTCCAAGTCAGGAAAAAACTACTTTACTCACCTATCTGATAGGTAATGAATCAAGTTGTTGGTGAGTTGAAAGACTTTTAAGTGCTCTTTGAGCATATAAGGGGACAAGAACAGGGTGACTTTTTTCTATGGGACCGTTTACCCAATTATTCGCCTTTCTTGCTACCTCCAGTATAGGGATAGTCGCGCTGTAGTGTTGAACAGTACTGTGGATAGAAGAGGTCTAAATAACTTTCCCTTCTCCGTCTGCCTTGATTTTTGGGCCTAGTTTTTTTTTTATTATAACTCCTCCTTTTATCGCGCAATGCAGTCACAGTACCTGCATGTGCACTCTCGGAGCACATTTGAAATGTTGAACTATATCTTCAAAAATTCACTTCAACTTAAAGCCACAACACAAGGAAGGCATTAATTTTAAGACACCATGTATTTATGTTGGTGCGAGATAGTGAGCTTAAGTTAACAATTAATGAATTTTTGATGAAAAATGACTCACCAGTACACGCATGCACATCATTATAAATGTGCTTTTCACAGACTTGGGAGGTCATAGCTAAACAGTTGCATGTGTGCTTCTAACAGATGCTGCGCTCCAAAAAAAAATTCACGTTATGTGAGATGCTTTGACATATAATAACACAATTGTAAATTGTTATGAAATAAAACTGCTCAGTATGAAATTATCCAATTGACTATTAACATTCATGCAAATAACTTTTTTTGAAAAGTTTAAAACTGCTTGCTTCCCTTTAGCTGCTAAACAATTGGCAGACCCCTCACTGCATTTCCATTCTCGAGCTACTTAACTCCCTTAAAGTGGATAGGTTCACTATAAGCCTATTGGCAACAGGTGTGGGAGAAGAGCAGCCTATAGTTGGAGGACCAGCTCTTCACTTTGGTTGTTCTAACTGTGGGCCTGCTTTTATCCAATGGCCTCCTCTGTGTGTTTTGACCATTAAAAAACTGCAGAAGGCTACTTTTTAATTACTTCAATCAGAAGTTAATTCTGTAAGTAGAAAGACTTCTTTTGCTCAATATTTCACAATAGGTCAAAGGTGAATCCTGCTGTTCATCATCTGTTTCCATCTCTCATGTTTTAATTATGCATCTGTCATCTGTGGTATCGTGGTTACAGCTTCTGTGAATCCTTCAGATTTGTCCACAGTAGTTACTTGCTAATTTTCTTATTGCAGTTCCATAGTAATGACTCTTTTTGACCTAAACTTATAGAATTCTTAGGGAGCTGAATTGAGTTTTAATTCAAAAAGTCTTTAACATAAAAAGTTTTAAAAATCATGACAAAAAGTCATCTTGGCGTCCTGAGACTTGTTTACCACAGATAACAGATTTCGTTTTCAAGATCTTTCCAAGTCTTAAATTTTGAGAGAGGCCTTCCTAACTGTATGGACTATGATGCAAACCAGAATCTTTTCTAGTCTAAATCGATCAATTTCACTAAATGACTTTTTAAAATTAATATCTGAACAAATTCCAAATATTCTTTCATTTGCTTTTCTACTAACCTTTTATTTGAACCAATGGTTTTGCAGGCTGCAAGATAGTTTTGAATGCATCAACCAAGAAAACTCCGTAGGAAAGCCTTGTCCTAGTCAGGATGGTATCAGTAACTCTCGTTTTGCTAGTAACTTGGGTAAGAATGGATTCAAACATTTCAGTTATTCTTATTGACATTTTTGAGCTCTTGTAGTTATTGTAGTCATTTGGTATTTTCTTACCCAACTTTTACCATTAGGTCATTTGCTGGTTTGTGGCAGCAAGCTGCTACTATGTCCTACTGAACCAGGTCCACTCCAACTCATCCGGAGTGCTTCTTTCTTTGCAGGTTTGTGTGGAATGTTCAGTATAATGTGGACCACACAAAAGCACTTGTCCCATTTTGTGATTTAATGGAGAATACAAAGGCAGAAGATGGTGAAATTTATGCTTTTTGATTTAATAAATCCCAGATGCATTTTAATTTTCCCTGTTTAATGCACAAATGGCATTGCCAAGAATATGATGCATCTGTGAGCATATTCTAAATGATTGGCAAAACAGATAATCCTTTTTCAATTGTTGCTGAATTCTGCCCATGTATTTCTAGGCTTGTGCGTTCGGAATAGTTTTAGCTTGCGGTTGATTAATTTTAGGGTGTAATTTTTAACTTTTGTCTCTAACTAAGTGCTCTGCTTCAGTTTTGCATAAAATCCAAATACCATAACATATGGGAGCAGAATTAGGCCATTTGGCACATTGAGTCTGCTCTGCCATTCAATCATGGCTGAGATGCTTCTCAACCCCATCCTCTTGCCTTCTCCTTGTAACCCTTGATCGCCTTACTAATCAAGAAAAGTGCATAACAGTTGCTGTGTGACCAACCATTTCTACAAGCTATACACTCTGCATATATGACAAGCAAAGGAATGAATTCATATTTATCAGTTGCACTGCTTACGTTTGACCATTGCTTAATGACAATTGTAAGACACTTGACAGTTTTTATAACTAATTCTGCATGTTGAGTGCATTTTCTGTTGACTGAATAAACTGGTACTCTTGCAGTGGATTGTTGAATTCTGATTTTTATCATAGGCAGCCGTTTGGTACTTTGCAGCTTTGATACGGCGTGTGTTGTCAATAGCCCAGTTTTTCTGTTTTATCCTTTTCATGTTTTCTCTTCAGCTATTAGTCAAATTCCTTCTTAAGTACTCCTTATTCAAGTAGCTGTCAGTCTCGTGCACTGTATATTCTAGTAACTGATAGCATTTCCTCGTTCTTTGTGTTTGAAAGTAATTCTAATTTGCTACTGGAAAAGGATCTCATTACTTAACCTCGGAACATTTCTAAATTACAAATGTTGAGGTTGGTTGGCTCGCCGAGCTGGTTTGTTGTTCTGCAGATGTTTTGTTACCATGCTGGGTAACATCCTCAGTGCAGCCTCCGATGAAGTGTCGGTGTGTTTTCCCGCCTAGTTTTTCAACTCCAGTCCATTGTGCTGGATTGCCTCACTTTGGTTTTTCTTCGTAGTGGAGTGTATATGGGGTCGAGTTTTATGTGTTTATTAATGGCTTTCTTCATGAAGTGCCAGGCTTCTAGGAGTTCCCATGCCTGTCTCTGCTTAGCTTGTCCCAGGATTTTAGTTTTGTCTCAGTCAAATTGGTGGTTCTCCTTATCCATGTGGATTGAGATGAGTGAGTATTGGTCACGCCTTTTTGTAGCCAGTTGGTGTTCGTGTACCCTTGTTAGTTTCCTTCCTGTTTGTCTGATGGTCTGATAGTCTCTGCAGGGGATCTTGTAGATGACATTGGTCCTGTCCATGGCGGGGAGTGGGTCTTTAGTTCGGGTGAGCGGTTGTCGTAGGGTTGATGTGGGCTTGTGTACCACTCTGATGCCCAGCGGTCGTAGGAGTCTTGTGGTTAGTCCGATGTGTTCCTGATGTAGGTTAGTGTGATATACTGTATTCTCATTTAAACTTCTGTGATCTAGTGAAGTTAAGCCATGCTTTTAAAATAGAATGTAGAGTAGGACAAAGAAATGGACTTTAACTTTATTCCTCCCTTCAAAGATGCTGCCAGACCTACTGAATTTCTCCAGTCCTTTTGTCTTTATTTCAGATCTCCAATATCTGCAGTGCTTCTATTCTAAAACTATATGTTGTTGTATCCCAATGATGGTGCTTTTAGCAAGTTGTAACGATTAAAAGGCATGTCTCCTTTTTTCCATAGAGCAACTGGGTAGTGTAAAAATGCAACATGTGATTAGCCTTCTTATTGAAGTGCTTTTGTTGTTCGTCCCTACAGTACTGTCAGATAGGGAATTCCAGGGTGTTGCCTCAGTGGTGAAGAAAATTACAATGCAAATTCATTTTCAAAGTGGTATAACTTGGATATGAGCACAATCTTTTGGAGGTAGAGAAAACGGGGAAGAATAGCTCAAATAATGGTAGGCGAGCAATATTGCACAGCAGGCTTGGGAGATCAAGACTTGTGGTCCAGAATGTACCACCCTTAGCCAGGTTCTTCCAGTGTAGCTGCGAAACTGACATCTACCCTTCAATTTGAAAAGTCAATACGGTGTCGAGCGGGAAGAAAACAGCAGATCAGGCAGCAAGAGAGGAGCAGGAAAGTCAACATTTTGGGTTTACAATCTTCATCAGGACTATGTGGAGGGGGGGTGAAGGAGCTCGGAAATAATTGGGGTGATGGGTCCGGGGGTAGGTAGGTGGGATGGTGATCATTGGACGCAGGAAGGGGGTAGCGGAGACTGGTCAGTCGGTAGGGTGGGACGGACAGGTGGGAAAGAAGATGGGCAGATTGTGTCAGGTTAAGGAAGTGGGGGTGAGAGGGAGGGTTGGACATGGGGTGAGACTGGGTGTGGGAAGATTTTGAAATTGGTCAATTCCATGTTAAGGCTATCGGGCTTAAGCTCCCGAGGCAGAATGAGATGACGTTCCTCCAGTTTGCATGTGGTCTCATTGTGACACTGGAGGAGGCCCAGGATAGACATGTCACCAAAGAAGTGGTAGAGGGAAATTAAAATGGTTGGCAACCAGAAGGTGGTGTCAATTATAGTGTACAAGGCACAGATGTTCTGCGAATTGGTCACAGAATCTGCACTTGGTCTTGCTGATGTAGAGGAGACCAAATCGGGAACAACGGATGCAGCAGACCAAGTTGGAGGATGTACAAGTGAATTCCTGTTAGATTTGGAAAGATTATCTAGGGCCTTGGATGGAGGTGAGAGGGGAGGTGTAGCACCTTCTGCGCTTGCAGGGAAAGGTGCTGGGTATGGTGCGGTTGGTGGGCAGTGTGGAGCAGATGAAGGAGTAGTGTAATGGAATTTCCCTACAAAAGGCAGATGGGGGTGGGGAGGGAAATATCTCTTTGGGGTCAGATTGCAGGTAGTAGAAGTGGCGGAGGATGATGCACTGAATGGGGATGGTGGTGGGGTGGTATGGGAGGACCAGGGTGACTCTGTCCTTATTTTTGTTGGGGGAACGGGGGTTTGAGGGCGGAAGTGCAGGAAATACAAGAGGTACAATTGTGAGGGCCTTATGAATCAGAGGGTGGAATTCCTCCTTGAAGTAGGAGGATGTCTAGGAGTGGAATGCTCCTTCTTGGGAGCAGATGCAGTGGTGGTGGAGGAATTGGGAGTAAGGGATCACATTCTTGCAGGAGGTTGGGTGAAAAGAAGTATAGTCAAGGTAGCTATGGGAGTTGGTGGGTTTGAAATAGATGGTGGTTCTGAGATGGTTACCGGAGATGGAGGTGGAGATGTTCAGGAATGGGAGGGAGGTGTCGATGGTCCAGGTGAATTCAAAGTTGGGGTGCATCATCCGTTACCACTTCCGCCCATCCAGTCATCATCCTTCTATGTTGAAGGCCTCAATATAGAATTCACCAGTTTGAAAATCTCCCCACTCCAGCTTCACCCTGTGTACAACCCTTCCCTTCATCCCTGCCTCCTTGACCTGACAACCTGTCCATCTTCTTTCCCACCTATCAGTCCCACTCTTCCCACTGACCAAAACCAATGCCCCAACCTGCATCCCAACCTTCCGACCTTCCCCCAACCTCACCCCATTATTTATTTCCACGCTCCCTTCCCCCACCCCACTTTTGATGACGAATGTAAACATGTAACGTTGACTTTCCTGCTCCTCTGCTGCCTGGCCTGCTGTGTTTCTCCAGCTCCACACTGTATTAGCTCTGACTCTGGCATCTGCGGTTCTTGCTATCTCCAGCAATATGAAGTTTTTTTTTGTGGGATGTCGCTACTTAGCCAACTTTTATTGTCTTGTCTTGAGTTGAGAAGGTGGTGGTGAGCTGCCTGTAATCCATCTACTGTAGGTAGACACATTGCCATTAGGAAAAGAATTCTAGGGTTTTGACCCAGCAATAATGAAGGAACTGTAATGTATTTCCAAGTTGGGATGGTGAATGGCTTGGAGGGGAGCTTGCAGGTGGGGGTGTTCCTATGTATCTGCTGCCTTTGCCCTTCTAGGTGGAAGTGTTTGTGGATTTGGAAGGTGTTGTCTAAGGATCTTGGGTGAATTTCTGATTTGTATCCTGTAGATGGCACACCGCTGCTACTGAGCATTGACTGATGGAATGGATGCTTGTGGATATGGTGCCAATCAAATGGACTGCTTTGCCCTGACTGATGTCAAACTTCTTGAATGTTGTTGGAGCTGCACCCATCAGGCAAGTGTGAAGTATTCCATCACACTTCTGACTTGCACCTTGTGGATGGTGGACAGGCTTTGGGGACTTGGGAGACGAGTTATTTGCTATAGTATTCCTAGTCTCTGACCTGCTGTTGTGGCCACTGTGATTAGCCTTGTTGAGTTTCTGGTCAATGGTAACCTCCAGGATGTTGATGGTGGGGAATTCAGTTGTGGTTACACCATTGACTGTCAAAAGGTGGTGGTTAAATTGTCTTTTATTGGAAATGGTCATTGCCTGCCTTCTGTGTGGTGTGTGTTTTTTTCACTTGTCAGCCCAAGCCTGGATGTTGTCTAGGTCTTGTTGCATTTGAACATGGACTACTACAGTATCTGAGTTGCAAACTTCCCAGTATGTCCTGTGTGCATACAGCAGGATAAATCCACCTTGGCCAGTTACCATCCCATTAGTTTCCTCTTGATCATCAGTAAAGTGATGAAAGGTGTCATCAGTAGTTCTATTGAGCAGAACCTGTTCAGAAACAACCTGCTTAGTGACACCCAGTTTGACTTCTGATAGTGTGATCGAATGCTGTCCACTTGGTTGAATGCAGCTCTAGCCTGCTTGATTGGCACCACATCCGCAAATATCCATGCCATCCACCACCACTGCACCGTAGCAGTAGTGTATACAATCTACAAGGTGCAACGCACAAATTCATCAAAAATACGCCATCCGTGTCAAACCCAAAACAACTTCCATCTAGAAAGACAACGGCAGTAGGTATGCGCGAACACTACCACCTTCAAGTTCGTCTCCAAGCCACTCACCATCCTGGCTTATCACCATTCCTTCAGTGTCACTAGGTTATTATCCTGGAATTCTCTCCTTAATGACGTGGCTCTGCCTACAGCACCTGGGCCGCAGCAGTTCAGTAAGGCAGCTCACCACCATTTTCTCAAGGGCAACTAGGGACAGGCAATAAATGCTGGACCAGCCGGAGATGCTTATTTCCCATAGGTAAATAAAACAAAATCTGGGGTGTTCTTTGATCCACCACTGATCTGGATCAATGTCAAGGTACTGCACATTTACTTTTGTGCAGAGACACTATTTGCAAAATTTTATGGGGGAATGTGGATGGTGATTGTAGTTAATTAGTCGGAGAAGACTTTACTACATGTGGTCATTTAAGTAAACTTTTTAAGCTTTTTGAAGTGCATTCAAGAGGCTGTATACAGTGGGACCACAGCATGAAAGATACAGATCTTGAGCCCAACAGCAGGCATATCAAAACAAAAAGTAACTGCTTTGTTCTGAATGATGTCAAACTACTACTGTGTTGTTGTAGCTACACCCTTCCAGGTCACAAGTAATTATTTCATCGCTCGTACCTTTTAGAAAGGAATTCAGAATTTGAGTTGAGCCTTTCATAACTCTGTTTTATTATAGCAGCACTGTGGTAATCTGGTTTATCCAATCCAATTTATGATCAGAAACTGGTTTCCAGGGTATTGGTTGAGAAAGATTTGATCCTACTGTTGTTAAAGGACTCTTGGTGATGACTAGCCTTTTGTCAATGCAAGTTTGAGCTGCTACTTGAATGTTGTCCAAATGGTGCTTGTTGGCTGGGATGGTAAACTTGCAAGGAGACAAGTTGTGAATTGAACTGAACATTGAGACATCACTAAACACCCAGACCTCAGCTCCAAACAAATGCAATAAACTGAGTGTGACAGAATTGTTTCCTTTGACATTGAGAAAGTATTTAATCCAATTACTGCAATAAAAGAGCTCCTGGCAGAATTGAGGCCAATAGAAATCAAATGAAAAGCCCTTCTACAGGCATACTGGAAGCAAGATTATAGTTGTCAAAAAACAGGCTCTGCAGAAGTTCCTCAAAGAGGCTTCTTCAGCTGATCAATCCTGAAATATTTTAATCTAATTGAGGTTGTAGACTTGTTCGCCAAGCCAGTGTGTTTGATTGCAGACATTTCGTCACCCTACCAGGTAACATCATCAGTGCTCTGTCCCGCTTGTTATTTATATGCCTCGATTTGCTGGGGTGGTTGGCATTACTTCCGGTTCTGTTTTTCAGTGGTTTACATATCGGGTTCAGTTCAATGCGTTTGTTGATGGAGTTCCAGTTGGAATGCCAGGCCTCCAGGAATTCCCTGGCATGTCTTGTCTGTTTGGCTTGTGCTATTGTGGGTGTGTTGTCCCAGTCGAATTTGTGACCACCTTTGTCCATGTATATTGAGACCGGTGTGAGTTGGCCGTGCCTCTTGGTGGCTGATTGGTTTTCGTGTATCCTTATTGTCAGTTTTCTTCCAGTTTGGCCTATGTGATGTTTCTCATAGTCCTTGCAAGGTACCTTGTATGTTAACATTAGTTTTATTGGCTGTGGGTATGGGATCCTTTACATTTGTCAGTAGCTATCGCAGGATTCGTTTGTGGGCTGTTGTTAGGGTTCTGAGTAGTCTTGTAGTCATTGCTGATATGCCTTTGATGTACAGTAGGGTGACTGGGAAGGATAGTCTGTTATTGTTCTCCTCTTTTGTGAATTTTATTCTGGTGAGAATGTTGTTTGTCTGTCAGTGGGTTTCTTCTAGTCTTGTGCATTGGATAATGATGAAGGTGTCATCTACGTGGCAGACCCAGTAATCTGGGTTGTATAGTGGGGAGCGCTGTTTGTTCTAACCTTTTGCATTACTGCTTCTGCAATCAGTCCTGATATTGGGGATCCCATTGGTGTCCTGTTGATTTGCTTGAATATACAGTCATTGAAGGTGAAGTGGATTGTGAGGCACAGATCCAGGAGTTTCAGGGTGTTGTCCTTTATTGGTGTTGTTGTTGTCGTGGGGTGCCTGCCTTCCTGATTGGTCCAGCAATATGGCAATTGTCTCTTTGGCTATGTCGATTCGTTTATGAATGTAAATAGTACTGTTGCGTCGAAGGATATCATTATCTCGTCCTTTTTTGATTCTGGCCTCCTTGATGTTGAGGAATTCTTGGGAGGAGTGGAAGGAGTGGGTAATGTTGTCAATTAAGTATTTCAGTTTCCATTGTGGTCCTTTGGCTAGTGTATATGTTGGCTTGCCTGGTAGTGAGACAATGGGTCTGAGGGGGACCCTGCCTTGTGTACCTTCGGGAGTTCATAGTGGAGTATGTTGGATCCTTCTGGCTCTGTTTTTTTTTTGGTAGTCTGTCTTGCTGATATATGCTGAGTTGTGTAGTTTCTTCAGGGTAGTTTTGATCCGGTTCTCTAACAGTGGTGTTGGGTCTATCACCATCTGTTGGTAGGTGTTGGTATCTGCTAGTAGTGCTTTAGCTTTCTCGATGTATTGGGCACTATTAAGGATTACTGCCACTTTGTGCATCGATAAGATTATGATGTTTCTGCCTTGAGTCTTTGTAGGGCTTGCTTCTCTGCTGTGTTGAATGTGTTCCACTTACCTTTTCTGCTCAGAGTTGGGACTGTTGTCTGTCTGATGGTCTGTTGTATTTTCTCCATGAATCCGTTGCTCTTTAGTTTTGATTGCAGTGTAGCCAGGAAGTCCGTTTTGTTTTGGTGTCTCTAGCTATAATTCAGTCCGCGTACTGGGATGGTCTTCTCAGTGTCTGTAAGTGGTCAGACTGAGATGCTGTTGATCCATGTTTCTGTGCTGTCTGTGTCATTGTTGTGGGTGAGTTTGGATAGTATTTCTCGTAGGGCTATTCGTTTCTTTCTTCTGGTTTTGTGTGTTGTATGGTGATGGCTTGTTCCAGTGTGGTTACCATTCTTGGTCGGCTGTGTTGGAGTATAAAGTTTCTTGGCGTGCAGCTTCCAGCTTGCACTTGTGGAGGCGGGCTGTGGGCATCCTTGATCATAACCCTTATCGTTCTGCGGCCGTTCTGTGTAGCTGTTGTTCATGCCTGTGGATTGTTGATCTGTGGTTTGCGTTTTAAGCTTTGTGGTAATACCTGTTTCCTGAGGCATTTGTGCAGGAAATATAGTTGTTCCCAGGTCGCACTCAGATGGACAGCATTTGTCTCCCATCTGCTGGCCAGCTTGAAGGTGTTGTAGTCAGAGGTGCTTAAACTTTTTGAGAAGATTCGTAGCTCAGGTTGTGGAGAAGGTTGTAGACTTACTCGTCGAACCAGTGTGTTTCATTGCTGCCGTTTTGTCACCCTGTTAGGTAACATCAGTGTGCCTCTGGTGAAGTGTTGATGTTCTGTTCCACTTGTTATTTATATGCCTCAGTTTGTTGAGGTGGCTGGCATTACATCCAGTTTTGTTTTACAGTGGTTTGTATATCAAGATGTGCCTCTCAACCCACTTCACTTTCAATAACCATATATTGAAACAAATCAACAGAATACCAGTAGGATCCCCAGTATCAGGACTGATCGCAAAATGGTAATGCAAAGGTTAGAGCGAATAGTGGTCCCCAATATACAACCCAAACTCTTGGGTCTGCTGCGTAGATGACACCTTTGTGATTATCAAACGTACAAGATTAGAAGAAACCCACTGCACACAAACGTCATCTTCACCAGAATAAAATTCACAAAAGAAGAGAACAATAACTGAATACCCTTCCAAGACACAATGGCGGCAGCCCCCCCAAACAAACGCCCATAAACAGAGCTGCATCAGGGCGTTATTCAAACGGGCTACAAAACACTGCGGCAACCTGGAATTGCACAAATCAGAACAGGAGCATTCATACGGAGTTTTTAAAAAGAATGGATACTCAATAAGCACAATCTGCTGTTACCTCTGCGACAGACCACAATAAGAAGGGACAACACGGCCAGACACACTAATGTATTATACAAGATATCATGCAAGGGCTATAAGAAACATTACGTCGGCCAAACTGGAAGAAAACTAACAATAAAGATACACGAACACCAATTAGCCACGAAGAGACACAACCAATCCTCACTGATCTCAGTACTCATGGACAAAGAAGGACACAAATTTGACAGGGACAACACATCCATAATAATAGCACAAGCCAAACAGACATACCAGGGAATTCCTGGAAGCCTGGCATTCCAACTGGAACTCCATCAACAAACGCATTGAAGTGGACCTGTTATGCAAACCACTGAAAAACAGTACCGGAAGTAATGCCAACCACCCCAGCAAACCAGGGCATATAAATAACAAGTGGGACAGAGCACTGATGATGTTACCTAGTAGGGTGATGAAACATCTGCAATGAAACATACTGGCTTGGCGAGCAAGTCTACAACTTCAACTGGATTAAAATATTTCAGGATTGATCAGCTGATGAAGCTTCTTTGAGGAACTTCTGCAGTGAATTCAGGACACTGCATTGTTTTTTGTTTTATTTGTTACAACTATAACCTTGCCTCCAGTATGCCTGTAGAAAGACTTTTCATTTGTTTTCTATTGGCCTCAGTTTTGCCAGGGGCCCTTTTATTGCAGCAATTTGATTAAATATTTTCTGAATACCAAGGGAAACAATTCTGTAATACTCAGTTTATTGCATTTGTCTAGTAGAGTTCTGGGGGAACCTGAACTGAGCATTGGTGTTTGGGGTAATCCTAATGAGGTGTCAGTTTTGAAATTATTGGGGCTACTACTTGCACTGTTTTGATTGGCAGGAACTAATGGATCAGTAATTCTAAATTGTATTTATCCTACTCTACACCATCTGTCCCTGTTACGTCTATCCCAATACTTTTCTATCGAACTCTTCCAACAGGTTTTGTTTGATGTAGTTCTCAGTCCAAATGTATCCCACTGTTGTATTCCCCTTGATATAATTGAGTTAATTCAAAAAACAAGCATGAACACTTTATAAATCAGCTTTAACCGACTCTATTTAGCCCACAGGTTTGAGTTCACTGATTTCTGGGACTGTAATTGTTTATCTTTTTGTAAGCTTTGATTCAAATTCAGTTCGGGTGAAAAGGGAACTTTTGATTTTACACTTATGCTGTTTCAGCCTACTGCTGTGATGTCTGAGAATAGTATGGCTGGAACAAGTTAGAGTTGAAGAAAGGGCAAGGCTGTTTCAACAAAAAAACTTGAAATAAGGATGGAAATGTTAAAACTAAAGGTGTTAGTGGACCAGGGCTAGTGCAAGTTAGGATCCAGAACAATATGAAGGAGCTCAAATTTCTATGGGATAGACAAAGGGAGGCTTGCCAAAAAGTAGTGGAACAATCAAGACTGTAAAAGCACCAAAATCATGCTTGAGCATGTCAACAGCAGGTGACCTGAGAGAGTACAGAGTTACCACATGAAAGTAGCTGTTGCCTGTGACAGCAGATTTGTAGTAAGTTTTTCAACATCTGATAGCTCCTAGAGAAGAATTAAAGTAATTGGTTCCTGCAGGGGCCAAAGACATGATTTCAGTATGTTTAATGCTTAGAAGAAAGTTTTGCTCTTATAGTTTGTTTGTTTGTTTGCTAGCTATCCAGTGTCATCTGACAAATTGGAGACAAGGGAGAGATTGAGAAAAGTGGTGGTGAAGTAGTTCTAGCAGTGTGCTATAATACTGGACATGTTCGAAGATGTTGCATGAAGTTAAGAAATAAGAGCAGATCAAGGACTAATTCTTTTGTGACTTCAGAGGTGCAGGTGTGAGAAGAGCCGTTACATGTGATTTTTATATATGAGCAGACAACTAAGAGGTGTTCGGGGAAGATAGTAAGGTCAGCTATGTCAAAGTCTAAGGAGGTGTATTGGAAAGGATGAGAAAAAATGGTTTCCCATGGTCTCAGTCATGTAGAATGTCATTTGGGACTTAACTAAGGACTGTTCTGATGCTGAGAAGAAACTTCTTTCGGAGGATTCAGGCAACGTATTGCATAAAAGGTAGGCATAGGTTTGGAGTTCGCAACACGATGTTGCCTGGTATGGAGGGAAGGTCTTATGAGGAAAGGCTGAGGGATCTGAGGCTGTTTTTGTTAGAGAGAAGAAGGTTGAGGTGCCTTAATAGAGACATACAAGATGATCAGAGCATTAGATAGGGTGGACAGTGAGAGCCTTTTTCCTCGGATGGTGTTGGCTAGCACGAGGGGACATAGCTTTAAATTGAGGGGTGATAGGTATAGGACAGATGTCAGAGGTAGGTTCTTTACTCAGAGTAGTAAGGGCATGGAATGCCTTGCCTGCAGCACTAGTAGACTCGCCAACTTTAAGGTCATTTAAATCGTGGTTAGATAAACATATGGATGATAATGGAATAGTGTAGGTTAGGTGGGCTTCAGATTGGTTTCACAGGTCGGCGCAACATCGAGGGCCGAAGGGCCTGTACTGCGCTGTAATGTTCTATGTGCTAACTCAGTCACGGACTTTGGAGAGAAAAGGGATCCTGGAAATGGGACAATACTTTCCATTTCCTCTCCCTGCAGTTTTTCTAATTCATAGATTTGGAGCATTGCTGGAAGGTAGCTTTTTATTGACTGTCTCTAATTGCCCTAAAGGTGGGCGTGTGAGCCTGCCTTAGACCTGTTACTCACTGTCAGCAATATCTTGAGGTTGGCTGCCAGCAACCACAATCGTCTTCCATTTGCATGACTCCAGCCACTCTAGAATTTAAGTTTTGTTGAAAACAATTTTTCTAAGGTTTCACGATGCCTCACTCAGTTAAGTGCTTCCTTGATGTCCAGAATAGTTACTCTCCCCTCCCATGCTCATTATTTCGTGTTTATACCTGTAAATTGTGATGTTTTTCACAAATGAAAGTGACTCTAATGATGGTAAAGCCCAGAGTTTGTTTTTGATACATCAGTATTTAACACGTGAAAGACAATTTTTAAATTATTGAGAAAAGAAAGTAAAACCAAATGTAGAGCTAAGAGCCTAAAAATAGAGGGTCCATTACATTGGTGTAGTGCTTGGTTGGAAAGATGTTTAGTCTGCAGTAAGTTTTTTTTTAAAATCTGTTTTTGCACAAGGACTGGCAGATCGCATTTAATTTAGATAGATGTGAGATGCTGCATTTTGGAAAGGCAAATCGGGGCACGACTTACACAAGCTCCTGGGGAGTGTTGCTGAATAAAGATACCTTGGAATGCTGGTTCATAGTTCCTTGAAAGTGGAGTCGCAGGTAGATAGGACAGTGAAGAAGGTGTATGGTATACTTGCTTTCATTGATCAGTGCATTGAGTATAGGAGTTGGGAGATCATGTTGCAGCTGTACAGGACATTGGTTAGGTCACTATTGGGAATACTGTGTGCAGTTCTGGTCACCCTGCTATAGGAAGGATGTTGTGAAACTTGAAAGGGTTCAGAAAAGATTTGCAAAGATATTGCCAAGGTTGGAGGATTTGAACTATAGGGAAAACTGAGTAGATTGGGGCTTTTTTCCCTAGAGCGTTGGAGGCTGAGAGGTACCTTTTTATAGAGGTTTGTAAAATCACGAGGGGCGTGGATAAGGTTAATAAGTTTTCTTCCTGAGGTGGGGTCTCCAAAACTAGAGGGCATAGGTTTAAGGTGAGATGGGAAAGATTTAAAAGGGATCTAAAGGGCAAATTTTCAGAGGGTGGCGTGTTTATGGAATGAGCTGCCAGAGGAAGTGCTGGAACTGGTACAGTTACAACATTTAAAAGGCATTTATTTGGATGGGTATATGAGTAGGAAGAGTTTAGAGGGATATGAGCCAAATGCTGGAAAATGGGACTAGATTAATTTGGAGTGTCTGGTCAGCACAGACAAGTTGGACTGAAGGGTCTGTTGTTTCCATGCTATATATCTCTGACTCTTATCTCATAAATAACTTGAATATTTTTCTTGGTGTGTACTATAACACCTTCATAATTTGATGGTACAATGTGCTTCAAAGTAATTCACATAGATGGACTCCTCATTTTACAACTCATTGAAAAATGAAGTCTTACACGAACAAACCTTAAAGACTCTGAACCATAAAACACCGTTCCTTCAATGTTTGTATTTATTAATTGAGATAGTGAACAAGATTTGAAATCTGTTCTCAATATTGGATTTCCTAACTAAATCAGGGTTGTGAGATACTACTTGGCTTAACTAAAATAAATACTTCATTGAAATAATTCTTAATTCAGCATTAATTTGTAATATAATACACTAATTATTAAATCCCACCATTCAAGGTGGTGCTGTGCTAGGACCAGTATAGTTATGAACTTACTGCAATGAAGAACAAACCACTGGCCAACCTACCTGCAGATGTTTGTCAATTTGCAGTTTCATCTCCTTTACATTTTTTTAGTGCTGAATGACACAGCAGAGAACACTAGATGGCCTAAATATTGTAATATTTCTGGAAACAACCTGTTTTAATTTTATGATTGAGTAATTATAGCACGAGGTCAGCTGTGAATTGAAATCTACTTTATTGGTTTGTCCAAGGATATGAGAAACAGTACCACAATGAATCTGCAAATACATGTGGATACAGTGTGGAGTTGGAGGAACACAGCAGGCCTGACATGGTATGTTCCTCCAGCTTGACACTATTGATTCTGGCTTCCAGCATCTGCAGTTCTTGTTATCTCCAAATAAATGTGCATTTTCTCAATGTTTTATATCTTTCATCAATGTCTTTCTCTGCTGAAGGGAGGATTATCCCTGACATCGGTACGGGGCTACCTGTTACATTTCCCCAAATCCCATTCTTGGTCAGAGCCTTCAGCTGTAGTGCAGTAGTTGTAACTGATTCCAGTTGTGCTATCCAATGATATTCACAGACTTGCACCTGTTATGGGGAAAAGGATTTTTTGCCCGTCTGTGGATGTTTCACAAAAACAGCTGCACTGAGAAGGTAATGCACAGCATGCAGCAAAGATGTTCCAAAGGAACAATGATTTGAACAGCATAGATTAAATTTGTGACAGTGCAGTAATAGGGCAGCAATATTGTATCTCTACACAGCATAATTGCCATAGTATCTTGTGTAGCAGCAATATCCTATGATTGCATTTTGGTTAGATGTGTATGTTGTTTGAGACCTTTTGTGTTGTAAGAGTTTCAAAATTTAAACCATTATTCTAGAGATCTGACTGTGTTACTGCCTATTGTTACTTTTCCTGTAATGCTGCACCTGTGCTTGATCTAAAAATTTTGTATGTATTTTTGCTAAAACTCATCTTTCCTTGGAATGAATTGCTACTTAACTGCTGGCAACAAAAGTGAACTATGAGAATTGGATTTTGTGAAATGAATGTCCTGATGGAACTTTCTACTTGCAGCTCATAGTACACCTGTAGATATGCCAAGCCGAGGTCAAAATGAGGATGGAGATAGTGGAATAGCACGGTCAGGTATTTATTGCATTTTTTGAATGTTAATATCAAAGAAATCTAATTTTAAACCAAAATATTAGATCATTTTTAAAACTACCAATTGTGCTTGAAATAGTAACTTTTCACCAGATTTATTATTGTAAAAATGAAAACTAGAAGGAATTAAAAGTTATTTGCTTAAATCATATTTTATAGGACTTGCTGGTGTTTTGAGTTGGGAAGGCTCCTAATTTTCATTAATGGATTATTTTCTGTTTCGGAAACTATATTGCCACAGTTGGAAAATAACTTGCTGTTGCCATATCACTGTAAATTGTGCATTAGCTCAATGAAGCAGTCTGTGGTCATGGTTCATAATGATCTTTTCATTTTTATTTTATCTTGCAGCATCCCTCAGTAGTCTGTTAATTACACCATTCCCTTCTCCAAATTCCTCCTCCTCCAGTAGCTGTGCCAGTAGTTTCCAGCGACGCTGGCTACGAAATCAGACTACCAGTCTTGAAAATGGCATTTTTCCGAGGTGGTAAGTTTATTGTTTCCAATGTAATTTTGCATTCATTCTGAAGGAATGAATGGGGTAATGATAAATGATTAAGAATGGCAATTGAACTTTTTTGAAGTAATTAAATTGGGTAACAATGACATAATTAAAACATGCTGTTTAAAATACCTACAAATTAGTGATATTATTCAGAGTGAGAAAGTCTATAAGAATGGCTTCTAAAAAGCCTGGGTTCCTGTCCTACGTGCTCCAGAGGTGTGTATTAACAACATTTCTGAATTAGCTGATTTAAAAATATCTACAAGAATGTCTGTGTGAAAATCATGGAGGTGAAACTGTATTCTGCTAGTGGCAAGTAGACCTCAGAGTATTGTTACTAGAGAGGGTGATCTGCATGATTGATTAAAATAAACTGTAATACTAATGGAATTGTTGTAAGGTGATTAAGAATAACTTTAATCATTTGCTGTTGTGGTTGCGCTTTTGGTCATTGTCT
Organism: Ginglymostoma cirratum; assembly: GCA_024137785.1. Classification (NCBI taxonomy): domain Eukaryota; kingdom Metazoa; phylum Chordata; class Chondrichthyes; order Orectolobiformes; family Ginglymostomatidae; genus Ginglymostoma; species Ginglymostoma cirratum. The sequence continues at coordinate 3,873,937 of JAHRHZ010000218.1, forward strand.
GTTCTAATATCTTTGTGACTCTCAAATGTTGTTTGATCCACTCCTATGAACTGCCTCGATAACTTCATCAAAGGTGCTATATAAATTCAAGTTATCAGAACTGCAAGCCATAGAATGGTTACAGCACAGAATGGGACTATTCAACTCAGTGCGACCAAGTCTCTCTCCGATCCACTCTGCTAATCCTGCTCTCTTTCTTCTTAATGATCTCAACCTGTCTTCAACCTCACTTCCAACTCTCTAACAGTTACTTGAATATACCTCCAGCAGACTCTTTTGTTGTGATTCTAAAATGAAAGAGATTTTGTGTCATCATTGGTCCTTTTGCTATTCATGTTAAATTGGTATCCTCTAGTTCTCAACTGCTTCTGCCATTTGAAACAATTTCTCACTTCTGTCCGTTTCCTCGTGACTTGTAAGGTTTTTTGGTCATAATCCAAGCCTCGATCCTTCTATTAATTTGTTCATTTGAGATTTTATCCAATAAGGCAATAGGTTACCATAATGGTACAGTAACTCAGGAAATATTACTTCAGATAAAACAATGCTTCTCAAAGCAGGGGAGTGATTTTGCAGATGTGCTGCATCTCTTGCTTGCTTCAACTTGGGACAGGTTGACACTTGGCCTCTCTCAACACCGCGGAGGTTGTCTTACTCTTGGGCAACAGGATAACTTCAGCGTGGTCACCAAAAGCTGCTGCTACTTTGCTCTTTCCAAGCTATAACCCGCAGGATGATCAATTACATCCTTGTACTTGAGATGAAATTTGGTGTGATTTATCGCTAATTGGTTTAAGATGCAAGATCGATCTCGAATTGGCTTTAAAGGATGATGGACATTGTCACCTCCTGTTATCTCCTGACTGGTTCTTTTAAGTTGTTAATTATCCACAGACCCAACCTTTTTCTGTTATTGTAACTTTGCTATCCTCTTAAGGGAAAATAAATGTTTTTCTTACTTGCCCCTTTTGGGGAAGAGGCATATACTGTCAGGACCAAATGATTGATGATGTCGGGCTCATATCTCAAATCCGTTATTTGGTAAAGTTCCCATTAAATCAGACACTTGTTTATCACTGACCATTTGGTTGTCTTAGAGCACTTTGTTAAATTGTTTTCCTTTGTGTGGTGCTTGAATGCTTGGAAAGAGTTTACTTTAAAACAAAAATAGACAGAAGCATCTAATTTTACAGTACAGAAGGAGGCCATTCAATCCATCACGTTGGTACTGTCTCCTGAAAGAGCTACACAACTAGTCCCATTTTCTAGCCCTATCTCAGTAGCCCTCTAAATTAATCAATTTCAAATATATATTCAGCTCTTTTGAAACCTCCTGGATTCTGCCTCTTCTACTCTTCCAGGCAATGCATTCTGAATCCCAACAACTGAATAAAGAAATTTCTCCTCATCTCACTCCTAGCTGTCTTGGTGGCAGTCTTGAAATTGTGACCCCTAGTTACTAACGTACCAGTTGGAAACACTATATCCTTCCGTACCCTGTAAAAATTGCCAGAATTTTGAACATCTAGTGAGATCATATCTTAATCTTCTCTGCTCCAGGGAGGATAAGCCCAATTGCTCTAATGTTTCCTTGTATCTAAAATTCCTTATTCCTGGTATTGTTCAAGCAGGTCTCTTTTGTGCATGTTCCAGGGTTCAAACATCCTTAAATAAGGTGCCCAGAACTGAACACAACTGTGGTCTCACCGATGATTTGCAGAGATGTAGAATTACCTTTTTTATACTCTGCCTTTGCTTATAAAACAAGGATCCTGTAAATCACAAGAACTGTTTAAGCTTGTCTGGTCACCTTCAGAGAGTTATGCACGTGAACCCCAAGGACCCTTAGCTCCTGTATTCCCCTCAGAGTTGTACCATTGAGCCTGCATTGTCTTTGTGTTTCTTTCATCAAAATGTATTACCACCCACTTCTCTGCATTGAAAATCATTTGCCAGCTGTCTGCCCATATGGCCAACTTGCCAATGTCCTTCTCAAGTTCCTCCACGTCATTCTCAAATTCACTATTCTCCCTAGCAGTATCATCTGCAAATATAGAGATTTTGTCCTAAACACCCATCTCAATCATTCTTGTAAATCAGAAAAACAAGGGTCCCAACATCAGTGCATGGGAAACACCATTTTCAGCTCATCTCTGATATGTGGCATTCCCATCTATACACCTACCTGCTGTTTCCTATCTTTTAACCAACCTCTAATCGATGCTGCTAAGGACCTGTCAATTCCAAACATTTCTAATTTGTTAACCAACCTGCCATATGACACCAGATCAAATGCTTTCTGAAAGTCCAAATATACAATATCCATAGTACTGCCCTCATCCACTGCCTATGTCACCTTATCAAAGTACTCGGAATTAAATTTGTCAAGATGTGACCTGCTCTTCACAAAGCCACGTTGGCACACTTTGAGAAAAAGACTGTTTACCATTTTATCCTATTTTATGGCCTCAGTTGGTTTTCCCACTATTGATGGCAATCTATCAGGTCTGTAGTTTCGTGGATTATTTCTTGCCTCTTTCTTAAACAACAGTGTCACATTTGCAATTGTTCAGTCCCCAGGACTAATCCTGTGTTCAAGGGGCCTGGAAAATTTCTGTCAATGGCTCCGCTGTTAGGTCTCTCGACAATCGAGGATGCATCCTGTTCAGGCCTGGGGACTTCTCTACCCGGATTGCTGTCAGCCTTTTCAAGATCTCTTTATCAATTACTATACTACTCGGTTGCTCAACACTCAACCCGGCCATTGTCACCATTTTCTAATTAGGTAAAGACAGAAGCAAAGTACTTACTTGCACCTTTTCCATACCCTTTGCTTCAGTAAGAAGCTTGCCCTGCTTGTCCCTTTGTGGGCTCCACTCTATCCTTCACTAATCTTTTTACTGTTATTAAGTTTGAAGAACATTTTACTATTTGTTTTAGCACAGCCTTTCCTCATGCTTCCTCTTAGCCTTCCCAATCCAGCTTTAGACCCTCTCCTGCATTTGAAATACTCTTCCTGATTTATATTGCTACAGTTATTCTGGCAGACATCATTCACATCTCTTTTTCTTTTATTTTCTTACCCTAGATGACGAAGGATATTGGTATGCTAGCCTTGGATATCCCATATTTATTTCTCATGGGTGTGTACCTAGCTTGTACACTACTAATCTCTCTCTCTTTGAAAGCCTGCCATTTTTCATCCACTAATCAACCTGCTCCAGTTAAACTTCTAGATGCCTAAAATCTGCCCTTTTCCAGTCTGGGATCTTAATACTTGACTGTTATTCTTTTTCAATTTAATGTCGAACTTTATTATATTATGATAGCTATTTCCCAATTGCTTCCCTACTTGGCCTGCCTTATTTGCTAGGACCAGAACCATCACAGCTCCCTCCCTGATAGGGTTGAAAATATGCTGTTCCAGAAGGTTCTCCTACACGCGTTGCAGAAACTTCTCCCCTTCCGTGTGCCCTCTGGTCTACTGTAGGGTAATTGAAATCATCAACTGTCTCAATCCTACATGTCCTGCAGGTTTCCATAATCTGCCTACACATCTCTACTACTCCTCCCCCCCCCCCAAACTGTTTGGATATTTATTACAGACATCCAACAAGGTCATTGCTCCTTTCCTATTTATCACTGGCAACCATATAGCTTCTAATTCAGGAGCTGCATCTTATTCAAGGGATGCAAAAGATCCAGTCCTGTTCTGTTGAGCCATGCATCTGTCAATGCTACTATGTCCTATCCTCGAGCAATTTCTGCTTCCAGTTCCCCAGTTTTTGTTCACTATACTCTGTGCAATTACATACATACATACAACTTTTAATCCTGCTGTTACCTCCCTCTCTTGCCCATGGGAAGATAATCCCTTTCTTGTTGTCTCTACTCAAGCTTTCCCTCATTTTCTTTTCCTTATTCCCCACCTTCTTTCTTTTTGCCCTCTGGTACATCCAAAACTTAGCCCCCTCAGTCAAACCACCCCCCTGCCTTACAAGTCTAAATCCAGTGCTGAATCACCTCTTATATGATTTTGTGCAAAGCAGTTTTGCCTTTGAATGTTATTATAGAGTAAATTTGGTCACCAGCTCCATAAAATGTAGAATGGAAATATCAGTGTTCCATTCCTTTAGATCTATGACAGCTACCTTGTTGAAGTCTTGTGCCAGTTGAAAGCCTACAGTAGGATATGGCTTGGTTCTCTGACAGTTTTTCAGGTTTCACAATTTCCATTCATGTCTCAATTTTTCTTTCACGTGGGTATCACTGACAAAGCTAGCATTTGTAGCTGTCTCTAATTGACTTGGGTAGTTTGCAAATCAACTTCACAGGACAGTTAAGAGTCAATCACATTACTGCACTGGCATGTGGGTCTGACCAAGTAAGGATGGTAGATTTTCCTTCTCCAAGGGACATTAGTGAGTCAGATGGGTTTTTAAAACCAGTCGATGATGGCCAACAGGATCTCCTTTCTGGGACTACTTCTATATTCTTGATTTATAAATTGCCCCGGTTACCATGTTGGTGTTTGAACTCATGACTGCAGTATATCAGCCTGGTGTTGTATCACAACTAATATAAATACCAGTACTGTTTTTTTAAAAAAGTGCTGTTATACAGCATGTAGAAACAGTGAAATTGTGAAATATTCTTAAGTCTGGTTGCATGAGGTTTGTATGTTTGCTCTGTTTAAAACACTTTTAAAAATGCGTAATTTGGTAAAGCTGCAACATGGTATGGGTGGGATTTGTATAAAGTCGAATCCATTCTGGAATTATTGAAATTGTAAAAATTGTACAAATTTTTGATTTTTTTTTTTCAACTTCTTGGATGATGCAGGTCTAAAGGATTAAACGATTACAAACTTAAACACATTTCAAATGTTACATTTAGTCAAAATGTTATTATTTTCTAGAACAACTTAAAACAACTCCAGAGCAAGGGCATAGCTTGATTATGATCCTTAAAAAGGGCTACAAGCTGGGAGGATCTCAAACCTTGTAAGTTTGGATATTAAATATAAAGAAGCAAAACAAGGCCCCTTGGTCTTGTAACTAGTTCTAAAACATTAGGGTCAAGTGAAGATGAGGATAGTCCCTTGATATTAAAGTACTAAAATCTGCAATCGTTACCCTTAAAGCCAAGCAATATACTGTTAGTCAAGGAATATTCTTCTGTTGTGTGATTGTAACTAAACTAAATCGTGAAATGTTAACTTCCCAACTAATGCAACACAATTTCAAGTTCTTTTTGTTAAACTTTCCCCCATCTTATCCAAGTCTAGCTGCCCCAACTTGCCCATTCCATCTTTGTAACTCATTCCCAGAACCATTCTTCTTGTAAATCTTGTGTATGAACTTAAAGCTTGTTGCCTAGAATGGATGCACTATTCCAGTTGAGATTGAACCAGTGTTTTGCAAAGGTCCAGCACGATGTCCTTGCTGTTGTACTGTATAAAGCCCAGGTTCCCTTGCGCCATACTAATTGATTTCTCAACCTGCCCTACCACCTTCAACTTGTGTACTTCTCACCCCTTGGTTCCTCTACTCCTATATCCCCTTGAGATTTGCATCCTTCATTACGTTGCTTTTTCTCATTCCTGTATGAAATATTCTATTTGCTTATCCCTAGGTCTTCTATTTTAATTCTCAAATTAAAATTTGAGAGCCTATACTTCTGAACTAAATATCAATATGTGCATATATTCATGTTTTCATAGTTGATTTTGGCTTTTTATGTTTAACCTTTCCTTATTTACAAGGTCAACTGAGGAGACATTCAGTATGGCAGATGAGAGCTATGCTTCAAACCCTCAGATGGTCAGGAGGAAGAAGATAGCGGTTAGTGTTGTTTTCTCTCTGCCAGAGAAGGAAGAGGAAAACAGGACTTTCCAGGAGTTCTTCTTTTCACATTTTCCTCTCTTTGAGACCCATCTAAACAAGCTAAAGAGTGCCATTGAGAAGGTATCAAGCAATTATAATTTTACAATATTTTTATGAAAGTCTATTGGTTATGTTGCTAGATGTGTTCAAGACAAGTGATTGCCTAGAATTTCCCCTATTAAAAATTCTATAAAAATACATAATCTTAGTAAAGTTTAATCTACTTTGGATTTATTTAATTCACCGTATCCCACCTGCAAGTTTTAAGAAATTCTGTTGAGATTGTTTCAACTATATTAGTCATTACTCCTCTGGAGTTGCCCGTAGCTCCCCAAGGTTGCCATAACTAAAGCTAAGTTGATGTTTTGTTGAGAATAGGAGAATTTCTATCATAGAGACCCCTTCATGATTTGAGGTGAGGTTGGGGTGTGTTGATGCAAAAAGTAGTTTGACGTTGTATCTATCTTACAGCTATTTGTGAGATAAAATTTAATGTGGGTGGGTTTTCACTAATCAAAGTTTTGAGCCCATGCTCTAATAAGAGTTTAATGTACATTATTCTTTAATTTTTTTTTTGGTAGGCAATGATTACCTGCAGGAAGATTGCAGAATCTAATCAGAGAGTGCAGGTTTACATCGGCCAGGTAATGGAGGGCCTGGGAGAATTCAGGTGAGATATGAAGAGATTAGTGTTGTTCTGTTCTCCTGTATTTGAGCACCACTCTTTTTTGCAACCTCATGCCATTGCTGAAACTATTATCTGAGAGGAATGTTTGCTATACTTACTAGTACTGTATTTCATTTCATTGAAGAGTTCATTATTGCAATATTAACAATACTAAAAACCAATATGTAAATTGCCTTTAAATTTGACATCCACTGGATCCTGGCTGTTCCCTGACCATGATCAAAATAATGCAATACTATTTGCTTGAATTACCTGGACAACTATTTAATAAAGAAGACATTTAGAATTATTTCTGAATTGGCGGTGAGATGTTACAGCATGGCCAAGATTGGTTATCCATATCCATGCTTATATGAGCTGTGATTTCATGTTTGCGTCTTTTCAATCAAGTTTCCATCCTGATCTCACAAGACCTGTTATCATGATTATATATTGGCGGAGGTGACATCAGTGGGGTAGGCCCAGCAGTGAAAGATGACGACTTAGTCATTGGTTGGATCAGGCTCTGGCAGTGGCGGTAGCATATCACAGTGACATTGAGGTGGTCCCAGCAACGAGAGGGGTGCAACATTGGTTAATCTGCACAGGTAGCCGTGAGGCAGTGGCAAAGGAGTGTCAGCCAGCGGTGAAAGGTGGCGCCTGAAGATTGGCGACTTCATTGGTCAGATGCAGTGTAGATGGCGGCAAAGCAGTGGAACGGGGCTGGCAGCGCAGGTGTTGTTGATGATAACATGCCTCAGGACTAATAGGCTCTCTTTAAACTATATTTTTCTTTCCTTATTCTTTAAACTATTCAAAATGGCACTGAATCGTGGCACAAATGAAAGCTTTTCACCATATTTTCTTGTACTCTTACTGTAAAATACACACAACAATGAATCATTCATTAATCATTCATCAAACATGACTTTGACAAAAGTAAGCTACCTCTACTCCTCGTTGATCTGTCTGGAGCTTTTGGCATTGTTGATTCTCCATCTCTTATCTCTCCACTTTGTTCAGCAAGTTAGGATTGCACGTATTTGGCTCCATTCTTGTCTGTTTAACTGTAGCCAGACAATTAATGGCTCCTCTTTCTGTTCACACATCTTTCATCTCTTGTAAGAAACTATTAAAGCCAAGGACTCACTCTTTGTTATCACCCTTAACTTGAATTGTCACCATTGAATATGGTGCGCATCCATTCCCTGGTCTTGCTGTCCTAACCCTCCTGGAAAAATATGCTAGTTTAGTTTACATTGCCACTCCTCATCCTGCCTAACTGAATTACTTTACACTTATTTGCATTAAATTGCATCTGGCATATCTGCTCACTTCACTAGTCTGTCTTCCTGACGTATATTACTATCTTTCTCTCTCTACCTTTGCTACACGGGTCTTTAAATCTAATCGATAATTTTAGAACCTGAACATCACCTTCTGTGTCCGTTACCCACCCCTATGTGTCAGGCTGTGTCATGTCATGGGCTGCTTTCAGCACAATCGACCCATTTTCCTCACCTTATAGACTTCATCTCTGTCTATTTGTTCACTCACTCTCCTAAAGAACCTTAGTGTACCTGATGGGTTTTACAAAACTAATTCTGTATAATATACATAGCTAGGATGCAATTTACAAATGAGAGAAGTATGATCTCTGTGTAACTTATTTCCTGTTTCTGTTGGCCATCTCTTGTCATTCTGTGGTCAATCTTGTTTTTGAAATGTTCACAAGATCTAGAAATAGCAGTTAACAAGATCTTTTCCATTCCCTAAAATAACTTTTTTTAAGATCTTATTTTATGTTGCGCAGTGTTTTCTAAATGTGTATTTGATAACTCCTGTGCGAGCCCCGACATGATCTCCCATAGCCTAACAAATTCTCGCATTCAGCAAAGAGCAGGTCCCAAGCTTGTTGGATTACAGAGAGACAAACTGTGTTAACTGCACAAATCGCTTCAATTTATTCTGTTAAGGTTAAAAAAAATTGGAAAGTTATATGTTAACTTAAATTTTATTGTGCATGAACGCTTAAGAATAATTTTGTAAATAACTTCTGAAATGGTTGAAAGTACTTGTTTGCTTTGTGATTTGTACTTTTTTGTGCATATGTCGCAACTAATTAAAGGATCGCATAAGTTGTATGTAACGTTCAGTGACTAGAAAATGCTTTTAAGGAATAGTTAATTTATAAATTGTGTTTTCTCTGCAGGGCCACTGTATACAATCTTTACACAGTTCCAAGGATCACAGAGCCTGCATGGCTTACAATGATGTTCAACACATCAGAGAAGAGTCGGCTATGCCATTGCTTTATCAGAGATTTCACCTTGCTGATAGAACATATGTCAAAGAATCAGTATGTATATGGTCATCTTAGAATGTTTACGTAAACGTCAAAAAACTTAATTTCATTGGCAGAGTCAGTAATGTTAAAATGCTCAAAGTTCATTTTAATATTGGTAACACTTCCAGACAAATTCTCCATAGTGGTCATTTGTGGCAATGTCTGCTCTCTCACTCCTACGTAGTTACAATTGAACAGCCGTCTTGGCGGTTGTTGGCTTGCTCGCTGAGCTGGCTAGTTATCATATAGATGTTTCATCACCATGCTAAGTAAGATCAGTGCAGCCTCCAATGAAGTTGATGTTGTTCTACTCTGCTTGGTATTTGTACGATCCAGTCTGTTAAGTTGTGTTGTCATTTCCAGTTCTGTTTTGCATGTGTTTGTAAATGGGGTCTAATTCCACATGTTTGTTGATTGCATTACAGGTTGAAAACCAGCCTGTAGGAATTCCTGTGCATGTCTGTGTTTGTCTTGAGCTAGGATGGTCAAGTTGTCCCACTTAAATTGATGGCCTTCATTGTCCAAGTGCGCTGAGACGAGGGAAAGTTTGTCGTGTCATTTTGCTGCTAGCTGGTGTTTGTATATCTTGATGGTTAGTTGTCTTCTGGTCTGGCCAATGTAATGTTTGCTGCAGTCATCGCAAGGTATTTTGTGAACTCTGGTCCTGTGTGTCATAGGTATGGGGTCTCTGGTCCTTGTGAGTGTTTGTTGTAGTGTGGCTGTGGGTTTGTGTGCTGTTGTGATTCCTAGTGGTCATAGGAGTCTCGTCAGTTCTGATATGTTTTTGATATAGAATGGTGTGGCCAGTGAATTGGGGCATACTGTGTCCTCTTGGCGTTATCTATCTTGTAGGTACCTACAGATGAAGTTGTTGGGATATCTGCTGTTAGCAAAGACCTTGTGTAGGTGCTCTTCCTCCTTCCTGCATAGTTCTGGTGTGTAGCAGTGAGCTGTGGTCTGTTTGAATAGTGTCCTAACATAGCTTTGTTTGTGGACATGGGTGATTGCTGTGGAAATTGAGGATTTGCTCTACAGAGACTGTCATGCAAAGACTGGAACACACTACCATCCTCCTCGTACAGACAAAACTGTGGACCCGATACGTAGACAACACATTTGTCATCATTAAACGCGCCAAGTTAGAAAGACACGATCTCCTCAACATTTTCACCAGGATCAAATTTAAGAGAAGAGGAAGACAACAATGAGCTCCCGTTTCTAGACGTCAGGTAGAACAAATCACCCAACGGCGAGTTCCAAACCACAGTATATAGGAAGGCAACCCACACTAACCAAATTCTCCATTTCCTCAGCAATCACCTCAATATCCACAGACAAAGCTGTGATAGGACACCTATTCAAACGGGTCACAACTCACTGCAACATGCCAGAACTACGCAAGAAGGAGGAAGAGCACCTTGACAAGGTCTTGCTAACAATGGATATCCCAACAACTTCATCTGCAGGTACCTACTAGATAGACAATGCCAAGACGACACAGCATGCTCCAGTACACTGGCCACACTACCCTGTATCAAGAACATATCCAAACTGACAAGGAGACTCCTATGACCACTAGGAATCATGGTACCACACAAACCCACAGCCACACTACAACAAACACTCACAAGGACCAAAGACACCATACCCATGACATGTAGGACCAGAGTTCACAAAATACCTTGTAATAACTGCAGCAAACATTGGCCAGATTGGAAGAAAACTAGCCATCAGGATACACGAGCGTTAGCTAGCAGCAAAATGACACGACAAACTTTCCCTCATCTCAGTGCACTCAGACAATGGAGGCCATCAATTTAAGTGGGACAACATGACCATCCTAGCTCAAGCCAACCACAGACGTGCATGGGAATTCCTAGAAGCCTGGTTTTCAACCTGTAATGCAATCAACAAACATGTGGAATTAGACCCCATTTACAAACACATGCAAAACAGAACTGGAAATGACACAACCCAACTTAACAGACTGGATCATAAAAGTACCTAGCGGAATAGAACATCACTTCGTCGGAGGCTGCACTGAAGATGTTACCTGGCATGGTGATGAAATGTCTGTACAATAACCAGCTAGGTCGGTAAGCAAGCCAACAACCCCGTCCGCAACTCAAGCTACAAATCTTCACAAGAACGTTAAACCATCAATGCATTTGAAGCATTTAGATTTTTCTCTCGAGCAACAACATTTTTTAAAAAACTCATTCATGGAATGTGGGCATCACTGGCAAGGCTAGCGTTTGTTGCTGATTCCTAACTGCACTTCACGTGCCTTCTTAAATACTGCTGTCTGTATGGTGAAGGTACTTCCATAGAGCTAGTAGGAAATTCCATGATTTTTCCACCAGTGATGATGAAATGGCAGCATGTTTCCAAGTTGGGTTGTAAGCTTTCTTTCAAGCCACTTAGAATCACCGATTACATGTGTCTTCTGCCTCCAGCTTAGTGGTACAGTTTGCACATTTGGAAGGTGCAATCAAAGGAGATATGATGAGTTGGTGCAAAGCAACTTGTAGCTGGCACATATTGCTGCCATTGTCTGTGCTAAAAGAGCTGAAGGTTTAAGGTGGTGGTTAGGATGCTGATCATGCAAGTTGATTTTATCCTGGACGGTGTCAAGCTGCTTTTTTAAGCACCATTTGGAGCTGCACTCAGCTTGATTAGTGGCAAGTGTTTCATCCCAGCCCAGAATTGTCCAAACACCTCCAAGGCCCAACAGGTGGGTCAGTCACCTCCGCCTATACAGCCCCTGTCGCACTGCAGATGGTTATCTTCTGGTCAATGGTGTACCCCTCCCCTGGACTTTGAGGTGGTCAGCAATTTGAATGCCATCGGGTGATGGTTAGATTCTCCTTTTTTTTTTGAAAGTTGACATAGACTGACTTTATCAGCCCAAATCCTGAATGTCCTTCAGGTCTTTTCTCCTCATGAGAGTGAAATGCTTCAGTATCCAAGGAGTCATGAATGGTACCAAATACTGTGAAGGTAACTGTAAACAAGACCCACTGCTTAATTTAAGGTGTTAGTTCATTGAATAAGGTATTTAATCTGAAGCTGTAGATTCACCAGGTCGGCACTGGTGCTATTCTGACATGACCTGTGAACCAATGCTGTCATTGAACCATGGTGGTTTCTTTTCTTGCCAATACCATTTGTAATCAGGAATGTGCTAGGCCATGAGGCAAGAAATTATAATAAAAATCAATTCTGCTGTTGATGGCGCCCATTGATTCCCAGTTTTGAGCTGCTAGATCAGTCATGATCTCTCAGCACAATGGTTGTGCCGCAAACAGCGAACAGTACTCATGGTGTGATAAGATTTCAAAAGGACTGTCAATGCTGTTGCAGACAGACCTATGAGAACTTTTTAAAAAAAAATTATTGGTTCTTTCACCACCTGCTGCATACCCACAGTTATGTCCCCTGGAATTTAACCATTTCAGTGAAGTTATTCAGCCATTCATGAAGAGGAGCTTGGAACTCCCCTGACAGTAGAATCCTTGGTCTTTCTGCCCTCAACATTTCTTTAAAGCAGTGCTCCTTCATGTTGACTACCACTTGAATCAGTCAGCTGAAGGCAGTGGGAGGTAATCAACAGAGGATGTTTCCTTGCTGTGCAAATGAAGTGAACTGGAATATTTAACATCTCCTTGAATGGCTTTAAATGGAGATTTTGTTTTTGAAAAGGGATGTTTTATAGAACACAGAAATCTGAACAGATGTAGACCATTTATCTATTGTGTTCACACCCACCATATTTCTTGACAATTGCAGTTCTTGTTTCTTTGATTCTAGAACATAGAACATTACAGCACAGTACAACCCCTTCCGCCCATGATGTTGTGCCGACCTTTTAATCAACTAAGATCCGTCTACCCTGCATACCCTACATTTTATTACCGTCCATGTTCCTATCCAAGAGTCGTTTAAAAGTCTCAAAAGGCTCTGACTCTACTACCACTGTCGGCAGTGCATTCCACGCATCCACCACTCTCTGTATAAAGAACCTACCTCTGACATCTCCCCTATACCTTCCTCCATTCACCTTCAAATTATGCCCCCTCATAATAGTCATTTCCGCCCTGGGAAAAAGTCTCTGACTATCCACTCTGTCTATGCCTCTCATCATCTTGTACACCTCTATCAAGTCACCTCTCCTCTTTCCTCGCTCCTAGCTCTCTCAACCTTTCCTCATAAGACCTGCCCTCCAGTCCAGGCAGCATCCTGGTAAATCTCCTGTGCACCCTCTCTAAAGCTTTCACATCTTTCCTGTAATGAGGTGACAGAACTGAACACAATATTCTAAGTGTGGTCTAACCAGAGTTTTATAGAGCTGCAGCATAACCTCACGGCTCTGAAACTCAATCCCCCTACCAATGAAAACCAACACACCATACGCCATCTTTACAACCCTGTCAACTTGGGTAGCAACTTTGAGGGATCTATGGACGTGGACCCCAAGATCCCTCTGTTCCTCCACACTGCCGAGAATCCTGCCATTAACCCTGTATTCTGCATTGAAATTCAACCTTCCAAAATGAATCACTTCACTTTTCTGGGTTGAATTCCATCTGCCACTTCTTTGCCCAGCTCTGCTTCCTGTCAATGTCCCTTTGCAATCTACAACAGCCCTCCATGCTGTCCACAACTGCTCCAACCTTCGTGTCATCGGCAAACTTACTAACCCACCCTTCCACTTTCTCATCTAAGTCATTTATAAAGATCACAAAAAGCAGAGGTCCCAGAACAGATCCCTGCAGAACACCACTAGTTGCCTAGTTCCAAACTGAATACTTTCCATCTACTACCACCCTATGTCATCTATTGGACAGCCAGTTTTGTATCCAGACAGCCAAATTTCCCTGAATCCCATGCCTCCTTAATTTCTGAATGAGCCTACCATGTGGAACCTTGTAAAATGCCTTTGCCAAAATCCATATACACCACATCCACTGCTCTACCTTCATTGTGTTTTTGTCACGTCCTGAAAGAATTCAATAAGGCTTGTGAGGTATGACCTGCCCTCACAAAGCCATGCTGACTATTTTTAATCAAACTGTGCTTTTCCAAATAATCATAAATACCATCTCTCAGAATCCTCTCCAATAATTTACCCACCACAGAAGTAAGACTGACCGGATTGTAATTTCCAGGATTATCCCTATTCCCTTTCTTAAACAAGGGAATGACATTTGCCATGCTCCATTCTTCTGGCACTGCATCCAGTGAGGACGCAAAAATCGTTGTCAAAGGAGCAGCAATGTCTTCCCTCGCTTGGATATATCCCGTCTGGCCCATGGGACTTATCTATCCTCATGTCTTTCAAAATTTCGAGCACATCCTCCTTCCTAACATCAATCTGTTCGAGCATATCTGCCTGTTTTGTGCTTTCCTCACAAACGTCAAGGTCCCTCTGGTGAATACTGAAGCAAAGTGGTCATTAAGGACCTCCTCTGTCTCTGCGCACAAGTTCCCTCTACTATGCCTGATCGGCCCTGCCCTCACTCTCTGGCCATCCTCTTGTTCCTCACATAAGCATAGAACGCCTTGGGGTTTTCCTTGATCTTGCCCTCCAAGGTTTTTTCATAACCCCTTCTAGCTCTCCTAAGTCCATTCTTCAGTTCTTTCCTGGCTACCTTGTAGACCTCTAGAGCCCTGTCCGATCCTTGCTTCTTCAATCTTAAGTAAGCTTCCTTTAACCTCTTGACTAGATGTTCCATGTGTCTTGCCGTCCTTTGCTTGCCTCAATGGGACAAACCTATCCTGTACTTGTAGCAACTGCTTGCTAAACAACCTCCACATTTCTGTTGTGCATTTCCCTGAGAACATCAGATCCCAGTTGGTGCTCCATAGTTCTTGCCTAATAGTACTATAATTCCCCTGACCCCAGTTAAGTACTTTCCCATACCGTCTGCTCCTATCCCTCTCCATGACTATAGCAAAGGTCCGGGAGTTGTGATCACTATCACCAAAATGCTCACCCACCGAGAGATCTGACACCTGGCCTGGTTCGTTGCCAAGCACCAAATCCAATATGGCCTCCCCTCTAGTCGGCCTATCTACATATTGAGTCAGAAATCCTTCCTGGACACACCTGACAAAATCTGCTCCATCAAAACTATTTGCACTCAGGATGTTCCAGTCTATATTGGAGAAGTTGAAGTCACCCATGACAACAACCCTATTACTTCTGCACCTTTCCAAAATCTGTCTCCCAATAAAGTGACTGCTGCATTCCTGTTTCTGACTTCCACCCATACTGACTCAGTGAACAAACCTCCTCCACGACCTCCCTTTCTGCAGCTCTGATACCATCCCTGATTAGCAATGCCAAACCCCCACCTCTTTTACCTCCCTCCCTATTTCTTTCGAAACATCTATACCCCGGAACATCCTGCTCCTGTGTTATCCAAGTCTCCGTAATGGCCACAACATCGTAGTTCCAAGTACTGATCCATGCCCTAAGTTCATCACCCTTATTCCTGACACTTGTTGCATTGAAGTAGACACTCCTCAACCCGTTGCACTGACTGCCACTTTGCCCTATCAACTGCTTATCCTTCCTCACAGATTCTCTGCTTGCTCTGTCTGCCTGTACACTGGCTACCCCATCCTCTGATCTGTAGCTCTGGTTCCCATCCCCCCTGCCAAACTAGTTTAAACCCTCCTGATGAGCTCTAGCAAACCTCCTGCCCAGAATATTGATGTCCCTCCAGTTCAGGTGCGATGCGTCCTTCCTGTACAGGTCCCACTTTCCCAGAAGGTATCCCAACGATCCACAAACCTGAATCCATCCCTCCTGCACCAGCTCTGTAGCCACGTGTTCAGCTGCACTTGCTCTCTGTTTCTGGCCTCACTAGCCCGTAGCACCGGTAGTAATCCTGAGATTACTACTCTGCTCGTCCTGGCTTTCAGCTTCCATGCTAATTCCCTATAATCACTTTTCAGGTCCTCATCCTGTTTCCTAGCTATGTCATTGGTACCAATTGTGTACCACAACTTCTGGCTGCTCTCCCTCCCCCTTAAGAATCCTGAAGGCTCGATCCAAAACATCCCTGACCCTGGCACCCAGGAGGCAGCATGCTATCCGGGAGTCTTGCTCGAAACCGCAGAATCTCCTGTCTGTTCCCCTAACCATTGAAGCTGCTATCACTATCGCTGTCCTATTCTCCCCCCTTCACTTCTGAGCCACAGAGCCAGGCTCAGTGCCAGAGACCTGACCGCTATGGCTTTCCCCTGGAAGGTCAACACCAACTCCCCTACCCTGCGCAGAAAAACAGTATCCAAAGCGGTATACTAATTATTGAGGGGAATGGCCATGGGATCCTGCACTGTCTGCCTATTCCCTTCCCCCTTCTGACAGTCACCCAGCTACCTTTGTCTTGTAACTTTGGTGTGACCACCTCCCTATAACTCCTCTCTATCACCCCCTCAGCCTCCCGAATGATCTGGAGTTCATCCAGCTCCAGTTCCCTAACGCGGTCTGTGAGGAGCTGGAGTTGGGTGCACTTCTCACAGGTGAAATCAGAAGGGACGCTGGTAGTGACCCTTGCCTCCCACATCCTACAAGAGGAGCATATAACTGTCCTAGCTTCCATTCCCTCTACTCTAGATTGCCAAAAGAATAAAGAAAAAGAAA
The DNA here is from genome assembly GCA_024137785.1 of Ginglymostoma cirratum. Classification (NCBI taxonomy): domain Eukaryota; kingdom Metazoa; phylum Chordata; class Chondrichthyes; order Orectolobiformes; family Ginglymostomatidae; genus Ginglymostoma; species Ginglymostoma cirratum. Next base: position 3,890,490 of record JAHRHZ010000218.1, read on the forward strand.
TCTCACCTTACCTTTCCGACCCTCCACAATCATAGTTTGCTTAGAGGAGGAGGATGAGTGGGAGATGCTACATGTGTAGTGTTTCGGGGTGTACACAATGCCTGAATATAATAGTCCACTTCCCGGCTCGCGCACTCACCACTCCCGCCGCTCAAATCCAGAAAGCCGCTGACTCACAAGATAAGTTTTTATAAGGAAAACCTTGCCTTCCCGGCTGCCCCCGCCCCACACTCACCTCTCCCGCTGCTCAAATCAATAATTCCCTGCCTTTTCTATGTACCCTGAAAAAAGCATTTTATGAAGTATTCCCTTTTAAATCCATCAATTAGCTTGAAGTCTAACTTTCTTGAGCAATACGGTTTACAAATTATTACTCTTTGTGCAAGTGTCTCTTTTTCTCTCAACGTGGAGTCCTTGTATTGGATATGACTGCTGAAGGAAAAAGTCACTCTGCCATTTTTATGCTTCAAGATATTCAAACTTGATTAGATTTTCCCTTTTCGTTTTCTCATCTTTGAAAATATGAATTTATTCAATCTTAACATTGCAGGTGCTTTATTCCTAGGTGTCTTATTGTAATGCTGTGTTCTGTTGTCACCTGTCCCAGGGTTAGGGAAGTTTATTTGCTGTTGCGATTAGGTGACTTTCAAATTTTTTATTCTTATTTCTCTCCCTAACTTCAGATTCTTTTCAGCGTTGATAACAGCTGTGCTCACATATCACCTAGCCTGGGTTCCCACAGTTATGCCAAATGACCACCCTCCTATAAAGGCGTTTTATGAGAAACATGCATCCCAGAATGTGGACCTGTTGGGAAAATCACATCCATATAATCCTCTTTGGGCACAACTTGGTAAGATTAATTGATCTGATCATTTGAATAATTTGGGTGGTATTAGAACTATTTTTGCAGATGGAAAGCGAAGATGAATCTTCACCCTTTGATAAAATAATGAACTGGTTCAATTGAAAGGAAGGCATGTTCAATGAAGAAGGGATTTGTTGTGGAATGCTGTATTAATATGACCATTTCCCATTAACAGTTGGAAAATATTTATCACAATCCATTCAAAGAAATCACTCTACACAATAGGATATACTCCCTGTTGAAGAGCATTAAGCTTATGTTGGATGTGGAATTCAATCTTCACGAAACTCTATTGGCACAATTATTAGCTGTTCTCCTGTGGTATTCATGCTAACAGGCTAGTGTACTTTGAACTGGAGGGCAGCAAGTAGATAGAGGGTAGATTAGAGAATTTGAAAATTAAAAATGTTGAACAATACCTACAGATTACACCGTTTAATAAGACGTGGGGGCTGTGAGATAGACAATGGCTATTGTGTAACTTTTTTATCTGGACATGATTTCTGCATTTAAAGTTGTGTGTAAAGATTTTCTGCACATAAAATTTAGATGCTTTTACATCTGTTTTTGATTGTCATCAAAATAGACCATTCATAGATCATGTGTTTTCCTATTTTTGTCTTATCCACTCAACCCGTTTCTAAATATTGTCTGTGGTTGTGTTTTGGCAGTCATATGGTTGTGTATAGAGTAACGTTGCTTATTTGGAGTCTGTTCCATCGAATCATAATTAGTATCGTGCACATGGAGGCTGTTCGGCCTATCATGTATGCACCAGCTCTCCAATTATGGCATTTAATGCCATTTGCCGCCCTGTTCTCTAACTCTGCATATTGAATGTTCACATAAATAGAAATAATTATCTCTTAAATACCTTGATTACACATGCCTTCACCACACTTTCAAGTGGAGTATTTCAAGTCTGAATCATTCATTGTTGGAAAACACAAGTTATTGCATCACACTACTTCTGCAAATCCCTTTCAAATGGGTGCTGTCTCAGTTTTCATTCATTTTGAGTGAGAACAATTTCTCCCTGTCGACTGTATCTAGACTTCCTGTGGTTTTCAAAATTTCTATCATATCTTCTCTTCTCCTGTCCAAGGGAAACAGCCTGATCTCCTCCAGTCTATTTTCGTAATTGAATTTTCTCATCCCTGGGATTATTTTTAAGCCTGTTAGTCACTCTGTTCAATGTATTACCGTTCTTTCTTCCTATAGTGTGGTGTCAGAACTGTACATACTCCAGCTGAGACTGACTAGTATCTTGTATAGCTCAACATAACTTCCCTGCTCTTGTACCTTGGCATTAATAATGTCTAGGAAACCGTATGCTTCAATAACTCCTCAGCAACAGTTCTGCCACTTTTAAGAATGTATGCACACTTGTACTCGAGTATGACTCTGCTTCTTTGAGAAGTACTGTTTAGTTTATACTGTCAGTCCGTATTCTTTTGCCACTTCTCTATGTTGAATTTCATCTGCCTATCTGCCCACTCTTCCAATTATCAATGTCCTTTCAAAGCCCCATCCTTCTCAGCTTACAATTCTCCCAAATTTTGGAATTCTTTCCTGCACTCTCAGATCTAGATCATTTTATATATGTATATCAGGAAAGACAAGGCTCCCAACATTGACCCCTGAAGAACTCAACTATAAACTTTCTTCCAGAATGAAAAATATATATTAATCATTATAGTTTCCTATCAGCCAATTTTGTTCCACACTTACTACAGACTCTTTTACTTCATGAGCTGCAATATTTCTCAAGCCTATGTGGCACTGTATCAAACACCTTTTGGAAATGCATGTGCACCATAACCGCATTATACTCTACCTTGTTTGGAAAACTTCAGGGAGTTAATTATAGCATGGTTTTCCCTTCAGAAAACCATGCTTGCTCTTCTAACTACTTTAGTCATCTATGTGACTTAATTCTATTCCAAATTTTTGTTTCCAAAAGTTTCCCCACTTTTGAAGCTGAATTGTGTTCTGCAGTTGTTGCGCGGATCCTACCTTTTTGAACAATGACATGTTTGCAGTTCTTGTCTTCTGGCGTCATGCTCCAAGTCCACACTGTCAGTTGACAATGTTTACAGTGTCGCCATTAGGATAGCTTTTAATTCCAGATTTTGTTGAATTTGAATTCCATTAGTTTCTGTAATGGGATTTGAATCCTTGAGTGTAGGTCTTGGAACTCCTAGCCCAGTAATGTTACTACCATGTCACTGTTATCCTTCAGTGTCATAGGGTGCATCTTACCTGGTTTAGGTATCTGGTCAACTTTTTTATGTACCAACAGCTTATCCATTATTTCTGTCTTAATAATTTTGAGCCCTTCTAATGAGGATTTCCTCCTGTCACACTGTAATTTATGTGATATCTAATTCCTGGATTAAAAACCCACCCACAATATTAAATTAATGTCATATCCCCTACCTCCACATGCAAATTATTTGGATTTCTCATTAATCATACTCATTCCTCCTTTGACTACCCTTTTACGATATATCTGCAAAGGCTTTGTGATTCCTGTTTGTTAGTGTCTCTTTTCATAATTCTTCCTTATCTATTTTGCTATTCGTTCTGCATATTGTGTTTTCAGCTTGGTTTTCAGTTGTCTTTTTCTACCTGACATCAGTCATAAGCACAGTTAATATTTTTATCTTAACTTCTATTTCCTTTTTCATACAAGGGGCTCCGGATTTGTTTGCCATACCTTGACTGTGTCTTTCAAGGTAGTCCATTGGTCAGCTACAGTTTCTTTCATGAACCGTAGGCTCCAGTCTGTCCGGCCCTGCTTCGTTCTTGCCCCGTTGAAATTGGTTTTCTACTGTCTGCTGAATTAATGTTTGCCTGCTGATATTTGTTCTTGTTGAACTACCTCCGATATTGTTGTGTATTGTAGTTGATGTATGCGGGACAGTGCCTGTTCAAGAGGTGACTCATGTTGGTCAGTCGTCAGCCAGGTTGCAGGCTTATTAAGTCATGTCTTGTGCACTCTGTAAAAGCTCACAACTTTAGAATAAAGCCTCCCTGCTGCTGCTTTAGTTCTACTGGAGCCTGGTAACTGCACGGGTAATGTAATACAAGAGTGCTCCTTTCTGTCCATTACGCTTTCACTGACCCAGTGCCCAGTCTATAATTCGGGTAATTAAAGTCTTCCCCTCTTTCCACCCCCAACCCCCCTACTCTGGGGGGGAAATAAAAATTATAACTACCTCTATGAAGCATGCAGCTCTCTGTAATTGAAATCATTTGTATAAGTCACTGGTCTGCAGACCACACCAAACAATGTAATTGTACCCTTTTAGGTCCTTGGTTGTAGCCAAATCAATTGTCCTTGAACCCTGTTAGATATCCTGTCCTCTTTTTCCAACACTGCAATGCTCTCCTTAGCCAAAACTGCCACCACTTCTCCTTGTCTTTCATTCCTATCTTTCGTGAACACCCTGTAACCAAGGGTATGTGACACCAAGTTCTGCCTGCCCTTCAGCCAAGTCTCTGTTATCACCACGACATCATAACTCCAAACGGCAATCTGTGCCTTTAAATCATCCATCTTATTTACCTTTGCATTCACATATGTGCTGTGCAAACCTAATTCAGAATTCTTTTAATTCCTCCCTTACTTCAGATCCACCTATTTACTTGCAATTCTGTCTTCCAGTACTATCTGTCTCCCTGGATTTTGTGCATCCTGATATTCCTTTCTAATATTTCTCCTGGTTCCCATACCCCTCCAGATTTAGTTTTAAGCTGCCCCACAAGAGCTCAGTATGCCTGTATGAAGAAGCTGATTTGATGAGTGACAGAAATCCAGCTTTGTTTTCATACGTCCAGATGACCTAAAATTTATGAAGTGCTTTGCATGTCATCAGGTCATTCCAAAATGCTTCATTAGCAATGAATTATTTTGATCTATAATCATGTGTGATGTGGATAATACACCAGCCAATGCATGCACAATGAGGTTGCTCAAAAACAGGAATGAGAAAAATGAACAGTTAATCTGTTCTTTTGTGGGCATCCATCGGCCAAAACGCAGGAGAACTTATTGTGGATGTTTGAGTAGTATATGGCATTCAAGAACAAGGTTTATTTTCATAAGATTTTAATATTTTCAAAGTATCTGAGAATATTCTGTTATTTATAGCTGTTACTAATTCTGTGCCTTTCTTTCAAGGTGATTTGTATGGAGCTATTGGTTCTCCAGTGAGGCTCGCCAGGACTGTTGTAGTTGGGAAGCGTAAAGAACTAGTTGAACGCCTACTTTTTGTCCTTAGCTACTTTATACGGTGCTCAGATCTTCAAGAAAACCAGCTAATATGCAAAGGGAAACTATCAGAAGGTGAGAACATTCAAGCAGGAACCAAGATCTCCACTGCACTAGAGAAGGGAGAAGTGGAAGAATCAGAATATGTAGTTGTCACTGTTCATAAGGATGACCCTATTGTTGTGACTCCACTTCAATCTTCAACCAGTGTTGGGAAAGAAAATATGATGGCTGTAGATAAATCGATACAACTAGATTTTGCATCCAAAGCAGTTAGTAGCAGAAAGCCTGAATCTGATAACTATGAAAGGAATACTTCTGGACAGTACAATGAACCCCCTTCAGTTATGAATGGAGCCAAATTTGATGCTGCTAACACTTGCGCAGAAATCACAATGCTGATTCAAGAAAATGCAGAAGAGACTGTAATGACTGTGAAAGAGTCTGCACTGTGTACTACAGACGTACAAATGCTTGGGCATGAAGCATTTGGATTAACTGGTAGATCTACTCGTTCTGCATCACCAACTGCAGCAAAGCTGGCAAGCAGTCCGTCAGTGAAAATGTCTCAAGCTGCTTCTGTCCTATCTGGAATGAAGTGTCCAGACAGGTTTCCTCAAAGGAGCCCACACCTGCAGGATAGAGTGCTGTTTCAGATTGGGTGTTCACTGTCACCTGACTCTGATATTGAAACTAGAAGGCAGGAAATGGAAGAACACATGGAACAATTCAGGAACCACCAAGGTGAAAAAAATAACAGTAATCAACTGCAAAAAGACATCGACTTGTCAAAAATAGACACTGTAAATCAACCTACTGAGGCTGTAGGAAGAGTGCAGGAAAAGCAGAACCATTATTGTGAGAGAGTTCCTTTTTCTGAAGGAAACACAAGTGTCTTTGAACATTTCACTGAGGACAATGGCCCTGCAGCAAGCAAAGTAGCTGAGCTGTCTAACCAGGTTTCTGGTATCTCCATTGCAAAGGAAACGGTCAAATTATTTGTGTGCTCAAATAGAGAAAACACCACCCCCAACACAGCAGCCATAAGAACTTCATGCTGTGACAATTTGGAAATGCCTCCACTTGAATTGGTTGATGCTCATTCTGGAAGTCAGAATTATGGGGACAGAGCCTCTGCTGGCATCCTCTGTGGGGAGGAGGATGATTCTGGGAAGAATGTTACCTTGAGGATAGATGGTGACATTCCCAGGAATGAAAGTTCTGACAGTGCTCTTGGAGACAGTGATGATGAGGATGTAACCCACGATTCATTGACGCAAGGACTGGAGTGTTTTAATGAGAGACGAGATACCATGGAAGAGCTTGAACTTTCAACACCAAGGCAAGTAAGAGTGTGGTTAGTAAAGATTGGCTGGAAGAAAATGTCCTCCCGAGTTTTGGCTCTGTGGTAGATTTGGTCAGGTTTCTTGTGTTATGACCCCTTTTATAATTCCCACACCCTGCCCCTTCCCTAAATTAAATAACCTAATCTGTACTGTCTTGGATTACAATTCGGGAGTGCGCACTTCAGGATGTAGCAGAGAACTGCCAGTTTCCAAGAAGTCATGGCTGAAACTTGAGAGACTTTGAGCAAAAGTTAGGAACACAAAAACAGAATAAGCCATTTAGCCACTTGTTTGTCATTCAATGAAATCATTACCAACCTATTACCTAATACCATAGACTCTTCTTTACTAATATTCTTAATGTCTTTTGTTGAGTTTAAAGCTGAGTTTAATGCATTTCCCTTAACAATTGAACTGACATCAGTTGCTGTTTTTAAGGAAGAAAGGTACTATCTTTTTTCTATAGAAGTATTTCCTAACTTTATTCCTGAAGGGTATGCCTGTTATTTTTAGGCTGTATTCCCTGATCTGACATTTGCCATCCAGTGGAATTATTTTCGAACTATCCATCCTGTCAGTTACTCTTAATATCTCTCCAAACACGAGTGCAACCTTATCGTCATCGGGAGTCTTATCGTGCCAATTTGAGTAATTCCCTTTGTCCCTACTGTTTAGTACAGTTCAGCCAATTCCCTAACTAGATCAATTAATCCTCCATTGCAATAACCCCACCTTCTGGTTCCACCTCTTGGGAGGGATTCACATCAGATGCCTTAAGAAATTTAAATTTAAATATATAATCCACTCTTGGAATCTAGTAGAGTAGGGCACAGTTTTTTAAAAGGTGATCTCTCCATTTAAGTATTTAGAATTCTGTTTGCCGCGAACAGTGTAGACTGTTCACTTAATATATTCAAAGCTGAGCTAGATTCTTGATCTACAAGGAAGGCTGGGGTTGTGTGTAATGTTAACAAGCTATCAAATCAGTCTTGACTTTATTGAATGGCAAAACATGTTCAGTGGTCAGAATGACCCACCTCTTGCTTCTAAACTTTTGCAATCATATGCGCGCATAAAATCTTAGTCACCATCTTAACTTGCTTTGTGAGGCACAACCAACATTTTACATTCTACAATGACACGGTTAAGCTCAAACTTTTCACTATCCTTATTAAGGTTAGGCTAACTGACATTCTAATTCTTGTACTCTGTTTTCTGTTACCTTCCTGAAATGGAAGTCATGTGCAATTTTTCAAATTTATGGAAGGATTCCTGAACTGAAAGGTTTTTGCTATCTGTTTTGTCACCCTTTTGCTTGTACTTCTCCCATCCACCGAGATCAATGCTTTTTCATTTAGTTTTGTATTGTGCCATAACTCTTTTGACATTCATTGTTTTCTGTGGTACCTAGACCTCATGCCACCCCCCACCCCGGGCAAAACTGGTTTAGTATTACCTTTTTTGATTATAGCTAACTGGTCTTCTATTAAATTAACCATTAGTATATTTATGATATGGTTTACTGTTAGTCTCAGTCTCATTCCATTTCAAGTCACCCTTGTCTATACAAAGTGTTGAATTATCAATTGTATTATGTCACTATTGGATAAATGCCTATACACAGGTTGTTGACACAACCTGTTGTCTTTACATGTTGTATCTAATTGCTTTGATCCCTTGTTGGCTCAAGGATCTGTTGCTTTCTGACTTTGCCTGCTTAGCCTAATATATATAGAACACAATATTCCTCATTATTCCAATCTTCTTTTGCTTACATGTCTGTTATCTGCATTAATCCAGTCTGCGATGTCAGGGTGCCTTTGGATAACAACAAAGTTTCACCTGCCTGCCTGCTTTTAGTTCATTTTTATTTTTGGTTTCAACTTAAACTTGATGAAACATCTAAGCATCCTGTAGTTAATGTATTCCGTTGTATCCTTGAGTCCTGTGGACAAGAAGGTTCCAGATTTGATTTCCAGATTCTTGCATAGCTGACCTCGGGTGCAGTAATTAATCCATTGATACGGAGGAAAGAGAAAAATCATCCTTTGCTGATTATTGCTTAGTTTTTGTTTAAATGTGTACACGTGGACATTGGATGAGTAGTAAATACAGCTTGGGTTGTGACATCTTGTAGGATTGAAAAGGTGGTGACATTTGGGGAACTTATGAATGAGCAGTAACCACTTGAACCTACCTTTGGAAGATGTGTCTTTGAAAGAGACAGATGTTCAAAATTGCCATCTGAATAAAAAAAATTGTTACAAAATGGACATGGTAAGTGTTAAATAAGGCTGTTTCTGTATGTTAGGATAAGTGTATGGGGCTATTATGTCTGTCCATATGTACAAAATATATAATTATAAAATACAAATTTTTCCCTGTGGTTGTGTTACAGCATCAAAATGAGCAGTAGATCAACTGTCAATAATTTCGGAAAATCTTTGTTTGGTGGATACTGTTCTCAATATGTCCCAGACTTAGTCTTACATGGAACTTGCTCTGATGAGAAACTGAAACAGTGCTTAATGGCAGATTTAGCTCATGCTGTGCAGGTAAGTGTTTTGATGTAATATCACTGACAAATTTAGTTTTAGTATCTTCTGTCAGCGTATTGTGTTCTTCAGGTTTTATTAACCTCCTACATAATTTCTGGAAGGAGGAGGTTGCCCAAATCAAAATACGAAACCATTTGAGACAAAACACAAACATTTTAAAATGTTGCATCTGTAGTAAAACGATGGATCAAAAGTAGAATTGGTCCAAAGGCTAATTTTCAGATGTGGTTAACATGTAACGGGGAAAGTGACAAATCTGTGTTAGTGTGTATAATATATATGCATTCATCCATACATTCTTGTCCAATAAAACAACTTCTAATGCCAGAATTGCTAATTCGTTGCTCAAAGCTACTCCCCTTTATCCAGCCACCAGATATGCTGCAAGACTGAGCTCTGGCATCCGGTGATTCCCTAGCTACAACGTCAAAAAGGGAAGAGCATCCTGCTATCTTCTCAGCAATTCTGTTCACTCCTCATTTCAGCTTCAGGCAAGAACTGGCATGTTTCAAACACACTTGTGCTTTTTAGAGCACATGATGAATTCAGTGCCAAACAGGTTATTGTTGTCTCAACATCTGGATTATGGTCAACTCAATTCAAGACAATCTGTTAACTTCAAAGTTGACTGGTTTTGTTGAGCGCATAGAGCTTGCCAGCAGAATCTTTTGGATATGAAATTAGGCTGTGTATAATTTGCACCAATATTTATCTGGATGTATGGGCAGGAGGTAGAGTTGGTTGGCATTGGAAAACATTTTCAGCCAGCCAAATCTAGGAGCTGAATTAATTTGGAAATGTTTTGACATGAGGGGGTTTCAACTGGCAAATTAGATCACCTTCAGAACAATATCAGACTGTGAAGAAATTAAATTAAGCTGACTTTGGCTTTAGCAGATAATCATAACCTCAGATTTTTGACATTCTAATAGCTAGACACCTGACATTTTATAGCATCCCCTCAATTTTGAATGGAGTTTAATCATTTGCGTTGTTCTCCAACAGCTTATCGCAGTCAAAATATTAAGTACTTTTATGAATTCTTTACCTTTTTTACTTTAGCACCCTGTTTTAGATGAGCCTATTGCAGAATCTGTCTGTATTATTGCAGACACAGACAAGTGTTCAGTGCAAGTGGCTACAAACCAGAAGAAAGTGATGGATAGCAAGTTGGGTAAAGAGGTGCTGGTCTCTAACCTGGTTTCCTCCTTGCTCCAATCAATTCTCCAACTTTACAAACTGAAACTCCCACCTGATTATGTAAGTAAAAAGTTATGTCTGTCTTGTGATTTGTCCAGACTACATTCTGACCACATGTACAACCAGGTGGTGTCCATTGTGCGATATGAAACAAATTTTCAGGAGACCAAAGGGCCCAACCGGGGTTAGATTACTTTTAGTGTATAATTGTTGCTACATATGAGTTGGGTGCTAAATTTAAAAAAAAAGACAACCAGGGCATTAATCTCGAAGTCACCACCCAAGTTGTATGAAAATTGGCATAGGAGCAGACAGGTCTGAGAATTGGTATGTGCTTAAAGGATGACATGATTGTTCAGTGGCTGGCACTGCTGCCTCACAGCACCAGGGACCATGGTTTGATTCCACCCTCTGGCGACTGTGTGGAGTTTGAGCGTTTCTCCGTGCTTGTGAGAGTTTCTCCCCCATAGTCCAGAGATGTGCTGGCTAGGTGCATTGGCCATGCTAAATTGCCCATAGTATCCAGGGATGTGCAGGCTAGGTGAGTTAGTCATGCAGAGATAGTCTGGGTGGTAAGCTCTTTAGAGGGTTGGTGTGGACTTGATGGGTTGAACGGCCTTCTTTCCGGCTCTAAGTATTCAATAACTGCTGTTGGAAAGACGGACTAAGTAGACTCCATTAAAATGATGGGGAGGAGTCAACAAAATGGCTTTGGTAACCTAAATGTAAAAATACCCAGCAAGATGAGCAGACAAGAGAATGAAGTAAGGGTAGGCATTGATGACAAATCATTATGCAACAGAAGTTTTTTGTTTTTAGATTAATCGTGAAATAAAAGGAAATCTTTTTAAAAAATCTTGATATCTAAAGAACAATGTTCTGAACCATGGTACTACAATCACAACCTGCAATCCCATAAAGGTGGAACACATGAGCTTTCACTGAGACCCAGATCCCGTTCTGCTGATTTAGCCTACTTCAAGGAGTGACCTCCGACTATTCAATTACAGGAACCATTGCATCTCTAACCCTGACTTCAAGTATCGACTTCACTTCAGAAAGAGAGTCGTGAAGCATGTCAGGCCTGCAACAATGCTGGAGATTGATATCATCATCATCTTGTACAGTTTCTATGCCTGTCTTAAATATTTGTGTATACAGTTTAACTAATAACTTTACCTGATTTTACATAAATAACTTTCAGCAATAATTATGTTATAAACTAACCACTGTCTAGTTTAAAGAATAAAGCTGTGTTACTGGTCATTTCTAAATTGGAATGCTGCAGAATTAAAAGGGCAGTGTATATGAGCCTATATGAATTCTTAGTTCATGGACCACTTGGCATGCCGTCATGGCGCTACTAAAGTAATGAAGAAAAAGAAGTCTAGAAACAAAAAAAATAAATAGCCAACATGGACTTCAAAAATTAAAATCTTGTTTGACTAATATTATTGAATGAACTGAGTAAGTAGCTGAGGTAGTAGACATTGATAATGTAATAACTGTCCTAAACCTTCATATTCAGAAGTCACGTTAGGACAAGTGACAATGGATGTGTTTCAACAAAGAAGAATAAAGTGTAGTTATTCAGACTAGAAGGTAGGAAATGGCATTCCGCGTGATTTATACTAGGACAATTGCTATTCACAATTGATCTCAATTATTTGGACTCTGCAATCACAAACAATTTCTGAGTTTGCAAATGACTGATTTAAAAATAATAAATGGGAGAAGAGAATAGAGGTTACTTCCATAGAATTAGATGAAGATAGACTAGAGGATGCTCAAGAGGAGCGTAAATTTTGACATCTAGGAAGGACAGACAAGAATGCAAAGGATGTAGAGTTGTGCTAATAATGATGGATGTGATCAGTACATTACGAAGCAGGGAATCTCTGATCAGAACAACTGTGTAGAATCCATTTGCGTGGAACTAAAACAGCAAGACACAGCAGGCATTGGTGGCTTATCAATAACTGTAACCAAATAGTGGTAGTATCAAGCATGATATTAATTGAGAGTTGAGAGGAGCATGTCACATGAGCAACACAGTAATCATGGGTGATAGCAATCTGCATATAGACTGGGTAAATGAATTGAGCACTAAAGTTGTAGAGTTCAGGTGTCTGGAATGTGTTAGGGCTGGTATTCTGATGTTACGGAGCTGACTAGTAGTTGGGCTGTTTTATGTATAATATTATGTAATGAAAATTGGCTGATAAGTTGTAAAAGAACATTTAGGGACAAATGAACACAATACAATGAATTTTACAGTTTCTTTATTCAAATTTATCTTTATTTCTGACTGAATTACCTCACCTTCAAAGAAAATTTATGAAAGCATGAGGCACAAGTTGACTCGGGTAGATCGGGAAAATAAAAGGCATGACTTAAATAAGCAATGATATTTAAAGAACTATTACAACAATTATACATTTCAAGGTGCGAAAACATTGTCTACCATACATGACAAAGGAAGCTAAGGGTTATATGAGTAACAGGAAAAGCCCAAACATTTGCCAGAAACAGTACTGAATTGGTGAATTGAAAGGACTTTAGAATGCAGCAACAGAAGACCAAGGAACTGTTAAGTCAAGGGTGCATAGATTAAGAATGCATTCTAGTAAAAAAAATTAAACTGACTGTAGAATCGTCTGTAGGTAAAAAGGAACTATTTAGCTAAGACTTGCAATGATAAATAGAGAAATGATAGAGGGACTAAATGATGACTTGCACCTTCCTCAGTGAAAACAAGCAATCTCCCAGAATTATGAAGTGACTAGGGAAAATGAGGAGTTAAAGCAAATTAGTACGAATAAGATTGTACAGAAGCAATTAATGGAACTGAAAGTTAGGTCCCCAGAATAGATAGACTATATCCCAGATTATTGAATGAGGTAGCTAAAGGGATAGTCAATGCATTGATGATAATCTATAGAATTTTGGAAGATACTGGATTCCTGCAGACAGCAGCTAGCAGTTGTTGCCCCTTCTATTTAAGGGAGAAATCATCAGTCATAGGGAAAATACTATTATAAATGATTTGATAAATAGACACTGGGATAATAATCATGGGCAGAGTCAGCATGGATTTGCAAATGGGAAATATAGTTTGAAGAAATTGCAGACAAATTGACAGTCAATGGATCTAGTATACTTGGATTTTGAAAAGGGTTTTGATAAAATGTTCTCCACAGGAGGTGGTTTAGCGAAATGAAACTACATGGAATGGGAAGTGTAATGTACTAGCATGGATTAAAGATTGGCTAACAGGCAGAAAACAATAGAAATAAACAAGCTATTCTGATGTTGGCAGGCTGTAACTTGTGGAGTACTGCACAAGTGGGCATGTGTGTTAGGAAGATGTTAAACACCTTCAGGAAGATTTGGACAGGTTTGGTGGTGAGCAAAAACATGGCAGCTGGGATGTAATGTGCAAAAATGTCACGTTATCTGCTTTGGTAGGGGGAATTGATGTGCAGAGTATTTTTCGAATGGTAGAGATAGGAAGAGACCTAGGTATCCTTGTCAATAAGTCACTGAAGGCTTAACATGCAGGTGCAGCAAGCAATTAAGAAAGTTAAAGGAATGGTATCCTAATCATAAGAATTTAAGGGTGGGAATGGGTAGAATAGACACAGCATGTATTTACAAAAGGGCAATCATGCTTGACAAATCTACTGGAATTCTTCAAGGGTGTAATTCATAAAGCTGACCGGGGTGGCGGGAATCCAGCGGATAAGATTTGTTTGGACTTTCACAAGGCTTTCAACACAGGCCCACATAAGAGACTAGTGTATGAAATTAAAGCTCATTGGATTGAGAGTGGTATATTGAGACAGAGAAAATTGGTAATTCGGCAAGAGTAAGAATAAAAGGTTTTTTTTTATTTTGAATGGCAGGCAGCGACTAATGGGGTACTCCAGGGGTTGGTGCTAGGACCCCAACTGTTTGCAATGTATGTTGATGATTTGGATGAGGGAGCTAAATATGATACCTCAAAATTTCCAGTGACAAAGCTGGATAGAAGATAGAGATATTGCACTGTGATTTGGACAGGCTGAGTGAGTGGGCAGATGCATGCTGGATGCAATATAATGTGGAAAAATGAGAGATTATCTACTTTGTTACCAAAGTAAAAAAATCAAAAAAATTGATTATTATTTGGCTGTAATGGGTGAATGGTCAATGAGATCTAGGTGTCCTCCAGCACTAAATGCTGGAAATACATGCGCAGGTCCAGTAGACAGTAAAGAAGATGAGCTGTGTGTTGGCCTTTGTAGTGAGAGGATATGAGTACAGGAACAAAGATGTGTTTTGCTGCAGTTTTACAGGGCATTGGTGAGGCCACACCTGGAATATTTTATGCAGTTTTGGTTTCCTTATCAAGGAAGATGTTCTTACAATGGAACTAGCATGGCGAAGGCTTACCAAATTGACTCCTGGGATGGCAGGACTGACTTATGAGAGATTTAGTTGGTTAGGATTGTATTCACTGGAGTTTACTGAGGGATATCTCATGGAAACCTATAAGATTGTAACAGGACTGAACAAGTTACGTGCGGGAAGTATGTTCTCTGGTGGGGGAGTTTAAGGATAAGGGGTACACATTTATGGCTGAGATGAGAAATCTCTTCAACAGAGTGGTGAGCCTGAGTAATTCACTACCATAAAGTGGTTGAAGCCGAAATAGTGTCTTCAAGAAGAAGGTTGATACAGTTCTTATGGCTCAAGGGATCAAGGGATACAGGAGGAGGGTGGGATTAGAGGATTGAGCTCGACGATCAGCCATGATCAATTGAATGGCAAATCAGGCTCAAGGGGTCAAATGGCCTACTCCTATCTGTTTTGATGTTACTTGATAGTTGGTCTTGGTTCCACACACTTGAAAATCTACATCTGCTCTGATTGTCACAACAAAAGTATTCTCCCTGCCCCCACCCACCCCCAAACCTTAAATCACTTTGTTTATAAAGGCCCTTTTAATATATATTTTATTTATATTTTTTAGACATTTTACTCAAAATTTCTCATGGATAAATGTTTGGATGAATTTCACAGCATTTTGTTTTGGAATAAGTTAAGCAGTTTTGGCATTTTTTTTTCTTTTTGCAGTGCGTAATCCATCTTGAGGATAGACTTCAAGAGCTGTATTTTAAAAGCAAGATGCTGTCCGAATACCTGAAAGGCTACACCAGAGTGCATGTAAAAGAACTGGGAGTGGTGCTGGGGTAAATTGGAATCTTGAAACTTAACTGTATATTCTACTAGTTGTTTTCAAACATGTGCTTTCAGTAGTTTTCCCTAAAGTTCCCAAAGTTATGGAACGGTATTTTATAAAATTATCCATATATTATGACTGAATTTACATTGTTTAAAATTGTGTATCTTAATAACTTTTTTTCCCTTTTACACTGGCTCTTTTCAGAAGTACATATAGACCATGGAATTATTTATGGCACAGATGGGCTGTTGAGTTCAAGTCGCTGCTAGGTCCCCACGGGCTAATTCAGTCAATCCCATTTCCTTTTAAAATCACTCCCCACCCCACTATCCCAACTCCTCCCAAGTGCGAATCCAGTTTGCTTTTGAAGACATCTACAGATTTTTTGATTTTTTTTTTCTTTCAAATTCTAATACTTATTTTTCTGTGAAAATAATCTTGTCCTGCTATTGGCCATTGCTTCACAAATTTGACCTGTCACAGATATAATGTCAAAATTTGGAACTGATCTTTTGTAACAGAGTTGCTTCAGGAGTAACGTTGGTGGGAGAACTTGATTTTTTTTTTGTTTTGAATCTACATTTCTATTTATGATTTTCCACTTTTTAAGAGTTTAAATCATTCCAGAAACAGTTCCTTGAGAAAAGTTGATAGGTTCCTTAATCAACTTGAGGGAGAGAGGCAACTTAGATTTGAGTTTACCAAAACGGTTCAGTTAAAATTGGCCCAAATGGGTGATCCTGATCCTGGTGCATGAGAATAGAAGATAATACAGTTTTCTGGTCAGCCCAGCCTCCAGTTGGTCTCGCTTAATTAAAATGACTACAGTACTGCAAGGGTCTTTTTGTTAATTTCTTAACATAAGACACTTTGTTCCTTATATAAGCCAACTGATTTTGGGGAGAACTGGCTACTAGAGGTAGCTTGTATGTTATTTATTATTTAAGGCTGTTGTTTGAGGTGCCATTCATATAATACTTGCACTTGAGCATTGTACTTGAGTGTTTTGCAATTTCTTTCTGACTTGTAGCAGAGTGAGATTTTTTTTGTCCTGCATGTTGTTCACAGCAACTTAGTTCTTCTCTTTTTACAGGATTGAATCGAATGATTTACCTCTGTTGGCTGCTATAGCAAGTACTCATTCTCCATATGTTGCCCAAATACTCTTATAAGCTAAATACTCAGAACAGCCTTTGTGAGAAAGGACTTAAAAATCAAACTGAGCGCATTGGACAGCACTGAGTTGGTAAACTTCAAGCACATGGTTACAAGTAGCATGCAAAATGACGACTGGATTCTGCTGCAGTGTGCATTCAATAATTTTGTTTATAATGTAGACATTGTCATTTTTCAGAATTTCTGAAAAATATGTTCATATGTGAGAAATTTTAATTAGAAGTGACTAAGATTTTTAACAGAACTTAATGAAGTCTTTCAAATTCTTCAAAGATAAGGGTGACAACTAAAGCATCTGTTTTGTAAGAAACCGACCAGACTCCCATGCCATCTTGAATGTTTGCTTCTGTGATGTTTTGACTTTTGAGTCACTTTATCAATTGCCTTAACTGATATGTAATTGAGTATTACAAAAAACATTCCTATTCAAAAAATATGAAATTGCATCTATTGATTTTACATTTTTGAATTGCAAGGATACTGTACAATCCTGCACAAAGCACAGCAAAAAAAACTCCAATTTAGCAGTTTACTTTGTACATTGATTTGACAATTTTTGAGTCTAGCTATCTGTTCACCTTTAAAGGGACAAAGTAGGCAGAAATATATTTTTTAAAACTTTTATGCAGTATCTTCCTTAAATGAGTGTTGTTTACAATGATTTCTAAGCTAATGCAAGATAGCATTTTTCTGCTAAACAGCTTGCAGTACATGGAATAGTGGGGCTAGTCTTGTGATATCAGCTTTGTACAAACATAGACTCTGCCCTTTTGCATTTAATTAATAACCATATTAGTGACGACCAACAGGGTTGTGCTAAATAATTCTCAGACTGACTGATTTTAATGGAAAATTCTAAAATGTTGAATAGTAGGAATATTGAAAATTAGGATTCTTGGGTGTGGGGTATACCGTATTTTGGTTGTGTAAATGCGTATGGTACAATCTCAGCTAGTAAGAACTGTATAGAGACTGTGTGTTTCTATCATAAATCTAATGACAGTAATGAATTTCAAAAACCTGCTGGGGAAATGTTCCAGTTAAAAGCTACAAATTAAATTGATGAGTATCCCAGAATGTGCTGCAACTTCACCCAGTGGTTGGGGCAGGAAATCTTTTACATTATACTCGGCCAATAGTATTTCCTGTGGAACCAGATAGTCAGCTCAATGATGGGTCGCCTTTTTGAATTAGTGCAGAGGAGACCTTGGAAATAATCCTTCTGCCATTGATTTCCGCACAAAACAGTGGGGTTTCCTATCTGGTACATAAGTTGGCTTTATTGGTTTGAGAAATTTCATGAATAATTTTACTGTTCCTTTTCTCCAGTCCAGCCTTTGCTAAAGCAGCATTCATCCAGTGGGGTTATTACTTTACATATGACCTATTTACATGTGACAGAGCTGTTGTTTTGCTTTTATTTTCATTTTAATGCTGAACAAACTGGGGAGGGCTTCTGTAATAGAGTTTGAATTTAAGCATATTGGTGATTTGCCACTAGAAAGGATCATGTTTTATAAACGTAGAATTATGAAGTGGGAAAGTAATGAAATCCACTGAACATATTTCTGAAGTTTGATGCTCATCTTGCATGCTTTCAATGAAAATATGAGCTTGATGCTAATTTTCAGTTTGTTTTCTAGTTTTGATTTTAAATTAAATTTCTGATAAATGGTATACTCCAGGATGCAAATATTTCTATGATTAGACATAATTATTTGGAAGGAAGTGGATATTAACTGTATATAAGCTTTGTCCTTAAACTTTTAAATGTTGGAGAGCCTGAAATTTGTGCCACTTTTTCAAGGCAGCATACCATTTGATTTTCTTGCCCCAAACAGTTAAGTTACTGATAGCTGCATTTTTAACATTTGTGGCATCTAGCAAACTTGCTGGTCTAATTTAATATATTCCAACTTCTTTAAGTTTTTAATTTAGTTTATTCTCATCACCTATTCGCATGAAACCTACTACACCAAATACAGAAACTAAATTGTATAAGACAAAAGTAGAAACTACTGGAAAAGTTCAGGTCTGGCAGCATCTGTGGAGAGAGTGCAGTTAACACTTTGGGTCAAGTGACCCTTCTGCAGAACTCTGTTCTGAGGAAGGGTCAGTCGACCCAAAACGTTGACTCTAATTTCTCTCCACAGGTGCTGCACGACCTGCTGAGCTTTTCCAGCAATTTCTGTTTTTGTCTTTTACTCACGACATCCACAGTCCTTTCAGTTTTTATCTAAGTTATTCAGCTTCATACATGTATGCATCAAGACAATGAGAAATATTACCAAGCATGTATGTTACCATTATCCACAGAATCAGATGATGTCTGGTTGTTATTCAAATACCCTGATATCCACATACTTCTGCTAACCCACTAATGTATGTATTGAAAGAATAAATTCAAAGCCTATACAAATCAAGCTTAAGAACTTCTTGTCAGATCATTTGGGGGATTAAATATTGTAGGTGTGGAAGGCACTAATTTAATGGGTTTTTTGTTAACCCCCATTTTCATTTGAGGTACTGGTCTATTTTAGCAATTGGCTGCATAAGTTGAATTTTGGATCCACTGCCAACTATTGAGTGAAAAGTATACTTATCCTGAATTACAATATTAGTGTTGTAAAGATACAGTTCAACGTAGAGGTTAACTTTTGGTTGTCAATAAATTTCTCCCAGTGTAATTTTACAAAACAGTACGCATCTTACAAGCTGAAATAGAAAGTGTGCTTACTTAATTGTTACACTTGTGTACCAGTGCCTTGATTGTCCCTTTTTTTAAATGTTTGTAGCTGGAGCAGGTGTTCCCCTTGCTCAGTTAGTCTATTAACCTGCAAGCTAATCTTTTAAGACTGCACTTAGTTCTTTTTTCCATCTTTGTAATCTGTTTCAATAGGAACAGCTTAGGCCACTACTTGGTGTTTGCTTGCTTCTTCTTTCAGATATTTGTCAGGTCCAGGGCGAGTGCTATTCTGCATATTTTTGCCTGCATATTTTTGCCTGCATATTAGATTATTGGTTACTCATTCACTTTTCTACTGCATCATTTGAACAAATGAGAACCAAATGCTGCATTTGTAACCTCATACATTAATTTGTCGTGCACATACCTGGCCTTTAACACAGTAAGTGGGCTTTTCTAAGTTTTGTTAAAGCTTGGTCTCTACACATCAATTTTTAAATGTGGGAAAATTTGAGAAACCTGAATTTTCATAATTTTTAAAAATAGAAAGCTCAAGCATGTTTCTATTTTAAATGGGAATTTAAACTTGTTGGCAAATTCTGAGAACTATTGCTTGTTAAAACTACCTCAGTTGACTGACAGGAATCCAAACATTGCGTTCCTTTATGTTTCTAACGTCTTATCTATCTAAATTTGTCTTTGTTTTTGAATTTTGCTATAATATCAAAATCAAATTCCTAAGATGATAAACGGCATGTTAATGCAAAGCAAGTTTTAATTATGCTTGGTGTAACTTGTTTTTGTAAGTAGTTTTTCTGTTATAATACCTAATAAAAGTAAGTGTAAAGTGAATTTTGAAAATGCTGTTTGGCGTGTGAAACAGTTCCTGAATGTAACTCTGGAGTAATAGTAGATATAGCTGACGTAAGTATCTTTGTATTTGGCATTTTGTCTCCATTTCAGTGTTAATATTAAACTAGTTTTATTCAAGCCATCTCCTTCAGACATGTGAATTGTATACACAACTACAAGCCTATTGGTTTGTAATTTATTCTGGAAGTGATATGTTGTATGAAACTCAGAACGTGTACGCAATCGTGCCGTTGTGTGGGTACATACAAATTTTTGATCTGAGTTCAGTAATTGTGTTGTCAGAATCATTTTATAACAGTTAAAATTTGTCTAAATTTTTCAAATAGCTTTTTAAAACTTCCTGCCAATGTGTTTTAAGTCGCAATGTGGAAATTTGAGTCAAGCAGTTCTGAGCTTAGAACTTCTGTGAACGAGAAAAGTGATTTGCTATTCCGCAGAATTCAAGGTTTCAGTAAAATACAATGGATTTTTAAGTACAGTAAACTTTATACTACACACTACATTGTTATTTTTATCTATTCAGTTCAACGGTGCTAGGATTGAATAGAATGTTGGAAACTGGTCATGTACATTCTTTCATGTAAATATTCAGTGTATTTCAGATCTTTTTATGTGCAATAAACTATTGGATTATATACCTGTGTATTTTAATAAATTGATGGGGGGGGGCGTGTGTGTGTGTGTGTGTTTGCAACACACGAATGATGGCTGAGGGCCGTCCACATGTGCGAAGGAATTCCACGATGTTGAATTGATTGTTATCATTGATACTATCGCACTATCCAAAGACACACAACTAGCACAGCTTAATTGTCAGTTGTTGAATGGCCGTATATGTTTGTGACCTATGTCTTTATCAAACTTGCAGCAACTTGCAATACCAGCCATAGAGATAGTGGTTTAATGTATGCAAATATGATTCTCCACCAAGAGATGGCTTTTACCACCCGTGCAGCCATTTGAAAACCCTTTGATCAATTTGCACCTTGATATCTGAATTCCAGAAAACAACCCTGATTTGTGCATTCTTTCCTTGTAATTTAGTCATCAAAAGGTAGTCTAATTTCCTTCTCTAAATAAATTTAAGCTGGAATATCAACCTTCACAAATTTCAATTTAAAAGCATGACATAATGGAGTAATGGCTATCCACAAATATAAACCAAGCTTTTCAGAGTCAAAAGTTATTTCAGTAAACATAGAAAATTCCTGGAAATACTTAGGTCAGGCAATGCCTGCATGTAGAGAGAGAATTCATTTTTCAGATTGATGACCTTGCTTCAGAATTTTCCACTGCTGCCTGGTTTGCTGTGTACTTCTAGTACTTTCTGTTACTTTTGATTCTAGAAAACGAAATTATTTTGTTTTTGTATTCTGGTAATTCTAGGCAGAACTTCATCTAAGGGTAATATGATCTTCCTAGGGTGTCGTGCGTACCACTACTCCCAGTAACTCCCTATTATGGTCTAACTCAGGTTTTCTGTAGCTGTGACATTCTAGTCTAAATTTAATGAGCAGCCTTCTGTTAACCTTTTTGATATTTTATTCCTCTATGTATCTGAACTGAAGTCTTTTTGCACCTCTACAATTTCTAGCTTTTCAACAAATACCCTGTTGTTTTTTTGTCATTTCTAACCACCTACCTATTTGGACAAAATGTGATAAATGGCTTTTTATTCTTAAACTTAGTTAATTGAGTACTGCTGTGAAAAGGCACATTTTGTCAAAGCTTTACCTCTTGCGCTCATCAGGACAGTTCACAAAAGTGAAAGGGAAGACAGCATTTGTAGTAGAAGAGGAGAGTGGTTGGCAAGGTGAACTCTGGTAAAGCTGTTGCTGTGAAGAATGCATCAGTCAGTGACTACTGACCGTTAACTTTCAGGCTTTGCCTTCACCAGAAACTACTTTAAAATTTAAACAATCACATTTTTATGTTGAAACAGATGAAGAGAGTGTGTATGTCTTTTGTTGCAAAGCCTTGCCTAGTGCAAATAGCTGAAGCTATAGACTTTTGATAAGATCCTCTGGTCTTTGGAACATACAGCCTATTGATTTATTGTCACGTGTACTAAAGTTCAGTGAAAAGCTTTGTTTACAAGTGGTACAGGCAGATCATAGTAAACAGGGATGTAAAGATCAAAAAGACTTAGAGACATACAGGTTACATTGCACAGGATGTGTGCTAGGTAAGATAAATGTTAGCAAAATCAGCATTATTTGAGGCTAGAGAGTCCGTTGATCAGTCTAATAACAACTGGGAAGAAGCTATTCCTAAAACTGCTTGTGTCTCTGTTCAGACTTCTGTATTTTCTGCCTGATGGAAGAGGTTGTAGGAGATCATTACTGGGGCGAAATGGGTCTTTGATGTCGGCAGCCTCTCCGTGGCAGTGAGCCATGTAAATAGAGTCCATGGATGGAAGGCTGGCTTCCATGATGGTGTGCACAGCCCAGACCACCTTCTGCATTTTCTTACGATCCTGAGCAGTGCAGTTGCCATACCAGGCTGTTATGTGCCTGGACAGTATGCTTTCAATGGTGCATCTATAGAAGTTGGTGAGGGTCCTTTACGGACATGCCAAATTTCCTGAGCCTTCTGAGGAAATGAAGCGTTGTTGTGCATTCTTGACTGTCGTGGGAAGTCCAGGATAGGTTGTCAGTTATTGTCCCTCCAAGGAATTTGATGCTCTTGACTCTATAGACCTCCGTTCCATTGATGTGGATGGGAGTGTGTTCTCCTTTCCTTCATTAAGTTAATGATCAGTTCTTTAGTTTTGCTGATGTTGAGATAGTGTTTTCATTGCACCATGCCACCAAGCTCTCTGTCTCCCTTCTGTATTTTGACTTTGAGTTTTGTCCCACTACAGTGCTGTCATCAGCAAACTTTTAGATGACGTTCATTCAGAATTTGGCAACACAGTCATTGGTGTATAGGGAGTACAGTAGGAGGCTGAGGATGCACCCTTGGGAGGGGGGGGGTGCGGGCTCGGGTGGTGCTGCACTGTTGTGTGTTACTGTGGAGGAGGTGCAGTCACCTACCTTCACTGATTGTGACCTGTGGGTCAGAAAGCTGAGGATCCAGCTGCAGGGGGGTTGCTGAGAGCAAGGTCATGGAGTTTTGAATTCAGTCTGCAGGAGATAATGGTGTTGACTACAACTCCACCTTCAATGAGCAGGAGTCTGATGTAGGTGTCTTTGTTCCACGGATGAGTGCAGGGCTTAGGATATGGTATCTACTGTGGACCTGTGACATTGGTAGGCAAATTGTAGTCAATTGAAGCAGGCTGGGAGACTGGACCAGCCTCTTGAAGCACTTCATGAATATTGAGGTCAGAGCCACTGGGCGGTAATCGTTAAGAAAGCTCATGCAGTGTGCCTTAGGTATGGGGATGATGGATGGTCTTCTTGAAGCCCGTGGGGACTTGGGATTGTAGGAAGGAGAGGTTGAAGATGTCTGTGAATACCTTCATCAGTTGTTTTGCACAGGATCTGAGTACGTGGCCAGGGACACCGTCCGGGCTTTTCGCTTCCCTTGGATTGACTCCCAGAAAGACCAATCTGACTGCTGAAGTGGTGATGGAGGGAACAGGTGTCTGGGCTGCTGGAGCAGGTGTCAACACATTGCTGACATTCTGCTTGTAGGGTGTAACCGGGAATTGCAGGGATGACCCAAGTCTCCGTGAAGCAGAGCACACATTGGTCCCTCTACTAGGTAAGTCTAGATCTGAGTTCATCCACTTTGATTTTGATAGCCTAGACAGCCTCAAAAGGCTGAGGCTAATCTTGTAGGGAGGCAGGTTCAAATCCTACTACCTTAGCTGCTGAGATTTAAATTCAATATATTAATGACATTTAACAAATTGAAACAAGTGGAATTGAAAACTATCCTCCTGTAACTATCATTGAAATAAAAACCCTTTTAATTCACTGACATCCTTTTGGATTAGGAAGCCTGTTGCACTTGCCTGGTCTGACTTAGAAATGTCGAAATATTTTTAACTGCCTTAACAGTGACTTAGCAAACCATTCTGTTCAAGGGCAATTGGGGATAAGCAACAGATGCTGGACATGGTACTGACACCGATATCTGTGAAAAATAAATTCTTAATGCAAAGCTGATCTGTCAAACATTAAGTGAATGCATCTCCCTCTGTCATCTTTGCCGCATCACCTTTAACTGGATGCCATACTGATGATTGTGTCAATGTTTGCGTTTTGCATTTGCTAGCATTTATGGAACTGCATATTAGTGATCTAGACACTACCAAAGACAATGGAGCACAGGTGTTTACAATATGAGTTGGGAGGTCATGTTGCAAATGCACAGGACATTGGTTAGGCCACTGTTGGAATGCTGCATGCAATTCTGGTCTCCCTGCTATAGGAAGGATGTTGTGAAAGACTTACAAGGATGTTGCCAGGGTTGGAGGGTTTGAACTCTACGGAGAAGCTGAATGGACTGGGGCTACTTTCCATGGAGCATTGGAGGCTAAGGGGTGACCTTAGAGGTTTATAACATTTGAGGAGCATGTTTAGGGTAAACAGACAAGGTCTTTTCCCTGGGGTGTGGAGTCCAAAACTAGAGGGCATCGGTTTAAAGTGAGAAGGGGAAAATTGAAGAGAGACCTAAGGGTGGTGCTTTTATGGAATGAGCTTCCAGAGGAGGTAATGGAGGCTGATACAATTACAGCATTTAAAAGGCATCTGGATTAGTTTTTGAATAAGAAGGGTTTAGAGGGATATGGGTCAACTGCTGGAAAATGGGACTAGATTTATTTAGGATATCTGGTTGGCATAGATAAATTGGATTGAGGGGTCTATTTCTGTGCTGTACATCTCTATGACTAAAATACATGGAAATCCAGACAGTTCTGTAACAATCTTTCTTTGCAAGATTTCAAGGTATCTGTTTTGACAAAAAACGAGGGGTAAGAAAGACTTAGCATTAGAATCTCTACAGTGCAGAAGAAGGCCATTCAGCCTAACAAGACTGCACTGACCCCTCCAAACAGCATACCACCCAGACCCTGTAACCCCACACTTATGGCTAGCCTACTTAGCCTGCATATTATGGGGCAATTGACCATTTAACTTGCATATCTTTGGACTGTGGAAGGGAACCAGAGCACCCAGCAGAAATCTCTCAGACACTGGGAGAACATGCAAACTGCACACAATCGTCCAAGGCTAAAATCAAACCCAGATCCCTGGTGCTGCGAGATAAGTGCTAACCACTGAGCCATCATGCTGCCTATGGATGTTAGCATCCTCCATAACCTCAAGATACTACAAAGTGGTTTGCAGCCAATGAAGTACTTCTAAAGTGTAATTTATGTTCTCCGGAACTGTGGCAGCCAATTTGAACAAGCCGAGCTCCCAGAAACAGCAATGTGCTAATGATGAGTTGTTTCTTAAGATCATACAGAACCCCACAGTATTTGGCCCATTGAGTCACACCGACCTGCTGAGGAGCATCCACCCCTTACACCATCCCTACATTTCCCACCCTAGACTCTATGGACAATTTAGCATAGCCAATCCACCTAACCTGCACATCTTTGGACTGTGGAGGGCACCCGAACACTTGGAGAAAACCCACAGAGTCACCTGAGGCTGGAATTGAACCTGGGTCCTTGGCACTATGAGGCTAACCACTGAGTCGCCATTTGATAAGTGTTATCAAAACAGCAGAGCATATTTCTGTGCTTTTCTTTGAAGTAGTGTCATAATGTTTTGAACCCACTTGAAAGCAGAATTTGGATGGATGTTGTAAATATGGCATGATGTGAAAATCAGATGGGGACATAACTCGAGTGGAAGCCAAGAATTATTTTAGTAAGGTTCTGGGAGAATTAATTCCCTAATAAAAGGGCAATTTAAAATATACCCTGGAATTTTGTTTTTCAGTTTTGTTGAAACGTATGTTCTTTAGTTTGTTTTTGTGGGGAACTTAAACTTTAATGTTTAGACAGTAGTACTTTTAGTCTGTTTGTTAAATAAATGCCGAAAAGTGAAGACTTGTCTGCTCAACTGTTAAATGGATGTTTGAATTTCTTTTTCAGGTTAACTGATCTCTATGAGAATCATAACACATTGTAACTGCTCCTTCATTGATTCTACGTTTTGTGATGGTATATCTTATTTATTTCACAAGGTCCAACCTTTCTGCATGGGTGGCCACATTTAGTTTTTCTGAGGGCCGATGAACAAATTTCTGAAAGATAAGCTCTGATGAAGAATCATTTAGACTCAAAATATAGCTTGCTCTCCATGGATGTTGCTTCACCCACTGTGATTCCTAGCATTTTTTGTTTTCAGTTCTGAAAGGTAAAGTTTGTTATAACAGTAAAAGTGTATTTAAGGGGCAAGAATTCAGAACAATAAATTGATCATTTGAATGGTCATTTTTTATTAATTAATACTCATTGCTGCTTGAAACTTTAGAGTTAACTAATTTTTTTTTAATCCTTTTTATTTAAGAAGCATAGCTATAAGAACAATACTGTGGTCTTGTGTCCCGATCACCAGGGAACTGGGTAGAGACAGCTATTTCCATTGTTACACCTACACATTTGATACCAGTGAACAGAATCTTATGATGGCTGTTTCCCTACATTCATCACCTGAAGAACCAATCCACGTGGCTGCCCCATACCTGTCAATGCTCTGAAGAACATTAAATGACTGGGGTCAGATTTCCGCTCCTCACTCTAAGAAAGAACCTAGGGACTGTTTGTAGAGTCTAAGTCCTGCATAGTGTTAAGGATGGGAATCGCTCTGAATAAATGAGAGGGACGTGGAGATGGGAGGGGTAGAAAGGTAGCATTGGGAGGGTGTTGGGGGAAGGGAAAGTGGGATTCAGATCTTTGGGACTGGCGGATTATCACCTGATCTAGAAAGGGAGCCATTAAAAGAGGTGTGCCTCCTTTCTGAACTCTATCACTCTTTTCTCTGCCAAAATTTCTAGTAGAATTTCCTGAAATGCAAAGACAATACAGTCTTCTTTACCACAAACTACCATCTTCTATCCTTTTCCCCAAGTCTTGCAAGGAATTTCTTTAGATCTCAGATTTGACTCCATCTGTTCAGCTGTCTGCATTCCTCCTCTCCAACATCCTAGCATGCAAATTGCATCTTTATTTAGTTTCTGCCCCATCTCCATTTATACACTAACAGAGTTTTGTCCATGAAACCTAGAACTAGCTCCCTCTATTTCCCCTTAAAATTTGCATTCATTAATCCCTTCTCAAACTGAAGAATTTAATTTTTACTTCATCTCATGTTGCAACCTCAAATCTCAGCTCCAACCTCTTTCCCTCAGACTGAACCTTGTTGGTACTTTGCAAATCCATCCTCACCTTTCTCACAACTTCATGTTGAAATCACTCTGATCAGATTTTCACCCCTTTCAGAACTGAAATGGCTCTTATATTTACAAGTGGCATCCTAACAGGCAGTAAACATGGTAGACTATCCTTCTTTGTCCACCATCCTCCTCTAAAACCTTGCCTTTCTTGCCCAAGGACCAAAAAATAGTTATATTCTATCCATTTGCAGCTGCAGAATTGCCTCAATTCCACCTTTTGTCCATTGCTTCCAGAGTCCCAGAAGGACCCATTCTTAAACACATTTTTTTGGTTTTAATGTATATGTTGCCCCTCAGCTGTAACACCTCAAATTACCACATAACGTTCCACATGTATACTGATGCTAGCCAACTCCTCTTCACTGCTATCTTTCTCAGCTTTTCCACAGTTGTGAATTTTTCACGCTATGACTGATGTTCAATAGTGAAACAGTATAAATGACCTCATTGAATATTATGGATGTTGAAATATTGCCTTTGGAACTAGACCAAATTCTGTGTATTGGTCACCAATTTAACTGTCTCCTCATCACTAACTGAGGCTGGCCTTGCATCTCATTTGAACTTGAGCTCAATTTCTGATTTTGTGTCCTTTTTCATCACCAAGGTCAACTGCCTTGACTATAAGTAACATTACCTGACTTTGTTTATCTGCTGAAACTTCTTTTGATGCCCTTTTCACCCCCTTGACTGTTATAGTCCTAGATCCGACCACCAAATTTATGTTCTGGTCTGACTAAACCAGTAGTGTCTTTTTCAAAAGTGGACAAAGTGTGAAATCCCAGGTACTTAAGAGAATAAAGCCACAATGTTTAAGTTTTGAAACCAACAGTAATGAACTTTGTAAAGTTTTAACAGTAATGCAATCTATAACTTGTATGAAATTTTTATACTAGCATCTCATTAAAGTTAACCGTAGGTAAATATAGGTATATTTAACCGTAGGTAAAGCCAAAAAAAAAAGGGTTGAACAACACGCAGAATAATAGAAGCATTCTTAACAGATCCCATGGATTTCTCAGCAATCATTTTTTGCCCAAATTAGTAACATGGTGCACAGTCAAATATTAAAACTTCACAGGGGATTTCAATTCTTCATTTTTGATTGTTCTTGAAGCTTCTTCAAAAGGCACTTTATCCTGGCTGACTTGTGTTCTGCCATTTCACCTTCCTTACCTGCATTTACATTTTCCTGGAAATTGGGCTCTAACACACATTTAGAGATATAGCTGTAGCTTTTCAGAGTGCTGGCTGCACCAAGTTAGTTTTTCTGCTGTCTTTTCCTGAATTATAACCTTGCTCACCTTTACCAACTAGCTCCTCAATCTTTCCAAAATCTTAATTGGATCAGACCAAACCACCTCAAAATATTTTAAGAAGGTAGCTTATATCCTAACTTTTCTTATTTTAAGGGTAGATGTGGAGTGAGTGTTCCAGATGTAATGCGATTGGTCAAACTACTCAATGTTAAGCAAAACACATTTAAACACTATTGTTAAAATACAGACAAAAGGAAGAGAAATGTAGAATAACTATTGGCAACCTTAACTGAATGATTAACTTTTCCAATTTAGTAGCATCCCATAAACACACCCCTTGGCAAAAGGTAATTTTGGACACAGATTCTTACAGGTAGTTCTCCAATCCAGAAGGAAACAACATTGACAGATTTCAGAGCAAGTAGCAGTTACTGAATCGTTTACTGAAGCTGTAACTCTTCCAAGACCCAAACAACTTCTGACTGCTACAGCTTAAAAAAAATTAGAAAGCTTGATCTGTGAGAGCTGGTCACTCCTTTTCCATTGTTACAAATGTTTCAAAATTAAACTTAAAGGCCTTCTAAACTATTGACTTAGGCTGTATTGGTAGCTACGTCTGTACCTCTGCCTTTCAACATCTCCTCTTCAAAAAGACCCAGGACAAAATAATCATTTTTAAATTGACAGCATCATCACACTTGCCCTCCTAAAAAAAACCATCAACATACAAAGATGTATTAATTTTAAAATCCTTAGTCTTACTGTATTAGAGCATTACAATACATGTACATTACATTGACTCTAAGCATACAAACATTTACTATTACATTCTATTCCAGTTCATTTACTCCTGCCATTGAATGCCTCCATCTTTCTTCTTCCAAGTTGTGACACTGCATTGGCAATTACATTTTTATCATCCTGCCACATGTATAATTTTCAAATTGAATGGCTGCAATAATAAGGTCCGTCGAAACAGTAGACTTTTTGATCTTAAATTTCTCAAAACCTTAATTAGTTATGATTAGTATATACAATTGTCTCAGACATTACTGGCAATATAAAAGTTGTGATGTTGTAACGCAAACCCCAAGCTCAATGTCTCCTTCCCAATCATGGAATATTTCAGTTGATGAGTATTCAATTTTCTGGAGAAATACCTGATCTTTCTATCTTGTCACCTTTTTGTAAGAGTACAACACTGACACCCACGTTACTGGCGTCGATAGCTGCCTTGAATGGCTTGATTCTATGGGAAGCGAGGGAAGAGATCGCAGGGCCTTTGGTGATGATCTTTTCGTCCTCAGTGTCCACGGGTACAGTGCCGGAAGATTGGAGAGAGGCAAACGTCGTTCTCTTGTTCAAAAAAGGGAATAGGGATAACCCCAGAAATTACAGGCCAGTTAGTCTTAACGTCAGTGGTGGGCAAATTATTGGAAAGGGCTCTGAGAGAGAGGATTTGTGACAGCATGGATTTGTGAGGGGTAGATCCTGCCTCACAAACCTTATTGAATTCTTTGAAAAGGTGACCAAACACATGGATGAAGGTAGAGTAGTGAATCTGGTGTACATGGATTTAAGTATGGCATTTGATAAGGTGCCCCGTGGTAGGCTCGTGCAGAAGATAAGGAGGCATGGGATAGGGGGAAATATGGCAGATTAGATTCAGAATTGTCTGACCCTTAGAAGATAAAGGGTGGTAGTGGACGGAAAATGTTCAGCATGGTGCTCAGTTACAAGTGGTGTACCACAAGGATCTGTTGTGTCCTTTTCTATTGGTGTTTTTTGTAAATGATTTGGATGAAGGAAGGGAAGGGTGGATTAGTAAGTTCATAGACGATACGAAGGTGGACGAGTTGTGGATAGTGCAGAGGGCTGTTCTAGGTTACAAAGGGAGATTGATAGGATGCAGAGCTGGGCTGAGAAGTGGCAGATGGAGTTTAACCCTGAAAAGCGTGAGGTGATTCATTTTGGAAGGACAAACTTGAAAGCAGAATACAGGGTTAACGGAAAGATTCTTGGCAGTGTGGAGGAGCTGAGGGAACTTGGGTTCATGTCCACAGTTCCCTGAAAGCTGCCACCCAGGTGGATAGAGTTGTTAAGAAGACATATGGTGTGTTAGCTTTCATTAATAGAGGGATCGAGTTTAAGAACCGTGAGGTTATGCTCCAGCTATACAAAAGCCTGGTCTGGCCACATCTGGAGTATTGTGTCCAGTTCTGGTCGCCTCATTACAGGAAAGATGTGGAAGCATTGGAAAAGGTGCAGAGGAGATTTACCAGGATGTTGCCTGGAATGGAGGGAAGGTCTTACGAGGAAAGGTTGAGAGCTCTAGGGCTTTTCTCTTTAGAACGATGAAGGATGAGAGGTGACTTGATAGAGGTGTACAAGATGATCAGAGGTATAGATAAAGTGGACAGCCAGAGACTTTTCCCTAGGGTGGAGGTAGCTATTACGAGGGTGCATAGTTTTAAAGTGAGTGGAGGTAGATATAGGGGAGACGTCAGAGGTAAGTTCTTTACTCAGAGTGGTCGGGTGGTGGAATGCCTTGCTGGAGAGAGTAGTGGAGTCTCCCTCGTTAGGGGCATTTAAGCGGCTATTAGATAGGCATATGGATGATAGTATAAGGTAGGGGTGGAGATTAGATAGACTTTAGGATTAGGATAAAAGTTTGGCACAACATTGTGGGCCGAAGGGCCTGTACTGTGCTGTACTGTTCTATGTTCTAAGAATGGGTTTGCGTAATTAGGTGTGAATAACACTGGGGAAGTGGTCAATACTGTCAGGCTGTCAAATGCCTTCTGACGGTCCACCATCTGCTAAAATATTCTGCACTTCTTCAATAAATCAGTAAGTGGAGCAACCATACTGCTAAAATTTGGCACGGACTTCTGATAAGACCCACTCAATTCCAGGAATTGTAATATTGCTCTCTTTGCCGATGGTATGGGAAACTCCATAATAACCTTTGTTTTCACATTGTATGGGGCCATCTGTCCATGTCGGATAACAGGGCCCAGGAACGTGAGTTGGCGTTTTGTGAATTCGCTCTTAGTCAGGTTTATCACCAAGCCTGCTTCCCCACCAAAATCAATCAAATAATTCCAATAAATACTGCAAATGTTCCTTTTATGTGTGACATATCAGCAGTCGTCAATGTGTAATCCACACAATGGGTATTCCAGAAATGCCCTTATTGGTTAGTTTGAAATGTGGCTGGTGTATTTTTCATACCAAATAGCATGACTGTAAATCGGTATAGACCATCTGGTGTCATGAAAGGCAAAATTGTCTTTGTCCTTTCAAATAAAGGTACCTGCTAGTATCGTCTGAGTATGTCCAACTTAGAAATATAGTTTGCTTGTCCTAGCTTCTCAATACAATCTTCCAAATGTAGACTAGAATATGAATCAGTCTTTGTGACTGCATTGACTTTGTGGGAGTCCATACAATCGTTGGGTACCATCTGGTTTTGGCACTATTACTATGGGTGAGCTCCAGTCGCTGCAACTTACTTAATTACTTCAAACTTGCTTCAACTTTAGAGGGTCAAATTCTACTGTTTTCAATTCATGAAGTATTAAAATGAATTTTAAATTCCACTAGCTGCTGCAATGGGATTTCAACTAGTGTCCTGAAGCATTATCTGAGAGGTTTCGATTTAGTCATCCAGTGATGTTATCACTGCGCCACTGTCTCCAGTATAGAGGTCTTGGCATTTCTTTATGTCAGCTGTGGCTCAGCAGTAACTCTCTCTCCTGAGTCAGAAAGTTTGTGAATTTTATTTCCACTTCATGTCTTAACATAATGTAGGCTGACACTCCTGGTGGTCTGCGGAAGTATTGCACTAGAGGAGGTGTCTTGGATGAAGTGTTAAACTAAAAGCAGGGGTTGGAATCTTGTATTCCTGGCAGCAGGCCTAGAGGTGGAAGAGCAACCTAATTAGGCAGGATGGTGATGTACCAGAACACTCCTGTCTTACCTCTCTTCCCACCCTCCCTCACACAGGGCTCTGCTCCAGCTGGGACAAAGGCAGTGCACCCAACTTGGTTAAGCCACCACAAGCTGCCTGCCAGTTTGGTCCCTGGCTCTGCATTTAATAGTACACATTTAGGGAATGAGACATTGGGCAGGAGGATGACTCCTATGAGCCAACACCTTGTCTCTGCTTCCAACCCCCCTGCCCAATCTCCTAGATGACACCCAAACTTCCCACCTCCTCCTGAAACAAAGCATTTAGCTGATACCTCATTACTGATGATGCTGGTTCACTTTCTAGCAGCAGCCATCGGGCTCTCCAGAAGGGAAACCAAGATTGTAAGCAATGAGGTCTCAGTTGGAATGCTTTGTGATCATTAAGGAGACAAATGACACGCCAACTGACAAACTTGAGAGGAATGTGATGGAATGCTCTTTAATTGTCAGGATAAGTGCAACTCTAACAGCACTCAAGCCTGATATATTTAGGATAAAGTGGGCCACTTGCTTAGTTGTTCATTCACCACTTTATAAAACATTCACTTCCCTCACCAGCTGTAGTGGTTACCACCTGCAAAATGCACTGCAGCAATTTGCCTTGGCTCCTTTAACAGCACCTACTGGTGGAAAGATTGTTAGCAAGAGGTCACAGACTTGAGGTTTCTGAAGAAGGGTCCTGACCCGAAATGTCAGCTTTCCTGCTCCTCTGATGCTGCCTGGCCTGCTATGTTCCTCCAGCTCCACACTGTGTTATCACAGGCTTGAGGTAGTTGGCAAAAGTAGAAGTCAAATCTTTCAGATGTAGCAAGGGGCTAGGTTTGGGAATGTTCTGTCTGAGTGAGTGGTGGAGGCGGATATAATTGAGATATTAAGGTTGGATTATTATCTGAGAAGGCACTAGGTGAGAATCAGTACAAACATAATGATGACTGCCTTCTGTAATGTAACCATTTTTGATTCTGACCTCTACCATCTAGAAGCACCGTGATGTAGAGATGCCAGTGTTGCACTGGGGTGGACAAGGTCCAAGTTCTCACGACACTAGGTTATAGTCCAATATGATCCGGAGGAAGAAGTTAAGCTTGAAAGCTTGCATTTTCAAATAAACCTGTTGGACTATAACCTGATGTTATGTGATTTTTGGATCTAGAAGTACAAGAACCAACAGGTTCTAGGGAACATAACAATACTTACATTACCCCAACTTTCTCAGTCACTTGATCAAAATCCAGGAACACACTTCTAATAACACTATGGAATATCTTCACCACACAGACAAAAGCAATTTAAGAAAGTGCAATTAACATGCTGTAATGCGCAAGGCCTACGGATCAAGAGCTGAAGGGTGGGATTAATCAGTACTATATAGCTCTTTTTATTTGAGCAGAGATTGCACATTTAACTAAATGGCCTCCTCCTTTGATGTAAATCTTTCTATGGTTCTATGTGAGGTTGACCCACAACCAGTCAGTGGTAACTAGGGATGAACATTGATGCCATGCTTGCCAGGGCACTTGTATCCTATAAATGGATAGATATTTTAACAAATGATTGTATTCTTATAACTAATCTGTTGGTGTTGGTTAGAGTGCAAACTATCAGAAGTTAAAGCAATTGGATGTAAGTTGAAGGAGGCCTTAAACCCTTGGGACAATTATAGTTTCTAATTGACTTTGATAAACTATTAACATGCCCACAAAATGACAAATGTGAGTTGGTATATTTGTTTAAATATAAACTCAAAACTAAAATAAAATCTCTCACAGGTAATTTGGGATTAAGAATGCAATTGTGATGTTTGCTTTGTTTTCATTCCAAGTTAAACAGCACAACAAAGCAGGGGATGTAGAATTTTTAAAAGTACCATGAATTGTGTGTTTAACTATTTAATACTTCAAGGGATCTGGCAAGCTGTGACAGCCAGTGAATCATTATTTCCTTCCTGGATCAGATAGTATGTATCTATAACTGGTTGTTCGCAGGCCTTCTGATCTGCCCTTAGGTGATGAAAAACAAGTTTTCATATATTATGTTGCAATAGGTATCCTACAATACAGAATAGTAATTTTTTTCACTTTTTTGGTTCTCCTCACGGACATAAGACTATAGAGGTTACTTCCCAGCTCCTAACTGAAGATCAAACAACAGACTTAACAATGTGAAGGTAAAATTGCCCCTTAAAAA
The DNA here is from genome assembly GCA_024137785.1 of Ginglymostoma cirratum. Classification (NCBI taxonomy): domain Eukaryota; kingdom Metazoa; phylum Chordata; class Chondrichthyes; order Orectolobiformes; family Ginglymostomatidae; genus Ginglymostoma; species Ginglymostoma cirratum. The sequence goes on from JAHRHZ010000218.1 coordinate 3,925,483, forward strand.
TTACAAAGGTTACTTTATGATACAATCATACCATACAATCATACTGAGTGGTTGTAATCTGTATTGATATGAAGGAGTCAATTATTTAGATTATTAACTTTATCCATGCCTTTCCAACGTCAGATTTTGACATTTTAAAGATCCAGCGAAACAATGAATAGCAATGCAATCAAAAATAGTGACACTTGTGTATTCTGAATTTGATAAATTCTTTGGATTGAGTTGTGATGTGATGTTGGATGACTGATTAGTATTGCCTAATGTTCTGCTCTATGCTTTGCATAGCATCATGGGATCTTTTTCATTTACCTGATGAGACAGAGAGGACTTAGTTTTAAACCTGAACAGAGAAGCATCACCTGACTTACCCTAACCCCATTACATTGCTCAGTATGGCAATGAGGAGTGTGTCAAGATTACATGCTGAAGAGTCTAGCAAAACTTAAGTACAGCCTCTGATTAAGAGGTGAGAATGCTACCACTGAGCTAGGCTGACAATTCAAATAGGCTTTCTACGTTAGAATACTGTTGATAGTATTCTTTCATATTATATTTCCAAAAGTATTAGCATTAGTATGTATTAGAAGAATAGATTGTCCATTATGCTTTCTAAGATAAATATATCGCATTTAGAAAACTAAATTAATGGAAACAAAAGTCAGAAATGCAGATCTGAGTTGGACCAAATTATGAAAACACTAAACGTAAAGCAAAAAATCCAAAATAACAGCTATGTGTTCAATATGTCAAATCAAAATCGCAAAAATTAAAGCATAACCTGACCTTTAATTATAAAATCTTCTAAAATATATATCTGTTTCAGTCCACAAATCAGTCTAAGTCAAAGAATCAGTCTAAGACATTAATCACTTTTGGGAATTTATTATTGCTAACACTCAATGTTTCCAGTGAGATGTGCGAGAAAATCCGGTCACAACAGATGGACCTGAAAAGACCATTAATTCAATCATTTAGTAGAACTGTACAGTTTGAAGCATTGTCCTGCAGAATCAGATGCTCTCCCAGACCCTAAACTACTGTTTTGTTGAAAGCATTAAATAAAGTCAATTCTCAGTGAAGCATCTCAATTAAGTATTAACTTGAACTCAATCTTTCTTACAAAAAGGAAAAAACGTAATAGAGCATGTCTGCCATATTTTGATCTTACTGACAATGTGGTCTGCAGGTTATTTAATTATCAGTCTCCAGAAGTTTTTTTTTTCACCTTTTATTAGACTTGCCATAAAGAGAAGTTACAGGAAGAGTGCAATCAACCCTTATGATTTGCCATTCATAATCATATGCCCTCCTGGTATTATTGCAAGCATTTCCGGAATTGAATGCCCCCAGCAAAGCGTTAAATATCAAGATCTATTTACACATTACTGATTTCTGAAAAAGTCCCTTGCTCACCCTTGGCCTCCCTCATGCTACATGACCTTGTATAATGTTTCTGCGGGGTTGAGTCATCAAATTTCAAGATGGGGTCAGCAATGGGTGCAATGGGATAAGGGTAGGGCAGTTGACGTGGTGTACATGGACTTCAGTAAAGCCTTTGATAAGGTTCTACATGGTAGGCTATTGGAGGAAATGCAGAGGCATGGGATTGAGGGAGATTTAGCAGTTTGGATTAGAAACTGGCTTTCTGAAAGAAGGCAAAGAGTGGTGTTTGATGGAAAGTATTCAGCCTGGAGTCCGGTTACTAGCGGTGTGCCACAAGAATCTGTTTTGGGACCACTGCTATTTGTCATTTTTATAAATGACTTGGATGCAGACATAGGTGGATGGGTTAGTAAGTTTGCAGATGACACTAAAATCGGTGGAGTGGTGGACAGTGTGGAAGAATGTTGCAGGTTGCAGGGAGACTTGGATAAACTGCAGCATTGGGCTGAAAGGTGGCAAATGGAGTTCAATGCAGATAAATGTGAGGTGATGCACTTTGGGAAGAGTAATAGGAAGGCAGAATACTGGGTCAATGGAAAGATTCTTGGTAGTGTGGATGTGCAGAGGGATCTTGGTGTCCAGGTACATAGATCCCTGAAAGTTGCCACCCAGGTTGGTAGTGCTGTTAAGAAGGCATACGGTGTGTTAGGTTTCATTGGTAGAGGGATTGAGTTCTGTGATGTCATGCTGCAACTGTACAAAACGCTAGTGCGGCCTCACTTGGAATATTGCATACAGTTCTGGTTGCCCCATTACAGGAAGGATGTGGAAGCATTGGAAAAGGTGCAGAGGAGATTTACCAGGATGTTGCCTGGTCCGGAGCGAAGGTCTTATGAGGAAAGACTGAGGGACTTGGGTCTGTTCTCATTGGAGAGAATAAGGCTAAGAGGGGATTTAATAGAGACCTACAAAATGATCAGAGGATTAGATAGGGTGGACAGTGAGAGTCTTTTTCCTAGGATGATGACGTCTGCTAGTACGAGGGGGCATAGCTGCAAATTGAGGGGTGATAGATTTAAGACAGATGTCAGAGGCAGGTTCTTTACTCAGAGAGTGGTAAGAGCGTGGAATGCCCTGCCTGCCAATGTAGTTAACTCAGCCACATTAGGGGCATTTAAACAGTCCTTGGATAAGCATATGGATGATGATGGGATAGTGGAGGGGGATGGGCTTAGATTAGTTCACAGGTCAGCGCAACATCGAGGGCTGAAGGGCCTGTTCTGCGCTGTATTGTTCTATGTTCTATGTTCTATGTTCTAAAACAGGCAGCCAGCCAATGAAATTCTCAATGAGACTGAGATGCGAGATGGGGAGAGGTGGAGATTTCTGCAGCCAATGCAAATTTTTGAATTCCCAAAGTGGAAGGAAAATTGCCAATTTTCAAAATGGGCCTCAGGCCACAATTCCCTGGGTCCCTGCCCGTTTGCTTCCAGATCTATAGAGTACAAGTTGGAACGGAGTTTGTCTGAAAACTACACGAGGCACATTCATTTGAATATACAGGTTAGGAACACACAATTACTGCTGTAGACTGCTGACATTTATCCAGAGCGACACCTACAAGCCTTCCCTTTTTCTCAGTAGTGTACAAAAAGGTACCATTGTATTCTAACCGCACTCCCGCTTGGATAATGCCGACATTTTTCACCTCAAAGACTTGTAATCCCTTTTGATTTTGTGTTATGATCAGGATCTCCTGGACTATCCCCACATCCTTTCCTAGGGGCCCCTTGCAATTGTTGTTAAACCATACCTTGGTCAGTTATTATAATTGACCATTTGAAATTGCCTCTCTCCACAAGTCATCCCATTTCTGTCCATCTGTTTGTGGAAAAATCCCACCTGTCACCCGTGGTGTATGAGCTTAGGTAGCTTAGGTCGCAATAACCACAGCTTCACTTGTCTTCCTATACACAACCCGTTAGTTGTTACAGCCAAACATCATGGATTTGTTGGGATGGACCCACGAAACATCAACCTCACGTTCACCTGCTTCCAACAGGACAAACCAGGATATTTGTATTCTTGCTTAATTAACACTTCAAAGACGGCATTCTGGCAATCCTCCTGGGGATGGAAACCAACAGGCTGAGCATCGTCATCCTGGCGAGGGTATCGAGGTGGCATTTCTTTCTAACTGTCTACTCTTGGCAATGCTTGGCTAAACCTCTCCCGAAATTTGCTTTAACTTAATTCTCCCAATTTCCCTTTTGTCAGTCAATTGTTTGTGTCTCAGGCCTCACTTTAAGTCTAACAGTTGTAAATCTAAACTGGGAGGTCAGAAGCGGGTTGGCGTATTGGCACTGTCAGAGGTCTGGATGATTAAAATTTAAACTATCATACTGTATGGTGCTGTAGCCTCATATGATCAGAATAGACTGGTAGGTTCAGGTTAGTGTTAGCAGAGGTTTATGACAATGTTCTTCAATCGCCAGGATAGACTAGAGGAGCACTGGAATTGGTGGTGGGGGCAGGGATGGGGGTGTGTGTGTGTGGGTGTGTGTGGGTGAGGGAGGAAGTGAGAGAGAAAGAGAATCATGCTCCCTGCCTAAGTGGGAGAGCTCTGCCAGCTGGGGACATGCTTTTCCACCACGTCTCGGTGGGAGTATCAGAATAACTGCCTTTGTAAACGGATTGTTTCTGTCTCTGAGCTAGACCACCCTTAGGACACTTCCTTGGGTGGACTATCTCTAACTATCCCTTTCATTTCAGGGCTGCTGTTCACTAAGCTCTGCCTCTTCTGACTGGATTTGGTGAGGCTGGCTGTGGTTCAGTTCCTGAGGTTGAAGCCTCAGGAGGGATAGTGTCCAGGGCTGGTCCAGGATCCTAGCCTGGATCAGCAGCTGGGGCTGGTCCTGGATCGAGATTGGGAATTTGGATTGGGTCTGGATCAACGACTCCTCCAGGGTCTGCATCAGGACTCCGGTTGGGGCCTGTTTACCCCAGTTCCCCTGAAAGCATGTGGAGTTGGAGGGTGTGCTTTAGGCTCATAGAGTCATACAACACAAATAGACCTTACAGACCAATTCATCTATGTTGACGAAGTTTCCCAAACTAAACCAGTCCCACTTGCCTGTGTTTGGCCAATATCCCTCAAAACCTTAGATAACAAGGCGTGGGGCTGGATGAACACAGCAGGCCAAGCAGGATCATAGGAGCAGGAAAACTTGATGTTTCGGGCCTAGACCCTTCCTCAGAAATGGGGGAGGGGAAGAGGGTTCTGAAATAAATAGGGAGAGAGGGGGAGGCGGATAGAGGATGGATAGAGGAGAGGAGGCAGACAAGTCGAAGAGGCGGGGATGGAGCCAGTAAAGGTGAGTGTAGGTGGTGGGGGGGG
>JAHRHZ010000218.1:3930662-3976636 GCA_024137785.1 Ginglymostoma cirratum
CTTCATTTACCCAATGTCCTAGCATCCACTGCATTCTGGGGTCGTGAATTACACACATTCACAGTCCTTTGAGAAGTAAATTCTCCTCATCCCCACTTTTAATCTGCTCTGCCTTATATGAAAACTATGGCCTCTTGTTCCAGATTGACCCACATGAGGAAATATCCACTCCACATTTACAATCTCAATCACGTTTAGCTTCTTACAGTTCTCAATGAGATCTCCTCTCATTCCTCTAAACTCAAGAGAACATAGACCGGGACTGCTCAATCTCTCTCCATAAGACAAACTCCTCGTCTCTGGAGTCAATCTAGTGAACCTCTTCTTAACTGCCTCTAATGGAACTTCATCTCTCCTTCAGTCAGGACACCAAACTGTACACAGTACTCCAGTTGAATGATCACTAAAGGCTTGCATAATCCCTGCAGCCCAATGGTATCAATGTGGATTTCACAAGCTTCAAAATCTCCCCTCCCCCGACCGCATCCCAAAACCAGCCCAGCTCATCTCCACCTCCCTAACCTGTTTTTCCTCTCACCTATCCCCTCCTCCCACCTCAAGCCCCACCCCCATCTCCTATCTGCTAACATCATCCCGCCCCCTTGACCTGTCCGTCCTCCCTGGACTGACCTATCTCCTCCCTAACCCCCCCACCTACACTCACCTTTACTGGCTCCATCCCCGCCTCTTCGACTTGTCTGCCTCCTCTCCACCTATCCTCTCCTCTATCCATCCTCTATCCGTCTCTCCCTATTTATTTCAGAACCCTCTTCCCCTCCCCCATTTCTGAGGAAGGGTCTAGGCCCGAAACGTCAAGTTTTCCTGCTCCTACGATGCTGCTTGGCCTGCTGTGTTCACCCAGCCCCACGCCCTCTTCCACCACCTTCTGTCTCCTCCCATCAACCCAATTTGTATCCAATTGGCAAACTCCCCATACGCATGTGGTCTAACTTTACTAATCAGTATCCATGTCAAACATTATCAAAGGCTTTACTAAAGTGCAAGTAAACAATGTCCATCACTCTGCCCATCAATCTTTTTGACCATATCTTCAAAAAACTCAATCAAGTTTGTGAGATGTGGTTTCCCATGCACAAAGCCGTGCTGACTACCTCTAATCAGCCCTTGCCTCTTCAAATGCAGGTAAATCCTATCTCCCAGAATCCCCTCCAACAAGTCACCCACCAGTGATGTCAGACTCACTGGTCTATAGATCCCAGACTTCTCCTTGTAGCCTTTCTTAAATAAAGGCACAACTTTAATCAGTCGCCAGTCCTCTGCCACCTCACCAATGGCTGTAAATGATACAAATATCTGCGCAAGGGGGCCCTGCAATTTCCTTAGGCCTTGAACTGATTATCATGAAACCACCCACTTTTTCCTGTAACTCGCAAGGTTCTAGACATGGATGGGCTGGCCATGTTCACCACTAAGTGGGAACCTGAGTATATTCAGGACAAGAATGTTCCTGGCTGGAAAGATGGTAACATCACCTGCCGTACCTCATACTCTACTGTGTTCACATTCCTGTCAAGGTAAACCTTATTCTGCTTTTTCGTTGTTGCCATTCTGATGACGGTTGCTTTGTGTGCGGCTGGTACATTTTCTAATAGAATTTTCTCACTTTTGTCGTGGCAGAGGGCTTCAACCTAGAACTTGGTTCTCCTTCATGGGCACCCTGCTTAGCCAATTGATCTCAGGGGTTCGTCTCTGTGGTTTTACATAAACCCCATCCTATCTTTGAACGACCATCGCCCACTGTCTCTATTCTGCTCACCATGTTCCCTTGGGTCTTCCCCATTTAATCTGGATCAAGTAGTCCACTGGGGATATTTGTTGCTGCTACATGACAGTCATGGGGTTCTCCTTCATAGCTCAAATTATTGGCCCAAAAGGTGGGCACACTGGTACATTTGACCGCAATGTCACGACCCTGTAACATTAGGGTTCGGCACGCTGTGCAGCTTTGGCTGACCATCCTGACTTTAATTCTGCCATTCGGCAGAAGTTGAATGGGGGAGTGCTCCCACAGAATGGTTAGGGGATTGAAGCCGACAATACAGGCAAAATGTTGTACCACCCAGAACACAGCGAACAAGTGCTTTTCACATGTAGACAAACTCCACTGTACTGGTGAAAGAGATCAGGAGGCATAGGGTACCTGTATGCATTTTATTCCATCATTCTTGGAGAAGTACGGCTGCCAGTGTGGCTTCATGACTGGAACTTCCAAGGCAAAGGGAAATTCTGGGTCAGTTACCTGCAGTGTGGGGCCTGCTCTAGGGCCTGTTTAAATTTGGTAACAGCGCTCATGTGCTGTTCACTCCATTCCCATGAGGAATTTCGTTTAAGGAGGTCAGAATGTGGGGCAGTAGTGACGTCATCCATATGGTTCTGACAGTATCTCACTTAGCCTGGGAAGGAACCCAACAAGCTCACATTCCTGGGGATAGATAAATGGCCTCCATGCACTTCCCTTCTATATTCTGTTTTCCCTGAGCTATCACAGTTCCCAAGTATGAGACCTGGGACTTCATGATCTGTGCAGCCTTGGAATTAACGTAGGGTGGTGAGAAGGATTAACAGTTCCTTTAACAGTGTTAAATATTCAATCCCTGTCTCTGTGTGCAGGAGGAGATCGTTCATGTATTGGACCAAGCAGAAATAGAGATTGCTGGAAAAGCTCAGCAGGTTCGGTGGCACTTGTGAAGAGAAACCACAGCTAACCTTTTGGGTCTCGTGTCTCTGCCTCAGAACTGATGGTAGCTAAAAAATTGTCAGTTTGTATGTAGAAGATAGAGTGGAGGTGGGGGTAAGGAGTAAATGATAGTTGGGGATAGAGCCCAAAGAAAGAGAAGAACATTTGGACATACAAAGGAGTTGATAACAATATGGCTAGGAGACTGAATAGCTGTTAATAGAGACTGTTGGTGGCTAACAATAGGTCATGTGTAATGGCAGGCTGTATGATAACAAGGCCTGGTGTGTGGGGTTGGGGGCTAGGACATGTGATCAATCAGGCCCTAAAATTATTGAACTTGATAGAGTCCAGAAGGCTGCAGGGTTCCTAAGTGGAAAATGAGATATTGTTTTTCCAGCTCGCACTGAGCTTCGCCAGTACACTGCAGCAAGTCAGAGACAGAGATGTTAGCCAAGGAACAGGGTGATGTGTTAAAATGGCAGGCAACTGGAAGGTAAAGGTCTTTTTTGTCGGCAGATCTTGCATGTTCTGCGAAGCAGTCACCCAGTCTACACTTCACTTCCCCAGTATAGAGGAGACCACATTGTGAGCAGCGAATGCAGTAGATTAGATTGTGTGAAGTACAAGTAAAGTGCTGCTTCACCTGGAAGTTACGCTTGGGCCCTTGGATACTGAGGAGGAAGGAGGTAAATAGGCAAGTGTCACACCCTTGCTGGTTGCAGGGGAAGGTGCCGCGGGGTTGTCGGGGGTGTTAGGAGTGAGGGAAGAGTGGACCAGGGTGTCCCGGAAGAATGGTCCCTGCGAAAGTCGGACAAGGGAGGGGAGGGGAATTTGTGTCTGGTCGTGGTATCTTGCTGGAGGTGGCGGAAATGAGGCTGATTACTTTCTGGATGTGGATGCTGGTGGGGTGGTAGGTAAGGACAAGGGGAACCCTATTGCTGTTGCAGGAGGGAAGAGACGAGGTCAGGGCGGAAGTGTGGGAAATGGGTCGGACCTGGTTGAGGGTCTTGTCAACAACAGCGCTGGGGAATCCTCAGTTGAGGAAGAAGGTGGACATTTTGGAGGCTCCCTTGTCGAAGTTGGCCTCACCGGAATATATGTAATGGAGATGGTGGAACTGAGAGAATGGAATGGAGTATGCGAGGATATATAGTCCAGTTAGCTGTGGGAGTCAGTGGGTTTATAGTGGATATTAGTGGCCAGTCTATCCTCAGAAATGGAAACAGATGTCAAAGAAGGGAAGGGAGGAATCATAAATGGATAGGGTGAAAGTGAGGACTGGGTGGAAATTGGAAGTACAATCGATGAACTTTTCCAATTCCAGATGAGAGAGGTAAGCAGCACCTATGATATCACCGATATGTTGGAGAAAGAGCTGTGGGTTGGTGCTGGAATAGGACTGGAACAAAGAATGTTCCATGTATCCAGTGAAGAGACAGGCATAACTGGGGCCCATGTGGGTACCCATGGCCACCTCTCTGACCTGAAGAAAATGAGAGGAGTTAAAAGAGAAGTTGGTGAGGGTGAGATGAGCTCAGTCAAGGAGAGGAGGGTGGTGGTGCATGGGAACAGTTCAGTTCTTTGCTTCAGGAAGAAGCGGACAGCCCTGAGACCATCCTGTTGGGGGATGGACATGTAAAGGGATTGCACGTCTATGGTTAAGAGGAGGCACCTGGAGCCTGCAAACTAGAAATTCTGAAACTGGCATAAAGTGTCAGAGGAATCACAGATGTAATTGGGCAGGAACTGGACGAGGGGAGAAAAAAAACTGAGTCAAGATAGGAAGAGATGAGTTCTGTGGGGCAGGAGCAGGCTGTGAATTTTCAGAAGGATGTAGAAGCGAATTATGCGGGGCTGGGGGCTATTCACTTCAAGGCAGTGGGGAGGAGATCACCAGATGAAATAAAGTTAGTAACTGTAGTTGATACAATGGCCTGAAGTGCCATGGTGGGGTCAGTCTGAGGGCTGGTGCTCAGCTTCTACAATGTAGACATCAGTATGCCAGACTACAACAGCACCACCCTTTTCAGAAGGCTTCATAACAAAGTGAGAGTTGGATCTAAGCGCATGGAATGCACTCAGTTCAGAGGGAAATTAGGCTGGATTGGGTGAGGGGAGCAGAGAAATTGAGGCAACCAACGTCACATGAATATTCTCAATCAGTCCAGACTCAATCATTGAGTCCAGGTAAAAGGCCAGAGGGGTGGGTCCAGGTGGAGGGAGAGTGTTGGAGCTGGGTGAAGGGCTCTGTGGGGTGGGGGAAGGACTCCAAAGAAATGGAGACAGAGGCAAAGACGACGGAAGGAGAGTTCAACGTCATGTCGTGCCTGAAATTCATTAAGGCGGGGGGCCAGTGGGATAAGGCCGAGACCTTTGAGTACAGAATGTTTAGCATGGGAGCATAAGGTTGGGAGGGATAGTGAATACATGACAGGAGGTGGAGTTGGGGGAGGATATGGAGTCAGAGCCAAGGGGAGGGGAGGAAGGTTCCAGAGGGCTATGTGTATCTTTGAGTTGTTGCATCTTGTGTGCCTTGATATGTGAAAGGAAAAGAAAAAGTTTCTTGTTAGCACAGCGAAACAGCCGGAGGATGACATGGAACTGCAGAGTGGTGCAACCCTGAACCAGCATGAAACTGTGCTGTTGTAGAGAGAGGTCAAGAGTATTCATATGGCGCCGCATGGCACTGAGTGTGGATCTCAGGATGGGGTGAACGCAGCTGTCCGTGGAACATTGAACAACACGGAGATACCTGTGATCCTGAGTGGAATCAAAGCATGAGACATGAAACTTGAGTTGTAATCATGTGGGGTGAGTCCAAGCAGTCGGGTTGGGAAAACCTCAGTAGCCCTTTAACAACCTCTGACAAAATATCGACAGAGAATTGTGAAAACCCGGGGGCAAGCGGGACCGTGTGTATTGCTGGTTCTGAAATGGGAAGGTGATTTTATATTGGCAACGTTGGTGGAGAGCAGGGATGGACAAAAGTCCATGACTACTGTCTACTACGGCGAAATATGCTGCCTGTGTGGCCTGCGTCATCGTGGTTTCGGGGCTAGCCAGTACTGTTGGTATTGTGATTGGAGCAGTTTTATTTAGTTCCCTGTAATCGATGGTGAGCAGCCACGTCGGTAAGTTATTGGTAAATACTATAGGGTACAGGACTCCTTGCTTTAACAAGCTGCTAATAACCTTGGCTACCTCTCCCTCTGTTGGCTTATGGAAAATGTACTGTCTTTGTGGGTTTTGGTCGTGTCTATCTATCACTACCCTAACCCTCTATCCAACCGCAGTCATGTCTGTGACTGGCAAACACACTCCTGTGTTCTGTGAGAATTGCCTGTGCTGCTGGGTCATCAGTCATTTGGGTGGGTCTAATCCAGATCTCCCCTCCAGTAAAAATTTTCTCTGTGTAAGTGCCTGTCACATTCTCCGCTGGGGCCTCATCGACATCAGGCATTTGCCAAATACAACAATTGGCTAGGTCAAAAGATAAATCACACTTCCTCATAAGGTCGGATCCTAAAATGCACTTGGCATTTGTTTGGAGACTAACCGACACTGCTGGGTGATGGCAGACTGTCTCCCAGTTTAAATTCTACAGGTTCTGTCTCCTCCCACTCGTATAGGCATCCAGTGAATCTGCTCAGAAGAATTTTCTAGGGTGTGCCATTTGTTATCAAAAACTCAATGTGTTAAGTTTTGTTCTGGACCCCCCCCCCTCCCCCGCCACCCCGGGTTCCATAAAAGCTCAATGGGGCAGCCTTCAACCTCGTTGTCTACCAGGGGCTATCTCAGTCTGTCCCATCTGATGCTGCACACCCACTGAGGAGAGACACAGTTCCATCACACTTTGGGGACTGTATCCAACGGGTGGGGGAGGGGGAGGGTACAAGGAATTAGATGGTGGAATTTTCTCCATTAAATTTGGCTGTGTGATCTCCCCCACCAAATTATCTGCTGCTTGTCTCTCCAGACCTTCCAGCAGCATGGATCAGGGCATTGAGCTTGGTTCCTGCCGCAGCGCTAACTGCCTGAGGGCTCTTTGGTCCTTTGTGAAGTGACCTGTGTGCCCACAATTGTAGCACTTCCCTTGTGGTGGCGAATGCTGCCTTGTACCTCTGTGTTGCTGATTCTTATTTCTCACCACAGGATGGGCATTTGGAGGCAGATCGCTTCGATAATAACTTCCCTTTTTTGCAGTCGGCGCCTTCATTCCTCCACATGGTACTGGGGTTTGATGCTTTTATTGGGTGCATTTTCCCTTGCCTGATTTGGGGTGCTCGATTCATCAATGTCTTTCTCCCAAGCCCAGTGTTCTGTGTGGCCGTTTCTGTAGGATCAAAATTTTCGCAGGCTTTCCTCACTGCCTCAGTGGCATGTGAGATAAACTTCAGGTCCAATTGGCTCTGTTCTGCAGTGTCAGCACAGTCTGATCTAACTTATGGAGCAATTCCATGAAGATGCCTGGCAAAGCAGTTGGCTCAACTCTCTTTCACTGCCTCCTCTTATTTAATCTCTCCATGGGGCCCTCCCCTATTGTATCCTACAGCAATTAGATTTGCCATTTTCATAGCCTGCAGGTTCCCTCTTGTTCTTCCATTTCCTCCCAGTCTATCCATAATTACTCTCCCCATCTGATTCTATTTTCCCAAATACACATATCATTCCATTTCCTACCAAAAGTTGGGACTTTAATTTTTCAATCTAGTGCTGGTATTTCAAATGGTCCACAGCACAGGCTGTGTTTTCTTTGCCTGTTTGGTGTAGGAATCTGAGTGCAACCTATAGGTTTTGTATTTCTCGGTCAGTTTGTCTACAGCTTTTTGGGCCATGTCCCAATCACTGACTGCATGCTACACCTTCTGATCTCTTTATCACACACAAGTTCTCTTGTTGTGAGGCAGACTATGGGACACAGAATTTGGTTTGTGGTTCAACTCAATTTTATTAACAAAATATTCCTCATTAAAAACACCAAGTGAGCATTTCCCAAATTCTTTAAAACTCTTTATCTAACTCTGTCTGTCTGAGAAAGGACATTATCCGCCATGATCCATGTATTTGAGCTGGGCTGTTGGAATTGCCTTCCCCTCCAACATAGGGCTGGCGCTCTTCCACAAAGGTGGATCTCGCAAATCAGGGCAGATCATCTCCTGGGTCTTCTTTGGATGCTGCTATGAGTTTTGCTCCAAGTCTTCATTAAGCAAGTGGCTTTCTCGTCCCAAAACTTCCTGAATGTTCTGCGGCCTTTGGCCAATGGGGTCATGAGTTGGGTTCAAAGCATCCGATGGGGTTGTGCCAACACCCTTCACTGTTGCCATGCCGGGGAGGTGTAAAGTGCATGTTCTCAAGTACTCGCTGGAAGTCAAGGTACCAGAAAGTTTGTTTGATATTTCTCCAATAAACCACTCTCAGGCTGATTGTAGCTGGCTGCCCCTGAACCTTGCTGATCACTTTGACCTTGGTATCCATTGTTCTCTGTAACTAACAACTGCTGGCTTCAAAATTTTCTATCATACCCAACTTCTCCTGCTGTGGGTCAATTTAGAATGTTCAAGATTGGGCCCGTGGTCATTTGTTCTTAAGTTGACTTAGTTCAGTTTGAATCTCGTGCCCAAGGAACTTTGTAAAGAACTGTTACCTCATCGGATTGATTTTGAACGTTAATACTTGCCACTTGAGTTGTTTAATGGAATTGTTGGTTTAAACTTTGTATTTAGCCTACAAGGCACTTATGTACACCACAAAGAGAAAGAAACCTGAGCTGTTTTGGCCTGCCTGCAACTGTGAATAATGCAAGTTTATTAACCTTAGCAACGGATTAAAAGAAAGAATATTGTGCAGTTGAAGATTTGATAAACCTAGCTTTATTGCTTTTGCCAGAAATGACTAAACCTCTGACAATTTTCTAGTGGAATTTGAGATACAAATTTGCTTCTAACAAGATTTCTAAATATCGATGACTTCAAATTAAGTCAATTCAAAATTTACATAAACTAACTTCCACTTGAGTCAAAATGGAGTCATTAACCTTGTGGAATGTAGAATTTGGCTGGATTTCCAGCTATATTTGTGGAAAAAAGTAATGAGTGGGAAATCCTGAATTAAATATCATCAGAGACGAATCCTTGTTCTTCAAGGTCAAATGGATCTTTGTCTTCTTTTTTACAGATGTCTTGTTTCTCACCATCCTGATGAGAAAAAACAATATTTTAAAATGTATTTGGTACCAAAAAATAGTAAATTAAAAATGCAAAATAACATTTGAACATGGGTCCAATGTTCCAAGGTCTGGCAATCACATGCAGACTGCCACTCCATTCCTTTTTAATGCAACAAAAGAACTCCAAGTTTTTGACAGGAGCTTCTGAGCAGGCTTTTTCAGAAATGCAGAGCCTTACTTTCGTTCTGACAGGTCCCTCATAGCACGGAACAATTGGGGAAAGACAATCCCATCCTTTCCCACAGCAGTCAGTTGCCTTGTTCTATCATTGAAAGGTCCATTTCAGACAGCCAGTTTTAAAGGTGCTGTGAAAAGCTAATACCTAAAACAGGTGTGTAGTCAGGCTGCCAGGAGCGTAAGATGCCAACTTAGCATGGTGACAATAGAGTAGGGGGTAGCTACCATGTAGGTAAAATGCTTGGTGGAAAGGGATAGGATGCCAGGTCAGTAGGTTGCCATATAAGCAGCGTTTCCTCTAGGCTGCACATGTGCCCAGCTGCTCCAGTATTCCACACATGGTAATTAGTGTTGGCAATCACAGCAGTCACTCCTGGTTCCAAGCGTTGCTGCTGAATTAAAGGGAAAGTTGCATTTAAGTAGCATTCCTGGGGGCTGCTGCCAGAAGGGGAGGTACATGGGGGAAGGATGCCAGAGATGGAGGCTGCATAGGGGTTTAGGGTGTCAGAGGGGGTAGGATCCCAAGTGGGTAGGGTACGAGGTAAATAGGCTGCCAGTGGCAAGAGGGCTAGGTCCGTAATGCAGTGTTTAGGGTAAGGTCAGAAGTCACATGACCCCAGGTTATAGTCCAACAGGTTTATTAGAAATCACAAGCTTTCTGAGCACTGCGTTGGGTGTGGGTGAAGGGTGTTGGGTCAGAGTCCCAGGGAATTGGAATTGAAGCTGTGAGAGTTAAACTCGGTGTCTCTTGAATTGTCAGTCAGAAGTTGGACCAGGTTATTAATAGTCTAACATTTCCTGAGTAACTATTTAACTGCAGAGAAAACCTCCAAGTTCTCTGATTTAAATGGATACTTTCAGAGAGTTGCATGTAGAGGGGAATTGCCCAGCAGAATCTTCAATTTCCAGGGCAATCTCTTTGGAGTCTGCCATAATGGAGATTCTGCAGATTGCCCATGTGCCACTGCCATCTACCCTTCAGAAACTATACCTGGACGTCAGAAAATCTGTGCCAATATTTCTTTTTACTTCTGTACACATTTTTGCAAAATAGTTGGTTGAAGGACAACAAACAGAGTATGAATGGTAAAGAATAACTTGTAGTTGCAAAATTTATCAAAGAAATGTGCAGCATTACACATTGCATATAACCAGGTGTAGAGCTGGATGAACACAGCAGGCCAAGCACCATCAGAGGAGCAGGAAAGCTGACGTTTCGGGCCTAGACCCTTCTTCAAAAATGGGGGAGGGGAAGGCGATTCTGAAATAAATAGGGAGAGAGGGGGAGGTGGATAGAAGATGGATAGAGGAGACAGACAGGTCAAAGAGGCGGGGGTGGAGCCAGTAAAGGTGAGTGTAGGTCGGGAGTTAGGGAGGGGATAGGTCAGTCCAGGGAGGACAGACAGGTCAAGGGGGTTGGATGAGGCTAGTAGGTAGGAGATGGGGGTGGGGCATGAGGTGAGAGGAGGGGATAGGTGGGAAGAAGGATAGGTTAGGGAGGTGGGGAATAGCTGGGCTGGTTTTGGGATGCGGTTGGGGGAGGGGAGATTTTGAAGCTTGTGAAGTCCACATTGATACCCTTGGGCTGCAGGGTTCCCAAGCAAAATATGAGGTGCTGCTCCTGCAACCTTCGGGTGGCATCATTGTGGCGCTGCAGGAGGCCCAGGATGGACACGTCATCAAAGGAGCAGGAGGGGGAGTTGAAATGGTTGGCGACCGGGAGGTGCAGTTGTTTGTTGTGAACTGAGCATAGGTGTTCCACAAAGCGGTCCCCAAGCCTCTGCTTGGTTTCCCCAATGTAGAGCAGGCCACATATGGAACAGCGGATACAGTATACCACATTAGCAGATGTGTAAGTGAACATCTGCTTGATGTGGAAGGCCTTGGGGCCTGGGATGAGGGTGAGGGGGGAATTGTAGGGGCAGGTGTAGCACTTCCTGCGGTTGCAGGGAAAAGTGCCAGGTGTGGTGGGGCTGGAGGGGAGTGTGGAGTGATCAAGGGAGTCACGGAGAGAGTGGTCCTTCCGGAAAGCAGATAAGGGTGGGAAGGGAAAAATGTCTTTGGTGGTGGGGTCGGATTGCAGATGGTGGAAGTGTCGGAGGATGATGCATTGGATCTGGAGGTTGGTGGGGTGGTACGTGAGGACGAGGGGGATTCTGTTTTGGTTGTTATTGCAGGGAGGGGATGTGAGGGATGAGTTTCAAGAAATGCGGGAGATACGGTCGAGGGCGTTCTCGACCACTGAGGGGGGATGTTGCGGTCTTTGAAAAACGAGGACATCTGAGATGTTTGGGAATGGAATGCCTCATCCTGGGAGCAGATGCGGCGGAGGTGAAGCAATTGGGAATAGGGAATGGCATTTTTGCAGGAAGGTGGGTGGGAGGAGGTGTATTCTTGGTAGCTGTGGGAGTCGGTAGGCTAGAAATGGATATCGGTTTCCAGGTGATTGCCAGAGATGGAAACAGAGAGGTCCAGGAAGGAGAGAGAGGTATCAGAGATGGTCCAGGTGAACTTAAGGTTGGGGTGGAAGGTGTTGATGAAGTGGCTGAACTGTTCAAGCTCCTCGTGAGAGCACGAGGTGGCGCCGATACAGTCATCGATGTAACGGAGGAAGAGGTGGGGTTTAGGACCAGTGTAGCTATGGAAGAGGGGTTGTTCTATATAACCTACAAAGAGGCAGGCATAGCTTGGGCCCGTGCGGGTACCCATGGCCACCCCCTTTGTCTGTAGGAAGTGGGAGGAATTGAAAGAAAAGTTGTGAGAACGAGTTCAGCTAAGCCGATGAGGGTGTCAGTGGAGGGGGGCTGGTCGGGCCTGTGGGACAGGAAGAACCGGAGGGCCTTTAGGCCATCTGCATGGGGAATGCAAGTGTTTCGGGACTGGACGTCCATGGTAAAGATGAAGTGTTGGGAACTGTGGAATCAAGTTTTGGAGGAGGTGGAGGGCGTGGGTCCATGACACCACCCACTTGCATTCCCTATGCAGGGGCGGGGGCAGGGGTAGGGGATGGGAGCTGTATGGAAAGTGGGAAGGAACTGCTTTCAGCGATTCAATTATTTCCCTAACTAGGATCATATGATCACACCTCAGCAAATATTTTGGAAAGCTAATAGAATATTGTTACTTACTGAGAGGGGAATTGAATGTCAAAGTAGGAAGGTCATATTTCATTTATAGTGGACATGATGAAACCATATCTGGAAATCTCTATGCGGTACTGGTCTCCTGACTTAAGAAGGAAGGATGTAAATACGTTGGAAGTAGTTTGGAGAAGATTACAATATGAAATGGACAGTTTGTCTTATGAGAAAAGATTGGACAGATAGTCATACATCCACTCGAGTTTGGAAGGATAAGAGTCAATATGATTGAAACAAAAGTCCAGACTGGTCTTGACAACCTGCAGATGGAAAAGGATCTTCCTGTTGCAAGAGAATCTAAATGAGGGGTCACTGTTTAGAAAAAAATTCTCCTTATCCATGAAAGACAGAGGATAAGGAGGATATTTTTTCACTGAATGTCACTGTCTTTAGAACTCAGAAGACTTTGGGAATAGAGTCTTTGAATATTTTTAAGGGAGAGGTAGGCAGATTTCTGATAAACGATATGTCAAATTGTTATCAGAAATCTGAAATTATTGAATTGCAGAGTATAGTTGAAAGACCAAGTGGCCTAATCACACTGCTATCTTGTATGTTCGTATGTTTATTTATATACTTTTGTGTCTCCTGATCAGACTGGGGTTGAAGTGACACATTCTTTAGGCTAGACTTAGTGCATTGCACTGCAGCAGGAAACATGGCAACTGGGCCAACAAAATTATGGGAGAATTGCTACATCAGTCCCCCATTGGTAGCAAAATGTCCCCAATGCAATAGAAGGATGCAAGGGTCAGATGCAGGTTTCCAGCTGTTGGTGGCAGGGTGTTAATTATGCTTGTTTAATGAACCGATTCATACCCATTATCACAAAGTACACATCAGTTTAGTGGTCGTTCAGATATACAATAGGGATTGCATGGCTTTCCCTTGAGGAACATCCAACAAACTCCATCATTTTTCATGACCCCCGGGAATGGGAGAGGGCATGCATGGCTAACAGGCAGTCTGTGTGCAGTCGATGGTTCTGACATTGGAATGCAGATCATGTTGCACTGGAGATGATTGGGACTAAGGCACTACTCTAAGGAGCTCCTGCAGAGGTGTCCTGGCACCAAGGTGAATGACCTACAACAACCCAACCATCTCCCTTTGTGTCAGTTATGACTCCAACTCGGAGTCAGAAGCAATTCAGGCAAGGAAAAATAAGAGCTGATTCAGCAAGACTGATAATGATAATGCTACACCTTGACTACAGACATGTAGATCTTTGCACACTTTAGTAATCACAAACAAATACTAAATGTGTATAATACGATAAAGTATAGTCAAGTATACCAGATCCACCACTTTAATTTTTGCAAGTGAGCAGGTTAATTGAGGTTAAACATGTTCATTAAATGTGCTTATAATGTTGAATCCTGTTCGTTACATAATCCACATATTGATTAAGGCAAAAGTCTCCTGAGATTCTCTGCCTTGATCATGCAATATTCCTCGACTAAGAAAGGATATAAGCAACCTGTTCCCAGCTGTATTTATAGACAATTAATATCATTAAAGTTGACAATGGATCAGAACCCCAAAATATTTCTGGGCAGTTTCTTGCTTGTAATTCCAAAATGTATTGTTTTTAATGGGTGGACTGCGACAGAAATACTACAGATTTAAATTCAGTGTCTGGCAAATCCTGTATGAAGCCAACATGTAAATTGACAGGGAATCACCAAACAAGACTAAACAAGAAGAGAAAAAGGGTGGAAGTGCTGACCATCTCTGTCTTCTCAACTGAAAACCACCATGTCTGTTTTATGCTACAGGGATAAACAAATATATTGGTGAAAAAGCCAGTTTCAACTCTACTAGTGGATTAGTGGGGCTGGAAGCTACAAAGTGTACCATCCTGGGTCTGAGCATTAACTTTAGCATGCTGTGAAGATCACAATCAATGAATTATGTCCTAGTTACCCATATGTTGCAGGTAAAGGAAGACCTCTCACTCCATGCTACAAGCAGTTAAAAAAATTGGAACTAGGTTAAAGGACCGTCAATTATCATATAGTACCAGGAATCACAAAAAAAACTGTTCAACTATCAACATCACAGTGCTGGTCACCTCCATTTCAACAGCTGCAAAGTTCAACGACTTACTCTGCACGAACATTTCGGAGACTGGTCCATATATCTGTTTATTTTTAAATGTTTTGGAGTGACGTCTTAATTCTACTCTCGATATGTTGTTGTGTTGGTATTTTTTTCTAATGCTAATTGTTAAAATCATTCTTTGGTAACTCGAAAAAAGCCTGGTTAAATCGGCCTTTAGAACATAAGTTAATTTGGGTCTAAAAGAAAAGTATCCACAAGTGAAAGGATCTTTTCTAAATTAATGTGTTGCAACCGACCAAGGGAATGAGTGAATAAAGAAGAGGAGGCAATTTACCCCTCCTCACCTGGGAGCTTAAGCATTTTGGATACCCCATCTTGAATCATAATGAATGGGGGAAATCACCATAATAATGCCAGAAGCAATAAAATTATACTACTTTTCTCACTGATCTATTTCCTTGTCCCCACATCTTTTCTCTCCTTTCTTCTTTCTTTATCAGTCTAGCTGTCACAATACTAATGAAATACTTCTGGTCAGTGAATAACGGACAAATTCTTTTACTCTTTCAAGCAAAATTAGGGTCATAGATTTATAGAATTTATCAATTTTTTTTATTTTAAAAGATATTCAGGGTGTTTTGCCACATATTTTGTGATCATGTTCTGAAATTCCCTCCACTAAAATCAAATAATTTAAACAGATTATATATAAATTATATCGTCATAAATTAACAGATTTGATAAGCAATTGGTAAATTAGATGTAATCAATACATACTTGACTTGCATAAAGTGTATCGATGCCACTCTCGCAAAATGGGCTCACTGCAGCTTTTTTACGCCGTGTGCATTCTCTGGGCTCTCTAAATTTCTTAAGCGGCCATGCCAGAAAAGCTCTGCCAAGTCTTTGCTGATCCAGAACAGCTGGAGGTTGTTGCCTGACAATGTAGAGAATAAGTTAGTATGGTTCAACAGTTAAATTAAAAAGAATTGGCAACCAATCTCAAACTGGATCTTCCTCACCAAAATTATATCATGACATATTATTGTATGTTAGACAATTGTCAGTTTTCATCTTATTTAATGGGATATCATGTATAATTCGCGCTGAAGATTTGGGTTTTGATTACACACATTTGAAATGTGAAGGGAGGTGAGTAATTATAATAGCACTGATTTTATGCACATACACAAATGAATGTGTGAAGGATAGATATGCATTTCTTCAGAGGTTACTAAAGCAATGAAATTGCTGAGTCACAGACATGTAGGTTGCACTTGATGTATGTGAAGGTGTCCATTTAATCTTCCCATGTGCACTACATCCTAATTGAAAGACGTGGCCAATTTTAATTATTTATTATTTTTCACATGAGCATTGATTAATAACGAATGAAAGTGACAGCTTATTGAGTTTTTTTAATGTGCTATGCTCTGGAAAGGTTATCATCAAACTCCTGATAAACAGCATATGAGCAAGGAGGAAAAGAGGATTTCTGTCAATGCCTTTCATGGATGTCAAAACCATGAGTGGCTCCCCCAACCCTGCCAAGTCCTAGGTCATCACTTCACAGGATGGATCCAAGATCCCTATAGATGAAAAGTAGGATCCTGGCAGCAGGATCCTGTTGTTGGCCAAATAAGAGACTCTGTTAGGACTGCCATTTTTAAAATTCATTCACAGGATGTGGGCATCGCTGGCTAGAGATCTTATCTGGGTCTCTGGATTAACAGTGTAGCAATAATACCACTACGTCATCGACATCTCAGTTTGTAGCAAGAAAAAGTGTACGCTCAGGTGAGGAAACACTCAACTGGAAATAAAGGAGAGTAAGCCATGACATCTATGGAACCCCACAGAATAAAGTCCCAGTTCCATATGGTTTGACATCATTGTGACATAGCTCCTCAAACATGTTCAATAGTTACTAGAGTAAAGGGATAATTAATCCTTGACTCCACATCTCATTTCTCATCTCCTCCTCATTTCTGTCTTAAATAAGCAACTTCTTACTCCAAGATTATGTCCTCTGGTCTTCAACTCTCCCACTAGGGGAAACAACATCAAAACTTTTACCCTGTCAATCCCCCTAAAAGTATTAGGTCTCCACTCACTCTCCTGAACTCTCACTACACCAAGTTATAGTCCAACAAGTTTATTTGAAAACGCAAGCTTTTGGAGCCTCAATCCTCCTTCAGGCGTTGGTGAATGAGGTAATCAAACACAGAATTTATAAGTAAAAGATCAAAGGTTCACGCCACTGATGAGGATGCATTAAACAAACCTAAGATGCTGTTAAATCTTTAATCAGTTAGAAGGTTTTAATTGATTAATATGTATATGTAAATCCCCAAATTCCTTTCAAGTCATGGCCTGATAGAACTAAAGGTTTCATCACTGACATTTTAGGTCAGACAATGTATGTTAGGTGTGTGGCCTTGTTTAGAATCTGTTTGTGTTTTAGTTTGGAGTCAGACTAGTTTTATTTATAAAGTAGGAATTTATAAAACACCGCATTGACTGACTGTCTATAAATTGTGTGCTTTTTGAACATAATAAAATGTATCTGCAAATACAAATTCTTTTGAACAAAATAAAATGTAGATTCAACAGCATCTTAGGTTTGTTTACTACATCCTCATCAATGGTGTGAACCTTTGATCATTTACTTATAAATTCTGTGTCTGATAACACCTCTCTCCACTAACATGTGAAAAAGAAATGAGACTCCAAAAGCTTGTGTTTTCAAATAAAACTGTTGGACTGGTGTCATGTGATTTTTGACCATGTCCACCCCAGTCCAACACCAGCACCTCCACCTCCTGAACTTGAATGAGTAAAGTATGTACCATTGCTAAGTTTGAGAATGACACAAAAATAGGTGAGAAGGACCTACCCAACTTCTCCTCATAAGGAAATTCCTCTACACCCGGGATCAACTGAGTGAACCTTCTCTGGACGGCCTCCAACACCAGTATATCTTTCCTTAGATAAGGGGCCCAAAAAAGGTTCACAGCATTCCAGCTGTGGTCTGACCACTGTCTTGTATGTGTTTAGCAAAACCCCCTACTTTTATATTCCACTCCCTGTGAAATAAAGACCAACATTCTATTTGCCTTCTCTATAAATCTCTGTGTGCTTCAACTTTTTGCAATCTTTTCACATTTAAATAATATTCATTCCTTCTATCCTGCCTGCAATAGTGCAAACCTCATATTTTCCTACATTATATACTCCATATGCCAACTTTATGCTCTTTCACTTAACCTGTCTATATAGCTCTGTAGACTCTTTGTGTCATCCTCACTACTCGCCTTCTCACCTATTTTTATGTTATTCTCAAAGTTGGCGATAGTACATTCACTACCATCGTTCAAGTCTTTAGTATATATTGTAAATAGTTGTGGTCACAGCACTAATTTGTGTGGCATTTCACTCATTGCAGTTTACCATCCTGAAGATATCCTCTTTATCCCATCTCTCAGATTTCCATTAGTTAGCAATCCTCTATCTGTGCTAATATGCTACCCCCAACAGCATGGGCTCTTACAAACACAGGAACAAAAACAAAGTTTTGAGCCTCTAAGGAAGGGTCACCGGACCCGAAGCATTAACTCTATTTTCCTTCACAGATGCTACAAGACCTGCTGAGCTTTTCCAGCAACTTTGTTTTTCTTCTTGATTTACAGCATCCGCAGTTCCTTTGGTTTTTATTTAGCATAGGGTCTTACCTTATTAAGTAACCTTATGTGCCATATCTTATCAAATGCCTTTTAGAATTCCGAATACAAAATTCTTCTATTGGTTCCCCTTCATCTAACCCACTTATTACTTCCTCAACACACTTCAGTAAATTTCTAAGGGATGATGTCACATTCTTGAAGCTATGCTGACACTGTTTGATTATATAATGTTTCAAAATGCTCTGCAATGACATCCTTTATAATAGACTCTATCATTTTCTCAATCTCAGATATTAAGCTAGCTGGCCTATAGTTACCTATCTTTTCTCTCCATCTGTTATATTGACAGTTTTCTGATACTCTGGGACTTTTCCAGAAGTGAAGGATTATTGGAAGACTACTAACAGTGCATCAACCATATCTGCAGCCAACGTTCTCTCTGAGACGTACAGCTGCTCTAGTGTTCTGCACATGACGATTGGAATCAGTACATCAATTGCTGTATTGACATCCAATTCTAGAACTTGCTACCACACACAAGACTCAGACGCCTGAGCAGTCAGTAAGAAAATTAGAGGGTAAGCTAATGGTAGTTACTTCCTTCAAGATCCTAGGATGCGACATATTAGGCCCGGGGGACTTATTGGTCTTTAGCTACATCAGTTTCCCTTGTACTTTTTCTCCAGTGATAGTTATTGTTTTCTCCACCATCTCCCTTCCCCTGAGTCCCTTGATGTAATGCTATTAGTAGCCTCTACTGTGAAGACCTTTCAAATGCCTTCTGGAAACCTAAGTAATGTTAGCTACTGGTTTGGCTTTAAACACACTGCATGTTAAGTTCTTTGGGCAACAGCGATCTTTCCCCATACATTTGCACAAATAAAATCTATGCTTCCTTATTCATGTACATTCTAGAGTAATAATTTTTTTACTGCATTAGAGTTAAAGGTCCCATTTTCCCCGGATAGCTTTTCATCAGCTTCTGGCAATGTCAGTGTATCTTATCAGTGGGCTCAGTGGAACAGCAGCTAAATTTAACTACCATATTATTCAATGTAGGATTTTATTTTTATTCACTGGATATGGGCGTTGCAAGCTGGCCAACAACTTTATTGCCCGTCTGCAGTCCTCCATGAGAAGGTGGTGGTGAGCTGCCTTCTTGAACCGCTGTAGTCCATATTCTGCAGGTAGACCCACAATACCATTAGGGAAGGAATTCCAGGATGTTGACCCAGTGACAGTGAATGAATGGAAATATATTTTTCAAGTCAGGATGATGGTGAGTTGCTTGGAGGGAAACTTGAATGTGGTGGTGTTCCCATGTATCTCTCCCCTATCACTCTAGATCAAAGTGGTCACAGGTTTTGAAGGTGCTGTCTGAGGATCTTTGGTGAATTTCTACAGTGTAGCTTTTTGATAGTACACACTGCTGCTACTGAGCATCAGTGTGGGAGGGAGTGGACGCTTGTGGATATTAGTGCCAATCAAGAAGGTTGCTTTGACCTGGATGGTGTCAAGCTTCTTGAGTGTTGTTGGAGCTGCATCCATCCAAGCAAATGGGGAGTATTCCATCACACTCCTGACTTGTAGATGGTGGACAGGCTCTGGGAAGTCAGGAGGTGAGTTACTAGCTACTAGTATTCCTAGACTCTGAGCTGTCGTGCAGGGAGGACCTATCCAAGTCCTGACTAAGTGCTGACCCAATGGGTGGCACGGTGGCTCAGTGATGAGCACTGCTACTTCACAATGGCAGGGACCTAGCCTCAATTCCAACCTTGGGTGACTGTGTGGAGTTTGTATGTTCTCCCTGTGTCTGCATGGGTTTCTGATGGGTGCTCTGGTTTGCTCCCACAGTCCGAAGATGTGCACATTGGGTGGATTGGCGATGCTAAATTGTTCATAGTGTTCAGGGATGTGCAGTTTAGGTAAATGCAGGGTTTAGGGGGATAGGATGAGGGCCAGGATTTGGATGAGATGCTCTTTGTAGTAGCAGTGGAGACTCAATGGGCCAAATGGCCTCATTGCGCACTGTAGGGATACTATAAGGCTAATAACAAGCCTTAATTGGTTGGATTGACAATCCATCTCTAATTAGGGCAAAGGTTTCACTGCCACCAATCCCCCCATTGGAAATGTATTGTGATTGTTCCACTCCCCTCTTGTTACCATTTTGCAGGTTCCCCACCTCCCAGCCAGACTCCAGGACAGCTCAAAATAAGTTTATAGAAATTTAGTAAGTTATTTCCTGCAGTTTCCTTAACAAATAGCTACAATTGATGGGAATATTTGACTCCGTCAATGCAAAATGAGTGATATTCACAGACGTTATAAAAGCATACATTTTCCCTGAGAAAGTGACTAGAACTCAGATTGTGCTGATGTCAGTCATGAGCCTCAAAATCATTCAGGTAATACCTGATTTTAAAATTACCTCATTCAAGTTCCTAGGTAATTTTATGTCGTGTCCAAAATTACATACCATGGATTTTGATAACGATGAGTTATTTTGTCTTCAGCCTGCTGTCGGAACTCTCCTTGCTATAAATCAAAAACATAAAGAAAATTGATGAAAGCTGAGCTAATACTTAATATATTTTCAAACTGATTGGAGTCACCAATAGCTACCTCACAAATATAAAACATAAAAATATAATTCTGAGAATGTTTTAATTAGGTTAGAAACAAAAGAGATAGTTCTAATTATAATGTAAGTCATATAGGGGCAGTATTTTCATCTCTGCCGCCAGAAGAGTTGGCAGGAAGACAATTCTCAGCAATAACAGTTGCCCCACAGTTCTTTAACACTCTGTGCTGTCTTGATCAGTTGAAAACTGGACATGTAATCTGCAATCACCCTGCCCTAGAGAGAGGCCAGCTAATCTGAATAGCTGCAGCAGTGCTAGATTCTCGTATTGGTCATTGCTGGGACTACAGTAATTCCCAGAAGATGAACCAGTCTACTCTCAAGCATCAGTTAAGTGATGGAAGGTGATATCGACAGTGCTATCAAGCAGCACCTGCTCAGCAATAGCTTGTCCAGTGACACCCAGATTGAATTCTGCCAGGGCCACTCAGCTCCTGACCTGATCGCAGCCTTGGCTCAAATATGAACAAAAGAGCTGAATTCCAGAGGTAAAGTGAAATTGACAGCCCTTGACATCAAAGTTGTACTTGGTTGACTGTGGCATCAAGGAACCCTAGCAAAACTGGAATCAATGGGTATTAGGGGGCAAACTCTCTATTGGTTGGAATCATACCTGGTACATAGGAAGATGTTTGTACTTAGGGGAGGTCAGTCATCTCAGCTCCAAGACGTTTCTGCAGGAGTACCTCAGGGTAGTGCCCTATTCACAACCATCTTCAGCTGCTTCGCCAATGACCTTCCGTCCATCACAAGATCAGAAGTGGGGATGTTCGCTGATGACTGCACAAAGTTCAGCATCATTCACAGCTCCTCAGATTCTGAAAAGGTCCATGTTCAAATGCAACAAGATCTGGACAATATCCAGGACTGGACTGACAAATGGCAAGTAAGATTTGTACCACACAAATGCCAGACAATGACTGTCACCAATAACAGACAATCTGACCACCACCCCTTGACATTCAATGGCGTTACCATCACTGAATCCCCCACTATCAACATCCTTGAGGTTACCATTGACTAGAAATTCAGTTCAACTCATCACATAAACATAGTGGCTGCAAGAGCAGGCCAGAAGCTAGGAATACTGTAGTGGGCAACTCACCTCTTAATTCCCTAAAGCCTGTCCACCATCTACACGGCACAAGTCAGGAGTGTGATGGAATTCTCTCCACTTGCTTGGATGGGTGCAGCTCCAACTACACTCAAAAAGCTTGACACCATTGGTTCAAAGCAACCCGCTTGATTGGCACTATATCCACAAGTATCCACTCCCTCCCACACTGATGCTCAGGAGCAGCAGTGTGTACAATCAACAAGATACATTGTCGAAATTCATCAAAGATCCTCAGACAGCACCTTCAAAACCCACAACCACAACTTCTGATGGAGGGTCTAGGCCCGAAACGTCAAGCTTTCCTGCTCCTATGATGCTGCTTGGCCTGCTGTGTTCATCCAGCTCCACACCTTGTTATCTCTTATTTCTGACCTGCTCTTGCAGCCACTGTGTTTATGTGATGAGTCAAATTGAGTTTCTAGTCAATGGTAACCCCAAGGATGTTGATATTAGGGGATTCAGTGATGGTAACACCATTGAATGTCAAGGGGTGGTGGTTAGATTGTCTGTTGTTGGTGACAGTCATTGCCTGGCAATGAGGACAAGGGCAGCAGATACATGGCAACACCACCACCTTCAAGTTCCTCTACAAGTAACTCACCGTCCTGATTTGAAAAATTTATCTCCATTCATTCACTATCATTGGGTCAACATCCTGGAATTCCCTCTCTAGTGACATTATGGGTCCACCTGCAAAATATGGACTGCAGCAATTCAAGAAGGCAGCTCACCACCACCTTTTCGAACGCAACTGGGATGGGCAATAAATGCTGG
The DNA here is from genome assembly GCA_024137785.1 of Ginglymostoma cirratum. Classification (NCBI taxonomy): domain Eukaryota; kingdom Metazoa; phylum Chordata; class Chondrichthyes; order Orectolobiformes; family Ginglymostomatidae; genus Ginglymostoma; species Ginglymostoma cirratum. Next base: position 3,953,189 of record JAHRHZ010000218.1, read on the forward strand.
CAAACCAGCATCACCTACATCCCACAATTGAATAAAAAATATACTGAACATTGCCTACTTCCTGGTCTGAACCAGGACAGATGCCATGATGGTAATTGTTCACAATGAATGACTGACAGTGGCCAAGTCCCTGGACTGTACCCCTAACTGACAGCCACTACCTCCCACCACCCCCACCACTGCACTGAGAACAAGCCCCTACCAGTTTCCACCCTGGCAATTTGGTTGGATGAGTGTAATGTGTTTGCTGTGCAGGCAGCTGGCACATACTGTCGGTGTTAGATTGTCATCCCAGTATGCTGTTCATCAAGATGCACCTCTGACTCCAGACAGATCCCTAGTAATAAGCAGTCTGTCTGTGTGTCTGTGCCAAAAAGCACCTCAATATTGCAATACTGATAGCCTTTGGCTCTGATTGAAGCTTCCACATATGGCACCTTCCATACAGGGACACCTGACAGCTATTCCTTCAGAAAAGATTCCACATGGCATAACAATGGAGCCCTGAGCACCTGGAGAGCGAGAGAGAGAGAGAGAGAGCGAGCGAGCGAAGATTGTCAAGTTCATCAGAGCTGACTACACAGCATGGCCAGGTTTAACTGCACAGGTAATACCGATCCCCATTTTGCGATCTGTAGTAGTTTAGATAAGGATTACGACAAAGGCTTAACATTGTAACTGGTAGAATAATTAATGTAAGAATCAGGAGTTTTGTAGCGAAAGAGTGGTATTTTAGTTCTATGGCCTCCTTTATGTCTTTTTTGATCAAAGTTGCATTGAATGGCAGATTGACTCTAACCCTTTTGTTCATTTCATAAGTATGGTATCGAGGTAAAACAAGTTTACGTAGAAACTGGTCAAAGTGTTCAAAGCACAGACAACAAGTAAGTGATAACACAGTGTGGAGCTAGAGGAACACAGCAGGCCAGGCAGCATCAGAGGAGCAGGAAAGCTGATGTTTCGATTCACGACCCTTCTTCAGAAATGCAGGAGGGGAAGGGGGCCCTGAAATAAATAGAGAGGGGGGTACGGTGATAGCAGATAGATAGTGGAGCAGATAGGTGGGAGAGAAGATGGACAGGTCAAGGAGACGAGGATGAAGCTAGTAAAGGTGAGTGTAGGTAGGAAGTGGGAATGGGGATTGGTCAGTGAGGTGGGAGGACAGGATAGGTGGGAGAGAAGATGGACAGGTCAAGGAGGCAGGGATGACAGGGGGTGTTGGTCTTGAGATGAGGTCAGGGGTGGGGAGATTTTGAAGCTAGTAAAGTCCACATTAAGACCATTGGGTTGTAGGCTTCCAAGGCAGAATATGAGGTGCTGTTCCTCCAGATTCCAGGTGGCATCGTTGTGACACTGGAGGAGGCCCACAATGAACATGTCATCCATGGAGTGGGAGGGGGTGTTGAAATGGTTCGCAACTGGGAGGTGCTGTCGTTTGTTGTGAACCGAGCATAGGTGCTCCACAAAGCAGTCTCCGATCCTCCGCTTGGTCTCACCGATGTAGAGGAGGCAACATCAGGAATAGCGGATACAATATACCACATTAGTGGATATGCAGGTGAACATCTGTTTAATATGGAAGGTTTTTTTGGGGCTTGGGATGAAGGTGAGTGGGGAGGTGTAGGAGCAGGTGTAGCACCTTCTGCGGTTGCAGGGAAACGTGCCTGGGGTGGTGGGGCTATTGGGGAGTGTGGAACGGACGAGGGAGTTGTGGAGAGAGCAGTCCCTCTGGAAGGCTGATAAGGGTGGGGAGGGAAATATATCCTTTGTAGTGGGGTCAGATTGCAGGTGGCGGAACTGGCGGAGAATGATGCTTTGAATCCGGAGGTTAATGGGGTGATACGTGAGGACAAGGGGAATTCTGTCTTTGTTTTTATTGCGGGGAGGGGGTGCAAGGGCTGAGGTGCAGGAAATGCAAGAGATGCGGTCGAGGGCGTTTTCAACCACTGAGCGGGAGATATTGCCGTCCTTGAAATACAAGGACATCGGGGATGTCTGGGAGTGGAACACCTCATCTTGGGAGCAGATGCGGCGGAGGAGGAGGAATTGGGATTGGAGATCGCATTCTTGCAGGAAGGTGGGTGACAGGATGTGCAGTCTAGGTAGCTGTGGGAGCCGGTGAGTTTGAAATAGATATCAGTTTCGAGGTGATCACCAGAGATGGAGACAGAGAGGTCCAGGAAGGAGAGAGAGGTATCAGAGATGGTCCAGGTGAACTTGGATTGGGGTGGAAGGTGTTAGTAAAGTTGATGAACTGTTCAAGCTCCTCGTGGGAGCATGAGGTGGCGCTGATACAGTCACTGATGTAGGGGAGGAAGAGGTGGGGGATGGGGCCAGTGTAGCTGCAGAAAAGGGACTGTTCCACATATCCTACAAAAAGGTAGGTATGACTTGGGCCCATGCGGATTCCCATGACCACCCCTTTTGTCTGTAGGAAGTGGGAGGAGTTGAAGGAGAAGTTGTTAAGTGTAAGGACGAGTTCAGTTAGGTGGATAAAGGTGTCAGTGGAGGGGGGCTGGTTGGGCCTATGGGAGAGGAGGAAGCGGAGGGCTTTTAGGCCATCTGCATGGGGAATGCAAGTGTATAGGGATTGGATGTCAATAGTGAAGATGAGGCGTTGGGGGCCCGGGTTTGGAGGTTTTGGAGGAGGTAAGGGCATGGGTAGTGTCCTGGACGTTGGTGGGGAGTTCCTGGACCGGGGGAACAAAATAGAGTCGAGATAAGTGGAGATAAGTTCGGTGGTGCAGGAGCAGGCAGAGACAACGGGTCGGCCAGGGCAGTCAGGTTTATGGATTTTCGGAAGGAGATAGAAACAGTGGTGCGGGGTTGGGTAATGATGAGGTTGGAGGCTGTGGGCGGGAGGTCATCTGAAGTGATGAGGCTATGGATGGTCTGGGAGATGATGTTTTGGTGGTCAGGGGTGGTGTCATGATCGAGAGGGCAATAGGACGAGGTGACAGCGAGTTGGCGCCTGGCCTTGGCAATGTAAAGGTCAGTGCGCCATACTACAACTGCACCTCCCCTGTCCGCGGGTTTGATAGTGAGGTTAGGGTTGGAGCAGAGGGCTGCACGTTCTGTGGGGGAGAGGTTGGAGTGAGTGAGCGGGGGGGAGAGGTTGAGGCGATCGATGTCGCGACGGCAGTTGGAGGTGAAGAGGTCGAGGGAGGGTAGGAGGCCTTGGAGTGGTGTCCAGGAGGATGGGGTGTGTTGGAGGCGGGAGAATGGATCTGTAGAAGCGGGGGGCGGGGTTAGACTTGTGATTAAAGAAATAAGCACGGAGGCGGAGGCGGCTGAAAATCTGTTCGTCCAGGTGTGAGTGGTAACAAGTAAGTATTTTATTTCTCTGAGGGAGTGGGCTCTACTTGGGTGAAATGTGAGCCCTTTCAAAGATCAATACTGGTAAAGAGACACTAACACAGCACAGGTTAAAGACATAATTTATCACATAATTTTGTATGTGGACATAATGCATTGACCAACTGTCTTGACTAAAAAATCCTGGCCACAAGCTCATTTTCTCAAATCATTAAACATTATAAATTAATTATAGAAATAGCTGTGAGGAGCAAGTAATGTCAGGCAAACTGTAAAGATTCACCATCGTTCCAAAAGTCATACTCATATTCCAAAGTTGCAAAAGGTCCAGGAGCTGCTGACTTCACGTCTTGAACTATAAAATATCCATATCATTATCTTGTATGCTATGCTGCCTTTCTTGGATAACATGGGGATTGTGTGAGGGACGTGAATTTGTCAATATTGCTACCAAATGTACAATTTCTTACTGCATATGTGCCAATACGCATAATGAGCAACACACATCTGCATCAGGTTAATGATGTGCAAGGTCCATGTAGAGGCATCCCATTGGGATTCTATTCAGAGGTTTCCATTTCTCAATGTTTTGAGGGTAATATTTATATGTTATTTGTGCGCGCTGAAACTACTGGTTTGATTATGTTTCTGAGGAGCTGCTTTGTTTCTAGTGTTATCCACATTGGATCATTGGAATCATCCCCAGTGGACTCAGCCAGTGAACCAGCTCTCATCTCTGTGGCCTAAAAGTGTCATCAGGAATGGATATGGAACACGTGACTGGAAGGCCAGAAGCAGAATTAACCTCTGGTTGATGTGGCGCAGTTTCCTGATGTGGAGATTCCTGCCATAGGTGGCCTCATGATGCAGTGAAGCTGGGAAGATCCACAGTTGCTAATGTTCCATGGAATGCTGTAAAGAGGACAGAAGGGTAGTAATGCTATATTCTGTTTAGTGGTGGTGATCAGATCACCACATCATGATGTGTAGCAAAGCGGTGATGTAACACCTTCTTCCGCTGGGCCAACAAGGGTGATAAGATGCCTCCTTCACATTAGGATCCCATGCAGGTCACATCTAGGAAATTGCTATTGTACGGTACAGACAGAGGACACTGGTTACTCCAGACAACTGAAGGACACAACAAGGCTATGAAATGGATGATGATGATCTATGAGAGCCGTAGCATTGTATTAGGTAAGACAATTGGACCTTCTTCAAACTGAACAGTATTTTCAGCATCCTATAGTGCAGCAGCCTTTGCCAAAGCAACATAGGCTGCATACCTTTGTGAATGTTATGAGGCGAATGTGCCAGTGTTGGACTGGGATGGACAAGGTCAGAAACCACATGACATCCAACAGGTTTATTTGAAAACACAAGCTTTTGGAACATAGGCTGTACATCTTTGTGAATATCATGATGTGAAGGTGCCAGTGTTGGACTGGGGTGGACCGCACAACACCAGGTTATAGTCCAACAGGTTTGTTTGAAGGCGCAGGTTTTCAGGGCCTTGCTCCTTCTTCAGATGAGGGGGAGCCGAGGCTCCAAAGGCTTGTGTTTTCGGGTGGGCCTGGTGGACTGTGGCCTAGTGTCATGTGATTTATGACTTTGTGAATGTCGTTCAATGGAACTGAGTTGCAGGAAATCATCTTACAATGACTGTACATATGTTGATGCCCCTGTATTATCGCAGCTGCAAATGCAACTTGCCTGTTTGACCTTTTTATGCTTTTCCTAGTCTTTATTAAAAGTTTAGATAAATGTGAGGTGCTGCATTTTGGTAGAGCAAATCAGGGCAGGACTTGTACCTTAATGGTAAGGTCCTGGGGAATGTTGCCGAACAAAGAGACCTTGGGGTGCCGGTTAGTAGTTCCTTGAAAGTGGAGTCACAGATAGACAGGGTATTGAAGAAGGTGTCTGGTACACTTGCTTTTATTGGTCAGTGCATTGAATATAAGATTTGAGAGGTCATATTGCAGTTGTACAGGACATTGCTTAGGCCACTTTTCAAATAGCGCATTCAATTTTGGTCTCCCTGCTCTAGGAAAGATGTTGTGAAAGTTGAAAGGGTTCAGAAAAGATTTACAAAGATGTTGCCAGGGTTGTAGGGTTTAAGCTATCAGAAGAGGCTGAATAGGCTGGGGCTATTTTCCCTGGAGAGTTGGAACCATAGATAGACAAGGTGTTTTCCCCAGCATAGGGGAGTCCAAAACTATAGGGCATTGATTTGAAGGTGATTGGGGAAACATTTAAAAAGAACCTAAGGGGCAGTTTGCATGTATATGGAATGAGCTGTCAGTGGAAGTGGTGAAGGCTGGTACAATTACAACATTTAAAAGGCATCTGGATGAGTATATGAATAGGAATGGTTCAGAGGGATATAGGCCAAATGCTGGCTAGATTTATTCAGGATATCTGGTTGACATGGACAAGTTGGACTGAAGGGTCTGTTTCCATGCTGTACATCTCTATGACTCTATGTTGACAGGTGTCGCATGGCAAGGTAAGAATGCTGTGAGCTTGTAGGTAGGCTCCAATTAAGTGAATCCCAACAGAGCAAACAAGTAGACTTGAACAGCAATCTGTGAGCAGGGTGACTGACCACGTGCACAAATTGTCCCTTATGTAGACTTTCAATATAGTTGCCAGAGCGTCCTCCAATGTGTGTCTGTGAAAGTGTATCAAAGAGGTACCACGATAGTGACCATAACTCCATAAGATTTTGAGTCATGGACAAGGAGAAGAGTGGCAATTGGATGAGGGTGCATCGGATGAGGCAATTGCAAAGGCAAATTAGACAGGAATTGGAGAATGTGGATTGGGAGCAGTTGTTTGAGGGCAAATCTACATCAGGCATGTGGGAGGCTTTTAGAGACCAGTTGATTAAAGTGCAGGACATGCATGTTACTTCAAAACTGGAGGATAGGAATGGCAGAATTCGGGAACCATGGATGACAAGGGAAATTGTAAGGCTAGTCCAAAGGAAAAAGGAAGCATATGATAGGTCTAGGCAGCTACAAACTGACAAAGTCATTGAGGACCATAGAGAAATTAGGAAGGAACTTAAACACGGAATTAGGAAGGCTAAAAGGGACCACAAAATGTCTTTAGCAAACAGAATCAAGGAGAATCCTGAAGCTTTTTATGCATATTTTAGAAGGAAGAGGGTAGCAAGTGAAAGAGTAGGGCCACTGAAGCACAAAGGAGGGAAGTTATACGTGGAGCCACAGGAAGTGAGGGGATCCTTAATGAGTACTTTGTATTGGTGTTCACCAGGGCGAAGGACATGACTGATGTTGAGGTCAGGGATGAGTGTGTGAATACTCTAAAGAATGTCAATATATTGAAGGAGGAAGTTTTGGGTATCCTAAATTGTATTAAGGTAGACAAGTCCCCGGGACCAGATGGGATCTATCTCAGGTTACTGCGAGAGGCAAGGGATTTAGGGCATTAGCAGATATCTTCACATCTTCTTTGACCACAGATGAAGTTCCAGAGGACTGGAGATTAGCCAATGTTGTTCCCTTGTTTACGAAAGGAAGCCAGGGCTAATCCAGGAAATTATAGGCCAGTGAGTCTGACATCTATGGTGGGGAAACTCAAAGAAGATACTGAGGGACAAGATATATGCACATTTGGAAGAAAACAGACTAGTTAGTGACTGACAGCATGGTTTTGAAGGGGAAGGTCATGTCTCATTAACCAGATTGAAACTTTTGAAGAGGTGACAAAGATAACTGATGAAGGAAGGGCTGTGGATGTAGTTTATATGGACTTTAGTAAAGCATTTGATAAAGTCCCACATAGCAGATTGCTACAAAAAACTAAAAACACATGGGATTCAAGTGGGCTGGCTAGATGGATACAAAACTGGTTTGGTCACAGAAGACACAGGGTAATGGTGGAAGGGTATTTTTCAGAATGGAGACCGGTAACTGGTGGTGTTCCACAGGGATCAGTCTTAGGTCCTCTGTCAGTTGTGGTATATATAAATGATGTGGAGGAAAATGTGGGTGGTCTGATTAGCAAGTTTGCAGATGACATGAAGATTGATGGAGTTGTTGATAGTTCCGAAGATTGTGAAAGGATACAACAGGATATAGATAGATTGGTGACTTGGGCATAGAGATTGCAGATGGAGTTTAATCCAGACAAATACAAGGTGATGCATTTTGGAGGATCAAGTTTAGGTGAGAATTATACTCTAAGTGCCAGAACCCCTAGGAACATTAACATCAGATGGATCCGGGCGTGCAGGTCCACAGTTCCGTACAGCGGCAACACAGGTGGCCAAGGTGATTACGAAGGCATAGGGCATGCTTGCCTTCGTCGGCCAGGGCATGGAGTATAAGAGTTGGCAAACCATATTGCAGCTATATAAAACCCATGTTAGGCCACATTTGGAGTACTGTGTGCAGTTTTGGTTTTCACATTTTCCAAAGTTTCCACATTCTTCTGGTAGACTATAGAGAAAGTTCACCAGATGTTGCCTGGTCTTGAGGGCACTGGCTATGAGGAAGGGTTAAAAAGATTGTTATTGTTTTCACTGGAAAAACGGTGGCTGAGAGGGTATCTGATAGAGGTCTACAAAATTATGAGAGATATAGATAGGGTGGATAGTCAGAAGCTTTTTCCCAGGGTTGAAGTTTCAATTACAAGGTGGCACAGGTTCAAGGTGAGAGAGGGAAAGTTTACAGGAGACATGTGAAGGAGGTTTTCTTCTACACGAGAGTGGTAGGAGCCTGGAATACACTGCCCGAAGAGATGGTGGAAGTAAACACGTTTAAGAGGCACCTGGACGGTTCCATGAATAGGAAGGGAATAGAGGGACACTTACCAAATAAGGGCAGAAGGTTTGTTTTTTATATTAGTTAGGGCATGATGATTGGCACAGGCTTGGAGGGCCAAAGGGCCTGTTCCCGATCTGTACTCCTCTTTTGTTCTTCTGGATATGAGGGGCTGACACATGTCCGATGCTAATGTCCATGGATGAGGGGTACTAGTCCTCACTGATCATTTTCCAAGTTGCTCTTTGGTCATACACAACATAGAAGTCATTCAAACATGTGGTTGAATCTTTAAGGTACCTGGTCTGTTTTTCATGTTGAGTTTTCTCAATGTCTAGCTGTTTAGCAAGTTTCTTAAGATAGAAATCTGAATATCAATGAAGCAAGTTGGACATCAACAAGGCATTTGACAAGCAATAATTCCTCTTAATTGGCAACCTGCTACTGCCTAGTGAGAAAATCAATAGTTTGTGAAAAGCATAAAACATGGAGTAAGATGTACCCAATGTCAAGACAGATCTTGCTGGACTTCTCATCAGATTCTGCCATAAATCTCACCATAGTCCAAGTTGCTCATATCCCTTTAAGATTACTGGTAATTTTATATTTCTGTGCATTTTCGTATTTGATTTAGCATGTCATTGGATGAGTTTGCACATACAAGAATAGGAAAGATTGTTGTTCATTAACAGAAGCACTGGGCATGGTCTCGTTATAACAAGGTGTGGAGCTGGATGAACACAGCAGGCCAAGCAGCATCATAGGAGCAGGAAAGCTTGACGTTTCGGGCCTAGACTCTTCATCAGAAAATGGTCTCGTTATTTCTGTTACTCACAGATCAGAACTCCCAAATGTGTCAACGCCAGGAAAAGCCCAACAGAAGTACTACAAGAACAACCCATGCATTTAATCAGAATTGAATAGAATTACTGCATTTAAGAAAGGTATAGGAGAAAAAGACTGCACTGATCTCACAGTACATGGAGGATGATGCGTAAGCAATATTTAACCTCCCTCTGATGAGATTAGTAAGAGTATAAATTGGTACCTTACAAGCATGTAGAGGTATTATAATAGGGAATGAGGGAATGGCAGACATATTAAACAAACACTTTAATTATGTCTTCAAGTTAGAAGATATAAAAAGCATTCTGTAAGTAATGGAGAATCAAACTACAATACTGACACCTAGCCAGCAATGCAGAAAATTGCCCATAAATGTTCTGTCCACAAAAAGTGGGGACAAATCCAATCTGGATAATTACTATCGCAATAGTTCACTCTCAATCATCACCAACTTGATGGAAAATGTCATCAGCAAGCCTATCAAGCAGCAATTGGTCAACAATAACCTTCTCACCGATGCTCAGGTCAGGTTCATCCAGAGCCATAAGCTCCTGATCTCATTACAGCCTTGATCCATATGCAGATAAATGAATTGATCTGAATGGGTATCAAGGCAGCATTTGACAATTGGTGAAAAGTTTTCAGCTAGTTACGACATTCCTAGCACTAAGAAAATTGGTTATGGTTGTTGGATGACAATCATCTCAGACATTGAACATAACTACAGGAGCGCGTCAGGGTAATATCTTAGACTCAATCAATTCCACGTGCCTCGTCAATGTCCTTTCCTCTATCTTTAGGTCAGAAATCAAGATATTGGCTAGATAAGCTCAGCTCCATTCACGATCTTTTAGTAAATGAAGTAGTCCAGGTCCACGTGCAGACAAACATGCTGATAAATGATAACTGACATGCTTGCCACACAAGTGTAAGGCAAGCACCATCTCCAACAAGAGAAAATTTAACTATTTTCATTTGACATTTAATAACATTACCATTGTTGAATTCTCACCATCTATACCCTGTGGGTTACCATTGACCAAAAACTGAACGGGACTAACCAAACAAACACTGGCTACTATAGCAGGTCAAATGCTAGGAATTCTAAAATGTGTAGCCTATCTCCTGACTCTCCAAACCTATGCGCCTTCTACAAGGTACTGGTCAGGACTGTCATAAAAATGGAATACTCTCCACTTGCCTGAATGAGGGTCACTCCAACAAGCACTCAAAAAGCTTGACACCATCCTGTTCAAAACAGCCCTCTTGACTGGTACCTCATCCACCAACTTAAACATTAATTCCCTCCACCAGTGATGCACATTGGCAGAAGTGTGACCCGTATACAAGATCATCTGAAACTCATCAGGTCTCCTTCAAAGGCACCTTCCAAACTTGTGACGTCTGCAACCTAGGACAGGAAAGCAGACACTGTCACTTATTCATTTCCCTCTAAGCTATGCAATTCCTGACTTGCAACAATATCAGCATTCCTTCACTGTCACAGAGACACATCCTGGAAGTCATTTTCTAACAGCAATGTGTTGATACACAAGATGGACTTCAGCAGTTCAAGAATGTGGTTTATTACCACCTTCTCAAGGGCAATTATGGTTGGCCAAAGAATGCTGAGCCTGCCAACAATGTTCAAAAAGCTTTTTTTTTTTAAAAAAGGGTCTAGTAAAAGTGAAGAACTTCGAGGTATTAAGTGATGCAATCTGAAGAGTTTGGAAGGACTACAGAAATAGATCAGTGTGCACATGTATACAGTTGGCAGGGATTCTCAACTAAATTAAAGTTATCCCTTTTTAAAATGTCATACATGTTTCTTTACTATTTTAAATCATAGTTTATGCAAAATCTTGATTATACTGTGCCTGCAATACGTTATTATTTTTCTGGGTCAGGGGGAGAGTTTGAGAAGCCAGGTGGGTGGTAAGGAGAGTATGATACTGCAGAAAGATGTAATTACAACGGAATATAGGAATGGAAGGTTGGACAAAGAGAGGTAAAAAAGTAAGATAATGCAGGGAGAATGAAGGGACGTGGGATGAAAACAGGATGAACGATCCTTGAAGGAGGAAATAAGGGAAGAGTTCTATAATTCCAATGTCATTTTGTGTCTAGACGAGCATCGATGAAACAGTAAGCCTTCATTCCTAGTCTGGATAAAATCAACATCACATCTGAGGAAAGGAGTAGGATTTTCACAGAAAACAGTGAAAGGGTACGCAATAGTGGTAATGGCAAAATCCCAAATTAATGTTCGGTGGACATGGGTTCAAACCCCTCCATGGCAGATGGTGAAATTTAATTTATAAACATCTGTAAGTCTAATGGCGACCACATATTCAACCGTCATTTAAAAATTCATGTTTCACAAATGCCCTTTAGGGAACGAAATTTGCCATCCTTACAAGCTCTGGCTTACAGCAGGTCGATCTCCTGTAGGAATACTGAAATATCCACATCCTGCCAACTGAGTAAGTAATGTTCTTTATTCCAATGAAACTCTCACATTAACTCCACTTTCAGTGTCATTCATTGCACACCACTTCTAATCAGAGGGTCACATTTGATTGAATGTGGCATCAAGCAGCCCTGGCAAAACTGGAGTCAATGGGAATTGTGGAAATCTCTCCGATGGTTAGAGTCATAGCTGACACATAGGATGATAGTTGTGATCATTGGAGATCAGCCTCTCAGCTCCAGAACATCTCTACAATATTTCCTCAGGGTAGTGTCCTAGGCCCAACCATCTTCGGCAATAATTTCACTCCATCATAAGGTCAAAAGTGGGGATGTTCACCAATGTTTGCACAACGTTCAGCACCATTTATGATTCCTCAGATATCATGACAATATCCAGGCTTCAGCTGAAAAGTGGTAAGTACATTTGTGCCACACAAATGCCAGATGATGACTATCTCCAATAAGAGACAAAATAACCACGGTCACTTGACATTCAAAGGTGTTACCATCACTGATACCCTACTATCAACATCGGTGGGTTCCCATTGACCAGAAACTCAATTGGACTCATCACATAAATGCAATAGCTACACGAGCAGGTCAGAGGCTAGGAATACTGCAGTGAGCAACTCACCTCCTGACTCCACAAAGCCTGTCCATCATCTACAAAACACAGGTCAGGAGTGTGATGGAATACTGTCCACTTGCCCGGGTGGGTGCAGCTCCAACAACACTTAAGAAGCTCCATACCATCCAGAACAGCAGCCTGCTTGATTGGCACCACATCCACAAGCTTCCACTCTCTCCACCACCGATGTTGAGGAGAATCAGTGTATACCATCTACAAGTTACACTGTAGAAATTCACCAAAGATCCTTAGACAACACCTTCCAAACCCACGGCCACTTACATCTGGAAAGACAAAGGCAGCAGATATGGGAACACCACCACCTGCAAGTTCCCCTCCAAGCCACTCGCCATCCTGACTTGGAAATATATTGCCATTCTTCCACTGTTGCTGGGTCAAAATCCTGGAATTACCTCCCTGCTGGCATTGTATATCCACCTACAACACATGGACTGCAGCAGTTCAAGAAGGCAGTTCATCACCATCTTCTCAAGGGATGGGCAACAAATGCTGACCCAGTCAGTAATCCTTATATCCCATGAGTGAATAATAAAAGAAAAATAAAAGAAAAACTCACAGGCTGCAAAGCCTTCTCTGTCTTTTGCCTTGCAGGTATCGCTGTATCCACATGAAATGGACAGCTCCTCCAGAGAGACAACTTCTTGACCTCTGAGGACAAAAGTACAGAGCTGCCGTCAAGCTGCCCCCTGTACCTCCCTTAAGCTCAGATACTGACACCTTGATAGGAATGTTAGTCATAGAAAGTGTGGGACCACAATCTGGGGAGCACCTCATTGTGACAGTTCCACAGCTGGCTTTATTCATTCAGAGGATGTAGGTGTCACTGGCTGGACCAACATTTATTGCCCATTTCTAATTGCTCCTCAAAAGGTGGTGGTGAGCTGCCTTCTTGAACCATTGCAGTCTATTCGGTGTAGGTACAGCACAATATTGTTAGAGAAAGAATTCCAGGATTTTTACTCAATGAAAGTGAAGGAACAGCGAAACATTTCCAAGTCAGAATGGTGACCATCTTGGAGAGGGACTTTCAGGTAGTGGTGTTTCTATGTATCTGCTGCCTGTGTTCTTCTGGTGGCCATGGCTTTGGAATGTGCCATCTCAAGGGCACTGGTGAATTTCTGTGTAGATGACACACGCAGTTCTGCTACTGTGCATCTGTGATGGGGGGAGTGTTTGAGGATGTGACACCAATCGAGTGGGCTACTTTGTCCTGGACGGTGTCAAGATTCTTGAATGTTATTGGGGCTGCACTCATCCAGGCAGGTGGGGAGCATTCTATTACACTTCTGAAATGTACTTTGTAGATGGTGAACAAGATCTGCGGAGTCAAGAGGAGTGTTACCCTCAACAGGATTCCTAGCCTCTTACTTGCTCTTGTTACCACAGTTAGAAGTCAGAGATACTCGAGTCATCAAGTCGTTATAACACAGAAGGAGGCTTCCTGTAGAGTATTTCAGTCAATTCTATTCCCCTGCTTTCCTTGGGTAGACATTTATTCTTTAATGTGTAGTTAACTATATTTTCTCCATCAGGCCATTATCTAGGTACCCTCACTAAATGGAAAAGAGAAGTGAGAGGTGTATAGAAGATAGAGAGGAAGGGAACCCCCAGAGAGATCTTATCAGAAGAAAAGAATATAAAAATGTCAGAAAAGTTCATATTATAATAAAGGAAGATAAGTGAGGGTTACCAGGAAAATCAAATGAAAAGACAAAGAGGAATTCTAGGTTTAGCAACAAACAAAGCAATGTAATAACCAAAGGAACTAGAAATACACAAATGCAAGCTTAACTTGTATTTTCTATAAGAGCAAGATTATAGGCAATTAACTGGCAATACTTAAAAGCATGTAGGATAATGGATCGTTGTAAATAAATGATTGGATGATGATTATAAATTATTAGAATAATGAAGTCTGGATTTGATTACTGCCTGGTTATCTCCTAAATTATCATTTACATATACTTATGTAAACTTCTGTTCAAGCTGTTCATTCCTGCACATAGTCTCTGCCACACCTCTATCACCATTATGGAAGGAAATTTACTCGCAGTCTAATTTCACCTTCTGGACCCAAGTTTATTCCACTTGACATATTTGTAGGTTGACATTCTACTCTTTCTATCAATTGTAACAATTCTAATTGATTTGAGTTGAATCTCCAGTGAATTCTGAATGAATGCAGGTTGACAATTATATTTCATAATTGACAACAAGGTGACAGAATCCCCTCCAATAACTTACCCACCACTGACATCAGGCTCACCAGTCTGTACTTCTCTGGCTTTTCCTCACAGCCTTTCTTAAATAATGGCACAACATTAGTGACCCTCCAGCCTTCTCGCACCTTACCCATGGCTGTACATGATACAAATATCTCTACTTGGGGCTGTTCAATTTCTTCCCTAGTTTCCCCACTGTCCTGGGTTGATTAGGTCCCAGAGATTTATCTATCTTTATGTGTTTTAAGGCCTCCAGCATCTCCTCTTCTGTAATGTGGACTCTTTTTAAAACATCACTATTTATTTCCCCTGGTTTCTATGTCTTCCTTCACGGTAAAACTGACGAAAAATTTTTGTTTAGGATCTTACCCATTTCCTGTTGCTCCACACATGATCTCTACTGATCTGACCCTCTCCTTTGTTAATCTTTTGCCCTTAATATACTTGTAGAATCTCTTTGGATTCACCTTTACCTTACCTGCCAAGGTTATCTCATGTCCCCTTTGTGTGCTCCTGACTTCCCTCTTAAGTGTACTCCTGCACCCCTATACTTCTCGAGGGATTCACTTGATCCTAGCTTCCCACACCTGACATGTCTCCTTCCTTTTCTTGATCAGAGCCTCAATTATCTCTGTCATCCAGTGTTCCCACTCATGCTGGCCTTGCCCTTCACACTAGCAGAAACCTGCTGGCCTTAAACTCTTGTATTCTCACTTTGAAAGCCTCCCACTTGCCAGACATCCATTTAACTGCAAACAGCCTCCCCAGTCAACTTTTGAAAGTTCCTGTACAATACCATCAAAATTGGCCAGCATATTGTAAATGTTAATTTTCCTTTTAAATTAACATTTCTTACAAATTGTCCTGAGGAGTGCAAGATGAAAAGCTTTGACAAATTAAAAACCAAAAGAACTGTGGATGCTGTAAATCAGGAACAAAAACAGATGTTGCTGGAAAAGCTCAGCAAGTCTGGCAGCATCTGTGAAGAAAAAAAATCAGAGTTAACGTTTCAGGTCCGGTGACATTTCAAAGCTTTGACAAAATGCTGTTTTTCAACAATACTCAAGTTTTGTGCTACCAAATAACAATGATGTTTTAAGCAATAAGTTTAATACCTTGAACTGCATGCCACTTAAGAGATTGGATTTGTTTAGTTTCAGGCCTAAACACCATCCCCAGCCAATCTCTCCCACGTAGTGTTGCTTGGGTATCTGATATGAACCACAGGGTGCAGCACGATATAAGTAGTTTAGATTTCCAGTATTTTCAGCAGATACATGTTGACTCTCACCAATGTAGTAAGGAAAGTCAGAGAATTTTGGTCTGAAATCTCTTGAAGCATCTGGTCCTAAAAAAGGTAAAATCACATTGTGCCAACAATTACTTATCATGCAACCATAGAATGGCTACAAGGGCTTTCAGCTCAACATGTCTGCAGTGGTCCTTGCAAGAGCAATTCACCTTGTGCTATTTTTACTACCTTTTAATAAATAAGTTAATATAATTGTGGCCTCATTGGAAGAAGACTAACTGATCTATTTCATCATTCAGTTAACTCATGGCTGCTGCCTGACTCTACCCTACTCACCTTGTAGTGATTGTAATAAGGCCAGCCAAGTGGACCTCATAGAATATCAGTCCTCTGATTTGACCAGGTTAAAGCCCCAATCAGGGAGCCCTGGCTGACAGGAGTGTCCAAGGAAGCTGGATCAGTGTCAAGGACTTTCCACATGTAAATAAATGATGACTTGGTGACAGGATACTGGCTTCTTGAAGGTTTCCACCTGCTATATATTCTTTTATATCCTTTGTTAGTAAAAATATTTTGATCTAAATATAAAATATTACTTAAGCTGAAGAAAGTTCCACACTTTTATCATAATGTGTGTAAAGAAGTATTTCCTAACTTGTCTCCTGAATGGGCTGACTCTGATATCTATTCTCCCATATTGACTGTGTTAGCTGAAAAACAGAGCCATTAAGTTTACTCTCACTTTCTAGCTCTTGGTCCACAGCCCTTCAGTTTACAACATCTCATGTGGAAGTCCAAGTTTTCTTTTTCAATGCTACCTTTTCAGGCAATGAGTTTCCTGACCCCTGACTTATCTAAGTCAGCAATACAGCAAACAATTGGGACTCCAGTAGAGATCCTTGCAGAATGTCACTTTCAAGCCAATTTGAATAGACGCCCTTATCCCTACCCTGACTTCTATCAATTAGCTAGGTCAATAATTGTCTTTACTAGCATAAGCTTTAAATTTCACTCATTGTCTCTTTATTGAATGCCTTCTGGAAGTCTGTGTAAGTATTCCACTGTCTACCATTTTAGTTACTTCATCAAAAACTTCAATTCAATTCATTAAATATGACACACTATTTATAAATACACAAGAAAATTAATGTCAGATGCTGGAAATCTAAAATATAAGCTGAAAATGTAAGAAATATTCTGCAGGTCTAGCAGCAACTATGCAGAGAAAATTAACATTACATTGCTGCACCAATACTGCCAGATCAGCTGAGCATTTCCAGCATATTCTCTTCTTACTTTACAAATTCATGTTTGCTGTCTAATCAGCTCAAATTTCTCTAAGTGCTCTATTACTGCCCTTAATTATGGATTCCATTATGTTCCTCAAAACTAACAAGTCAATAATTTCCTGTTTCTTTTTTAACTGGCTCACCTTATTTAAATAACTGAGTTACAATTATAATTTTCTCATCTCAAGTTACAGTTCCTGAATCAAATTATCTTTGGAAGATTATGTCTAAAACATCTGCAACCAATTCTTCCAAAACACTGAGACAGAAATTGTCAGAACCTAAGAATTTGTTGGTCTCTTCTCCTCATACTGTTTTCTTGCTTATGTTAACCTTAGTTGAACTCTAATCTTTCATTCATTATTACTTTCCCTGGGACATCAGATATATAGGCCTCTATCTACTGTGAAGACTGACTGCCACAAAATAATTACTCAACAAGTCTTCAGTCTCCTTATTTTTATTTTATAATGTTTTTAAAGGAATCACCTTACTAGTTACTATTTCTTCCTAGTATGATTGTCCAAATATTGTGTGTAAAATTAAAAGGGCTTCTAAAGTTGAGAAGCATGTGGAACCACACAGTTGAGGAGATGGTCACCCCAGCTGCTACCTAGGGATCAAGGAAATATAAAGTGCATGGAAATCCACCATGGTAGGAATAGGTGGACAGTGCAGGAATCTTTTGACAGACTGTCATTTTCAACCTGGTTCTCAGTGCGGTTCAGAGCACATCCACAGCATAGTGGGACAGTGTAATAGAAGTAAAATGTAGGAATTCAGTGTCATTGAATATTTCACTGTTAGGAAAACTGAAAGACATTTCTGCAAACTTTGACATTAGTCCTGCACCCAAAGTCGAGAGAGAAAAATAGAGGTAATATTTGAGGGCTGTGATCTTCTTATGAAACTAAGAAAATTTAGAAATGTAGTATATTTTGAGCAAAGGAAATGGACAAGTGTGGACAAAGAAACAAAAAGGAAGGTCTATGATACAGTGGAAGGCAGGCCAAATTAAATGATGAAGGGGTACACAGAGCGAGTTGAAAGGGAGTGGTAATAGGACAAATATATAAACAAAATATTTGCCTGGAAGAGGTGTGAATGGCAGAATGATGAACACATACCATCATAGCCAAAGAAAGAGAAAGACAAGACAGAGAAACCAAAACTAGCCAAGAGAAAGGAAACAAAATGGAGGCAGAAATAACAATATAAATTTATTGAATTCAATTTTGACAGAAGAAAGCTGTGAAGTGCCCAGAGAAAACACAAGGTGTTGTTCCTCAAGTCTAGGCTGAACTTCATATTGCAACATCTCAGGAGGCCACAGACAGAAAATCCTAAGTGAGAGCAAGATGAAGAATTGAAATGATAGGGTCCTGGGATCTTAGGGTCATGCTTGCAGGCTGAACAAAGGTAATCTACAACATTGCATTTTGTCTTTCCAGTACGGAGAAGACAATACCATGAGCAATAAATGTAAGATATTAAATGGAAAGAATATGTTTGGGACTTTGGATAGTGAGGAAGGAGGTAATGAACAGGCAGGTGTTGCATCTCTTGCATTTGTATGGAAAGATACTGCAGCAAAAAAAGGGGATTTATGGTTTCTGAGAAATCATAGAAGGAACGGTCCATTTGGAGTGCTGAAAGGGGAGGAGAGAGGAAGGGAAGATGTGTTTGATAGGGGCCTCATGCTATAGGTACTGGATTTTACAGGGAATTTTGAATATGAATGGTGGTGGGATAGAAGGAAAGTACAGGGCAAACCCACACTTTGGCTCTAGAAAGGGAAGGAAGAGTTGAGAGTAGAAGTTCAAGGTGTCGGAGCACAGAGCTCTCAAAATGTCCTACTGGAGGATGGAGGTTTAGAGAAATTAGGTATCCATGGTGGAAAGGGGTCCGTTAAGGTCAGGAAACTGGAAACTTTTAAAGTGACACAGAGGATTGGAAGGGTCATGAGTGTGGGCAGGAGAAAATTGGAGAAAAAAAAAAAGAGTCGAGATATCAGGTCAGAAGGGCAGGAACAGGCTTAAATAATGGGTATGCATGGAAGTTCTACGGATTTTGGGAAGGAGGTCATAGCCTTCTGTTCAGAATTTGGAGGGTGTTGGAGCTATGAAGTTGGAAACCACAGAAGGAAGTTCTTGAGGAGTTCATAGATAATCCTGGAAGTAATAATTTGAAGTTGGGTGATGGGGTCATTGTCTGGCGGGAGTTAAGGGAAAGCATTGGGACAGTTGATGTTCAGCCTCTACCAGGTAAAGATTGTAGCCATGATGTGGAAGTGCTGATGTGCTGACTGGGGTGGACATAGTCAGAAGTCACACGACACCAGGTTTATTTGAAATCACAAACTTTCAGAGTGCTGCTCCTTCATCAGATGAAGTGGCAAAGGAGCAGTACTCCAAAAGCTTGTGATTTCAAATAAACTGTTGGACTATAACCTGCTGTTGTGTGACTTCTAACTAGGTAAAGGTTGATACATCAGACAATAGAACCAACCTTGTCAGCAGGTTTGAAGGCAATGTGAGATATTAGAGAATGAGGCCAGTTAAGAGTCTACCACATTGCCTTGGGTCTGGAGTCACATATAGGTCAGACTAGATAAGGATGACAGATTTACTTCCCTAAAGAGATTAGTAGACCAGATGGATTATTTAAAACAATAATTACATAGTTGCCATTAGATTAGCTTTTTATTGAATTCAAATATGCCATCTGCCGTCCTGGGATTTGAACTCATGTCCTCAGAGGATTAGCTTTGATTACTAGGCAAGTGAGATGTATATGTAATATATGATATATATAAAATTCTAACCGTGCTAGGTAGACTATATGCAGGGAGGATGGTTCCTTGGCTGTGGAGTTTAGAACCAGGTGTCAGGGTTGCAAGATATGGAGTAGGTTATTGAGGACTTAGATGAGAAAAGACTTCTTCACTCAGCGAGTGGTCAAATTGGGGAATTTGCTACCACAGAAGGCTGTTGAAACTGGGTCACTGAGTATGTTCAAGAAAAGGATTTATTATTTTTTAGATATTAAAGGCGCCAAGGGGTATGGCGAGAAAGCATGAATACAGCATAGAAATAGAGGATCGACCATGAGCGTATTGAATGATGGAACAGGCCTGAAGGACCCAATGGTCTACTCCTGCTCTTGGTTTCTATGGTTCTTTGAAGAGGTCACTAACTGACAAGAGATGAAGGGGACTTTCTTGCACAGGTTCCATCTCCAACTCCTCCACTCTCCAAAAGTGTACAGGCTGAAGAAAATATTTTTGGACCATTAACCATTTCTATAGACTGTGAAAAAAATTCCTTTAAAATGTGCTGTCCAAATGTACTTTTAAGATCGGAGTCAGTAGAGAGGCAGATCCCAACCTACATCATGTCCTGTAAATGCGTTTGGTAGAATGGGGTGACCAGGATGGTGCAACTGATTTACATATTTATGGACCACAATGGTTTTACCATGGTCCAATACCACCACCACTACCTCACAATCCTTACCCACCCTACCCCCTCCCCACCCCCCTCGAGTTTACAGGACTCCATCATTAAAGACCATGTCTTCAATCGCCCAGCACCTAAGCTCTAGAATTTTCTTTCTCAACCACTTCTCTAACTGAAATCTTCTTAAAACCACCTGTTATATTTCAATATGGCTTTGTGCCCATTGTCGTATTAAGTAAAGGAGTTTTAGACATTTAAGTGGGTTTAAATTGCTGTACAAATGTAAATATGTGAATAGTTGCAAACTGAATAAACTGTGGAACAGCTCATCATGAAATTTATAAATCTAGTAATTCCAATTGAGTTCAGTTTAATCATTACGGAAAAGTATAAATACCCAGTCTCTCAGTTATATGTATCCACATATAAAACCTATCTTGATTGTTACATATATTGTTAAATGGACACATTTTTCAAATAATTACCTCCGTCAATAACATACATGTAAAGTCCAAACTACGTTGAAATGGGAGAATTAAAGAAATTTATCGTTTCCGTTTTTTTGTGTGAACGTTAAGTAGAACGTACAGAACTAATTTAATACCTGTGAATACAACTGCTCCTTTAGGCTCAGCAGATGCCGGAAAGTGATTATTCTTGCCACTACGGAGTGACATTTGTTTCCAATTAGTTTTATAACAATCGATCGGGACATGTATTCCCGAAATACTGACACCGAGTTGCGCAGCCCTCGGCTAAATGTGGACACTCCCACAGTGACGTTGACACCAGCGTTACTATTAGACGCCTGATTCGTTGCAACGATAGTTCAGTGACGAAGGCCCGAGGTCATGAGCTTGAGAGACAGGGAACAGGGAACGCAGTGGGAAAGGGGTCAGGGAGAAAGCAGAGCTGACGGGTATATGGCAGGACGTGAAACAGGGAGATAGAAGAAGGAACAGCAATGGGGAGAGAGCAGAGGGAACAGGGACAGAGAAATTGCAGACGGAGCACGGGCAGGGAGAGCACAGGGAAAAGGGATAGGGACGGCGCTGTGGAAACGGGGACAGGGAGACAGCAGCAGGGACAGGAATATGGAGACAAGAGGAAACAGGACAGGGAGGGAGTAGAGGGAACAGGGATAGAGAGAGAGCAGAGGGAACAAAGAGAGGGCAACAGGACAGGGAACAAGGATAGAGAGAGAGAGAGAGAAAAGAAAGGGAATAGGGACATGGAGATAGCTGAGGGAACATGGACAGAGAGGGAGCAGAGCGAACAGGCGCGCAGTGAGAGAGCAGAGTGAACAACGTCAGGGAGAGAGCTGACGGAACAGGCCCAGGGAGACAGCAGAGAGAATAGCGATGGGAAGACAGCAGAAGGAACAGGGAGAGTGAGAAAAACTACAAGGAGAGTAGAGGGAATAGCGACAGAGATACAGCAGAGGAAACTGGAACATCAACAGAAATTACTGGAAAATGCTCAGCAGATCTGGCAGCATCTGTGAAGAAAGAATCAGAATTAATGTTTTGGTCTAGTGACCCTTCCTCAGACTTGCTGCAGTTTTTGCAGCAACTTTTGTGTTTGTTCCTGATATACAGCATCTGCAGTTCTTTCGGTTTTTATTCAGCAGAGCAAACAGGACAGGGACGGAGCAGAAGGAACATGGACAGAGAGAGAACAGGGCGAACAGGGGCAGTGGGTGACCAGAGTGAACAAGGACAGGGAGAGAGCTGACGGAACAGGTAGAGGGAGACAGCAGAAAGAGCAACGATGGGGAGAGAGCAGAAGGAACAAGGAGAGGGAAATAGCAGGGGGAACAGGGACAGGAGAGACCACTGGGCTCACGGACGGAGAGGGAGAACAGAGGGAACAGGGGCAGGCAGAGACTAGAGTGAACAAGGGGCATGAAAGACCAAGGAGAGCAGAAGGTGCAATACAAGGAGAGAGCAGAGGCGACAGAGACAGGGAGATAGGCGAGGGAACCTGGACAGGGAGACAGCAGAAGTAACACAGACTGGCAGAGTAGAGGGAATGGGGTAGTGAGGAGACTTAAGGGAACAGGAACATGGAGAGAGCAGAGGGGACAGGCATTCAGCAGCAGGTATAGGGCCGTGGAGACAATAGAAGAAACAGTACAGGGGAGGGATCAGAGGCAACAAGGACAGAGGGAAAGCAGTGGTAACAGGGACCGGGAGAGAAAAGCAAGAACACTGACAGGGAGAAAGCAGGGGGAACAGGAACGTGGAGAGATCAGAAGGAAAAGGGACAGACAGAGAGGACAGGGACGAAGGAACGCGGACAGGGAGGACGTGGGGGGGAGCAGGTGCCGTGAGGGAGGGAGCGGAGGGAACCCGGACAGGCAGAGAAGGGGGAGCGGAGGGGACAGGGAAAGGGATTCAGCAGTGGGTATAGGTCAATGGAGACAGCAGAGGGAACAATACAGGGAGGGATCGGAGGGATCAGAGGGAACAGGGAGAAAGCAGTGAAATAGTGGCAGTGGGAGAGCAGAGTGATCACGGACAGGGGGAGAGCAAAGGGAACAGGGACAGAAAGAGACAGCAGCAACACTGACAGGGAGGGCACAGAGGGAAGACGGGCAGCGAGAAGGCTAGGGAACAGGGGCAGCGAGTCAGCAGAGGGAACAGGGACAAGGAGAGATCAGCGGGGACGAGGACGAGGACAAGGACGGGGACAGGGACAGCAGCAGGAACAGAGACCAGTAGAGCAGAGCGAACAGGGAAAGGGAGACAGCAGAGGGAAGAGAGCAGTAAGAGCGTGGAGGAAACAGGGACAAGGGGAGAGAGGAGCGTCAATTCTGTGAACTGTCCCGTCCCCGATTCTGTCCCGTCCCTCTATCTACATGCGCTAATTTTGTTCTAACCCTGTCATTTCTTCTCAGATTTTGCTTTTTCCCTGTTTAAATGTTTTCTGGTTCTGCTCCACCTGTCACTGCTCGCTGGTTCTCATGTCTGTTACCGTGCCCTCTGATTCTGCTCCACCTGTCACCGTGCTCTCGGACAGTGACAGGTCGATCAGAATCAGAGAGAACACTGACAAGGCAGACAGCAGAACCAGAGACTATTGAAATGGAACATAAACAGAAGTTGCTGGAAAAGCTCAGCAGGTCTGGCAGCGTCTGTGAAGAAAAAATCAGA
>JAHRHZ010000218.1:3977036-4055752 GCA_024137785.1 Ginglymostoma cirratum
TCTGATTTTTTTTTTCCTTCACAGATGCTGCCAGACCTGCTGAGCTTTTCTAGCAACTTCTGTTTTTGTTCCTGATTTACAGCATCCCCAGTTCTTTCGGTTTTTATTATTGAAATGGACGAAGTCACGTGACACCATGTTGTAGTCCAATAGGTTTATTTGGAATGACAAGCTTTTGGAGCGCACCGCCTTCGTCAGACACATTCCAAGAGCAGAGCACAGACATAGAGTTTATACGCAGACTGAGATCAAGGGCAGAGAGATCAAAAGATCATATGGTTGGTGTGAATGAAATGTCAGATGATAAATCCCTGCCGGTGCCCAAGTGTGTTAAGCGGAGTGTAAAGTGTTTGTAAAGTCAATCTCAGTGCTGTGCTATTATAACAATCAGGCAGAGCTGTAGGAATATACAAAATGTGACATCTCATTTCAGACACTGAATTGAAGGTATGAGGTTTCATTCAGAATCTGTCTTAGAGTTTTAACCTGGAATCAGGCCACTTTTGTTCCAAAAGCTGGATTTGATAAGATGCCACACTGCCTGACTATGACTGTGACAAATTGTGCGTTTTTTGAACAAAATAGACTGTATCTGCAAATAAACAAACATCTTGAAATGATTCACCCCATAGATTTGTGTATGTGTGTTGGGGGGGGGGGGGGGGTGGGAGAGAGAAAGAGCGTGTGCGTGTGCGCGTGTGAGACGGTATGTGTATGAGGCAAGGATGCCCTGAGGCATGGTATATTGGGGAAACCATGCAGACGCTACAACAACGGATGAATAGACACGGCGCAACAATCGCTAAACAGGAATGTTCCCTCCCAGTCAGGAACACTTCAGCGGTCAACGGCATTCAGCCTCCGATCTTAAGGTAAGTGTCCTCCAAAGCGGACTCCAAGATACTCAACAACGCAGAGACTGATAGCCAAGTTTTGTACCCATGAAGATGGCCTCAACCGTGATCTTGCGTTCATGTCGCGCTACAGGTGACCCCACCACACCACTCTGTATCTGTAAAATCTTCCTTACTTTCCTGTTTTGACAGCATAACCTGATAAATTGTTACCTTAATTAGTTTGTATTCTGTCTCTCTAACACAGGCACTCTCAGACACAGTCTCTCACACACAGTCTTTCACACAGACACACATTCCCTCGCACAGACACACTCGCACACTATCTCTGAGCGCCCCCCCCCCCCCCAACATACACACGCATCTACGGGGTGAATCATTTGGTCTGAGTTTATTTGCAGATAAATTCTATTTTGTTCAAAAAACACACAATTTGTAGTCACAGTCAGGCAGTGTATCATCAATTATCAATTCTAGCTTTTGGAATAAAATTAGCCTGATTCCAGATTAAAACTCTGAGATAGATTCTGAACAAAGCCTCACACCTATAATTTAGTGTCTGACTTGAGACTTTTGTGTATTCCTATGGCTCTACCTGACTGTCATGACAGCACAATGATGACATTGACAGTGTATGAAGTGTTTATAAAGCCAAACACTCTTGGTCACCTGCAGAGACTTGTCATCTGACACCCCACACATATCAGTTGTTATGATCTTTTGATTTCTCTGCCTATTAACTCTGTGCCTGTGTGCTTTGCTCTCTCACTCCAACTGAAGAAGGGGCTGCGCTCTGAAAGCTTGTGTGATTCCAAATAACCCTGTTGGACTATAACCTGGTGCCATGTGGCTTCTGACTTTGTCCACCCAAGTCCACATTATTGAAATGGAGAAAGCAGATTCTGAGAGGGAGTGACGTGATTAGGACAAAATCAGTGTATACAGATACAAGGACTCAAGCAGAATCAGTGAAGATCGAGACTGAGGGAGGGCAGAATTAAGTCGAGCTGATTCTTGAGAGGAAAATCATAGAATTGGTACAATTTAACAATGCGATAGAGAATACTTAGTACTCACACAGGGCAACTAGGCGTGATAGTCTGCAGCAATCATAACTCTGTAGAAACCTTGCCATGACATCCACCATTTGATAACAAGGAAGGCATACAATAAGGTCAGAAGTGACAGCTGTTAAAGCAACAGTCTTGTATTATAGAATGGCTTTAGACTTGCACATGAAGAAACATTGAAATCAAGTCCACCTGCTTTCATTTGCTGTAGTTCTAATTGCTGAAGATTTTCTGCGAAGACAAAGTATTGAAGAAAGTACGACAAAGTATGATGCATTAATTAATGTACTTAACATGCAATTTAGTACCAAAAGAAACTGAATTCTATAATGTGCAAGATCTTATCTGTGACCTTGTTTTTTTGGGAGATTAAATAGAAGCCTTTCTAACAGATCATAGAATCCCTACAACGTGGAAACAGGCCCTTCGGCCCAACAAGTCCACACTGACCCTTAGAGCATCCCATTCCAGACCCATCCCCCTATAACCCACCTAAGCTACACATCCCTGAACTCTACAAGCAATTTAGCATAGCCAATCTACCTAGCCTGCATATCTTTGGACTGGGGGAGGAAACCGGAGCACCCAGAAGAAACCTGCACAGATACAGGAAGAACATGCAAACTCCACACAGACAGTTGCCTGAGGGTGGAATCAAACCCAGGTCCCTGGTGCTATGAGGCAGCAGTGCTAACCACCGAGCCACCATGCCGCTCCTAGATTTATATAATCTAGCAACATGTTGGCAGTACAGAGCTATGAAGGATGAAATAATTGGAAACAATATAATAGTTAGTATGAGGGATAAGAAGTCATCAGACTTTCTTCAATCACAGAAGAGTTTAACACTGGAACAAGTAATTCATTTCACTGTGCAGCAGAAATCAAGACCCAAAATCAGTCAGAACTGCAAGGAAACACCAAGGATTCTTCTCATATAGTCAGATGGTTAGGGCCCAAGATGTTTGCCACATAAATACCAGGCAATGGCCACCTTCAATAAGAGACGATCCAGCCATCTCCGCTTGATATTTAATGGCATTATTTCATTGAATACCCCGCTGTCAAGACCCTCTGTGTTACCATTGACCAGAAACTGAAATGGACCAGCCATGTAAGTATTGTGGCTATAAAAACAGGTCAGAAGCTAGAAGTTTTGCAACATTTCACTCCTCTCCTGGCTCCTAAATCTGTCCACATATACAAGCCACAAGTCAGGACATGATGGAATACTAAAACAAAGAACTACTGAAGGGCTGAAACAAAAGCAGAGCAAAGGTGATATATGTGCTAAAGACAGAAGGCGAGGGGAAAGGAGTGACTGGATAGGTTGAGATGGAGCCCAGAGGGAGAGAAAGAAAGTTAGCCATACAAAAGAGAGGTCAATAGTAACATAGGGAAGGAGGAAAGCTGATAATAGGGACCATGAGTAGGTGAAAATGGGTTTGCTGCACTGAAAGCAGCCCGTGACATAACAGGACCTCGGGTGTGGGGTTGGGTTTAGGATAAAATACCTGAAGCTTCTAGTTGCCTGCCACTTTGACACACCACCATGTTCCCTGGCCAACATTTCTGTCTAGGGTCTGCTGCAGTGCTGCAGCAGGACTCAGAACAACCTGAAAGAAGAGCATCTCACTTTCCGTTTGGGGACGCAGCAGCCTTCAAGACTCCATATTGAGTTCAATAATTTTAGAGTGTGAACAGCTCTTCTGTGTCTTTCACCAACACCCACACCATCAACCATTCCTTTATCTGCCTAACTTTCTTTCTGTCCCCCTGGACACTGTCTCTACCTGTCTGCCCATTTCCCATCCTGCCTCCCCCGCACTCCTGTCATCAGTATTTACATTATCTTTTCCGAGCTACAAACAGTTCTACGGAAGAGTAACTGAACTCAAAACATTAACTCTGCTGTCTTTCCATAGATGCTGCCAGATCTGCTGAGTTTTTCCATAAACTTCTGTTCTTGTCGAGATGGAATACTATCCATTTACTTGGAAGAGTACAGCTCCAATAACACTCAAGAAGCTTGGTATAAACCAGAACAAAGCAGCTTGCTTTACTGATAACCCATCTGACAATATAAATATTCACCACCCCTTCACTATCCTCACCACACTGACGCACAGTGGCAACACTATGTAACTACATACAAGATGCATGCAACAACTGAGCAAGGTTCCTTAGACCATTTCTTCTGAACCTGCAACTTCTATCACTAGGACAACAGTAACAGATGCGCAGGAACACCAATACCTGCAAGTTCTCCCCCAAGCCACTCACCATCCTAACTTGGAATTATGTCACTATTTCTTCACTGTCACTAGGTCAAAATTCTGGAACTCCCTCCTTAACACCAATGTGAGTGTTTCTACACTACATGGACTTCACCAGCTCAAGAAGGCAGCTCATCACATCTGCTCCAGGGCACTTTTGGGTAAGCAATAAATGCCAGCCTAGCCAATGATGACCACATCTCCTGAATAAACAAAAAAATTCATACAAGTTGGTGTAACGTATCATGTGACTGTGACATCTAGCACCAGTCTGGAATGAGCATTGGAATGAGAAGAGAGAAGTTCTAGACACTACACTAGAGAGCTGTATTTAACAATTTACTAAGTACAGATATAAGTTAAGGAGTGTTTCAGTACATAAGGTGTTGAAAAGATTTTCTTAGAGATTATGAGTAAGCAGCCTCAGGGACAGTGTATGTGCAGATATTCTCATCCCAGGATACTTCAGACTGGTACTTCAACGTGTAAGAACCAGCACTGGCTTAAAGCACAAGGTAACACAGACAGGAGGCAGTGCAGATATCAATGCACAAAATGCTGGAAAACGGGACTGGATTAATTTAGGATGTCTGGTTGGCATGGACGAGTTGGACCCATTCCTGTGCTTGCAACTCTATACTCAATGTAACGCCTCTCCTTTTACCTTGTCCTCTCCCACTAAGTATCCAAGCATTTCTTCCATGTGAAACAGTGATTGTTGTGCATGTCTTTCAACTATACAGTTTTCACAGCTCAGGATGTGATCTCCTCCACGTTGGCAAGACAAAATACAGTTTTGACTACCACTTTATGGAGCATGTCTGTTTAGTTCACAAGCATGATTCCTAAAATTGTTTTTGCCCATAATTTGAGTTCTCTGCCCCCACACATTCTGATTAGATGTCTTCAGCTTCTTACACCTTTACAATAGAAGTCAATGTAAGCTCAAGGACTAGCACATTATTTTTCAATTCATTACCTTATAGCATGCCAGGCTTACTATTTGATAACAACAATTTTCAACTATAACCTTTTATTTTTTTTCTGTGTTCTTGGGGCATTTTTTGCTTTTCTTGTTTTGCTTTTGAAATTAGGTATTAGTAATGATTCTACTGTTATAATTTACATATCTTCTAGGCCCTTCCTTTGTTACTTATTCCATTGCGATCACCTTTTGCTTTGCACCAAGATGCCTCTTGTTAATTAATCTCATCTGCATCTCCTTATCATTGATATTCCTTTTTATTATTGCCTCCCACCCCAGCCTCTTGTTTAAAGTTTGTTACATTTCCAATATTTTGCAATTCTAATCAAAGATCATTGTCTTTAAGTGTTAATTATTTTTTTCTTCAGAGATGCCCTGTTATAGGAGAGATGTTAGTAAGCTGGAGAGGGTTCAGAATAGATTTACCAGGATGTTGCCAAGAATTGAAGGTTTGAGATATAAGGAGAGGTTGGATAGGCTGGGACTTTTTTTGTTGGAGCATAGGAGGTTGAGGAGGATTTCAAGATTAGGGGATATTTTTTAAGGTGAGAGGAGAAAGATTTAAAAAAGACATGAGGGGCAACATTTTTACACAGTTTGTGTGTGGAGTGAACTTCCAGAGGGAGTGGTGGATGTGGGTACAGTTACAATGTTTAAAAGACATTTGGTAAGTACATGAATAACAAAGGTTTGGAGGGAAATTGGCCAAGCGCAGGCAGGTGGCAATATTTTAGTTTGTGATTATGGTCGGCATGGACTGGTTGAACTGAAGGGTCTGTTTTCATGTTATATGGCTCAGTAACTCTTCGATTTAAGAATTTCCATCAATTTTTTGAGTTTATTTCATATTTTTAATAGTGTTTATAAATACCCACAGAGTGCAGCAGTGAGTGCAGAGCCCTGCCAGTCTGCAGTGAGCACAGAGACATAAAGAGTACAGCAATGGACGCAATTACAAGAGTTCGGAGAGCAGAGGCCTCAGAAAATATAGCAAACACAGCAGCTAGATAAAGTTGCCATTGTGTAAGTACAGAGGTAAAACAAGCACCTGAAATACATTCAAATTAACACAAAAACACTCTGGATGCCGGAGATCTGACATGAAACAGAAAACAGAAGAGAAACGCATAAGAGATAAAAGGTACTGCAGATGCTGGAGAATCCGAGATAACAAGGCGTGGGGCTGGATGAACACAGCAGGCCAAGAAGCATCATAGGAGCAGGAAAACTTGACATTTCGGGCCTAGACCCTTCATCAGAAATGGGGGAGGGGAAGAGGGTTCTGAAATAAATAGGGAGAGAGGGGGAGGCGGATAGAGGATGGATAGAGGAGAGGATAGGTGGAGAGGAGGCAGACAAGTCGAAGAGGCGGCGATGGAGCCAGTAAAGGTGAGTGTAGGTGGGGGGGTAGGGAGGAGATAGGTCAGTCCAGGGAGGACAGACAGGTCAAGGGGGCGGGATGATGTTAGTAGATAGGAGATGGGGGTGGGGCTTGAGGTGGGAGGGGGGGATAGGTGAGAGGACCTCCTCCCACCCACCTTCCTGTAAAAATGCCATCCCCTATTCCCAATTCCTTCGCCTCCGCCACATCTGCTCCCAGGATGAAACATTCCACTCCCGTACATCTCAGATGTCCTCATTCTTCAAGGACCACAACATCCCCCCCACAGTGGTCGAGAGCGCCCTCGACCGTGTGTCCCGCATTTCCCGTAACACATCCCTCACGCCCCGTCCCCGCAATAATAATCAAAAAAGAATCCCCCTCATCCTCACGTACCACCCCACCAACCTCCGGATCCAACGCGTCATCCTCCGACTCTTCCGCCATCTGCAATCAGACCCCACCACCAAAGACATTTTTCCCTCCTCACCCTTATCTGCCTTCCGGAGGGACCACTCCCTCCGTGACTCCCTTGTCCGCTCCACACTTCCCTCCAGCCCCACCACACCCGGCACTTTTCCCTGCAACCGCAGGAAGTGCTACACCTGCCCCCACACCTCCTCCCTCACCCCAATCCCAGGCCCCAAGAAGACTTTCCACATCAGGCAGATGTTAACCTGCACATCTGCCAATGTGGTATACTGCATCCGCTGTACCCGTTGTGGCTTCCTCTATATCGGGGAAACCAAGCAGAGGCTTGGGGACCGCTTTGCAGAACACCTGCGCTCAGTTCGCAACAAACAACTGCACCTCCCAGTCGCGAACCATTTCAACTCCCCCTCCCATTCCTCAGACGACATGTCCATCCTGGGCCTCCTGCAATGCCACAGTGATGCCACCCGAAGGCTGCAGGAACAGTAAATCATATTCAGCCTGGGAACCCTGCAGCCCAATGGCATCAATGTGGGTTTCACAAGCTTCAAAATCTCCCCTCCCCCAACCGCATCCCAAAACCAGCCCAGCTCATCTCCACCTCCCTAACCTGTTTTTCCTCTCACCTATCCCCTCCTCCCACCTCAAGCCCCACCCCCATCTCCTATCTACTAACATCATCCTGCCCCCTTGACCTGTCCCTCCTCCCTGGACTGACCTATCTCCTCCCTACCCCCCTACCTACACTCACCTTTACTGGCTCCATCCCCGCCTCTTCGACTTGTCTGCCTCCTCTCCACCTATCCTCTCCTCTATCCATCTTCTATCCGCCTCCCCCTCTCTCCCTATTTATTTCAGAACCCTCTTCCCCTCCCCCATTTCTGATGAAGGGTCTAGGCCCGAAATGTCAAGTTTTCCTGTTCCTATGATGCTGCTTGGCCTGCTGTGTTCATCCAGCCCCACGCCTTGTTATCAGAGAAACGCATAAGTCTGGCTGCAGAGGGTTCTGAAAAAGAGTCAGAATTGGCCTTGAAACATGAACTTTGTCTCTCTCCGCACAGATGCTGCCAGACCTGCTGAATTTCTCCAGTGAATTCCCTTTTTATTACAAGAGAAATACACATTAGGCTCAAAAGTAGAATGTTTAAGCTTCCATTTTAGGTTCTGTTGATTATCCACCTGGATGTTCATTACATTAGGACCTACTTCCTTGCATTTTTGGGACTGTCCTGTAGTTTGGTCTTATGTCTCCTCTCCCAATGCACCCTAAACTTTTTGCCACAGTGTTATTATCCCAATCGATGTTATTACTGCAGTGTGACCATGAACAAGTCAGCTCCCAGGCTTGATAAATCCTGTTTTGATTTGTTTTGGTTTTAACAAAGTGCTCTCTCCCTGAAGCAATTCTGCTGTTCCTTTTACTTGTGTCTTTGAGATTAGCAAAAAAAACCCACCAATATCAAACAACTGGACAAAGCTAATTGGTAGATGCTGCCTTTAAACATATGTTAACTGGTTGTGACAAATCTTGTATGCTGTTGACTGAGATAACAAGGCGTAGAGCTGGATAAAGACAGCAGGCCAAGCAGCATCATAGGAGTAGGAAAGCTGGTGTTTTGGGCCTAGACCCTTCTTCAGAAATCTCTATAACTATGCTGTTGACTGCTGACTTTATTTTGAAGGCAGGTCTTTAAAGTTCCATGTTAATAAGTATTCATACCACATAGTTGGGAAACCACCACAAGCCAGCTTAAGGCCAGATGCCACTTATGTGATGGTAGCATCTCAACCCATGTCAGGAAATGAAAATTTCACATTCCATCTAATTCAGTCACCTGTACACCACATTTCCCTGTTTTGTGGGTTGCCTAAATTCCAACTCTACTCACTTTCCACTATTAATTTTTATACGTAAGATTGGGGTAAACCAAAGCTGGAAATCTGAAACAAAAACAGAGAGTACTCAGCAAGTTTGGCAGCAGCTAGGGAGGACAAACAGAGTTAACATTTCACGCACCAATAACATCTCGACAGAACAGATACACACAGCTTTCATCCCACAGATATACTGATAAATTTTATGCAAAAGACTTTTATTAGACTTCCACCTTATTAATTTTTAATAGAGTCATAGAGTCATACAGCATGGAAACAGACCCATCGGTCCAACTCCTCTATGCTGACCATATGTCCCAATCTGACCTAGTCCTGTTTGCCAGCATTCAGCCATATCCATCTAAACCCTTCCTGTTCATATACCCATCCAGATACCTTTTAAATGCTATAATTGTACCTGCCTCTATCACTTCCTCTGGCAGCTTGTTCCATACATGCGCAACCTTCTGCATGATAAAATTACTCCTCAGGTCCTTTTTAAGTCTTTCCCCTCTTACCATAAACCTCTAGTTTTGGACTCTCCCACCCTAGGAAAAAGAACCTGGCTATTCACCCTATGCATGCTCCTCATGGTTTTATAAACCTCTATAAGGGTCACCCGTCAGCCTCAAAATCTCCAGGGAAAAAAGCCCCAGCCTACTCAGCCTCTACCTATAAGTCAAACCCTTCAGTCCCAGCATCATCCTTGTAAATCTTTTCTGCACCCTCTTAAGTTTAACAATGTCCTTCCCATAGAGGGGTGAACAGAACTGTATGCAGTATTCTAAAAGTGGTCTTACCAATGTCCTGTACAGCTGCAACATGAACTCAATGTTCTGACCAATGAAGGCAAGCATGCCATACACCTTCTTCACTACCCTGTCTACCTGAGACTTCACTTTCAAGGAACAATGCACCTGCACCTCTAGTCATCATAGTTCGACAACACTCCCCAGGATCCGACCATTAACTGATAGCGAGGCATTACTGGATTAATAACTTGCGTGCTCTTGTATCCTAATGTGTAGGATTAAAGATTATATTATCATAGAGTTATTAAGGCATTATAGCATAGAAGGAAATGATTTGTTCTATTGAGTCTATGCATGTTCATTATAGAAGAATCCATTTGGTCCCAATTATCCACACCCTTCTCTAGCCCTCTAGTCCCAAGGAAATTTCCTTTAGAAATCATTGACTGTCTTGCTTAGCAAGTTCCTGGTCATTACCAGTCATTGAATAGAAAAGGTGTCTTCTTCCTCACATTCCCACTGTATCCTCTGGAAGTTGCTGTTATGCATGGATCTCAGAGGCCCACGAAGTCAGAAAGAAAATTAGAAGGAACACTGCAGTGGTGTACCACAAGGTTCAGGTGCTGGGTATAGTGTACGTTAATGATCAAGGCATGAATGTGGGAGATATGATGAGTAAGTTCATAGAAGACACACAAATTGATGGTATAAAAGTAGGGAGAAGGAAAGCCACAGACAACAGGGTGAGATGGACAGGTTGGTCAGATGCGTTGAACAGTAGCAAATGAAAGCTAATCCTGAAAATAATGAGGCAATGCATCTTGGAGGACTAACAAGGGATTACACGATGAGTGGTAGGACCTTAGGAAGTACAGAGGATCAAAGGGACATTGGTGTGCATGGTCATAGATTCTTGAAGGCAGCAGGACAGGTAAACAAGGTGTCTTAGGTGGTCAGGCGGCACGTGACACAATGGTTAGTGCTACTGCCTCACAGCACCAGGGACCCAGGTTTAATTCCAGTCTTGGGTAACTGGGTGAAGCCTCCATGTTCTCCCTGTATCTGTATGGGTTTCCACCAGATGTTCTGGTTTCCTCCCACAGTTAGGGGATGTACTGGCTAGGTGGATTAGTTATGGTAAATGTGGGGTACAGGGATTGGGTCTGGGTGGGATGCTCTTCATATATCCCATGCCACATTAGTCAAGGCATGGGATATAACAGCTGGGAATTCCTGACATAAAAGTTAGAGCAGGTACTTGGCAACTCCAGCTCACCCTTTTTATCACTGGACTGCTATCTTGGACACCCAGCACCAACATTTCAGTACATGCCACAAGGCGGAGGCCACACCCACCCCACATCCACATGGCATCTCAAATGTGGCATAATAAAGGTGTGGAGCTGGATGAACACAGCAGGCCACGCAGCATCATAGGAGCAGGAAAGCTTGACGTTTCGGGTCTGATGAAGGGTCTAGGCCGAAAGGTCAAGCTTTCCTGCTCCTATGATGCTGCTTGGCCTGCTGTGTTCATCCAGCTCCACACCTTTGTTATCTCAGATTCTCCAGCATCTGCAGTACCTATTATCTCAAATGTGGCACTGTGGCACATCTCTGATCCACTTACAATATGTATCTGCATTGTAGTGCTGCACTTTGGAGCACATCAATATCTATCATTGATATGCTGCTACAAGCACACTTTGCACACTTGGAAAGGCACTCAGCTCACAGATTCAACTGGTTGCATCTTAGGGCTACTTGCTTGCTCTCTTAGTGTTTATTTACTTTGCAACTAACTGGGTACTCACGGAATCCCTGCCTTTTACACTTTAGCCCTTTGCCAAAAGCTTAAAGAGACATAACACTGCTGAATTACCATATTATTCAGTACTATCATGAAACCAGGCAGCTTGCTATTATTAACAGTTGGCACTTAAGGGAGTGGATGGTTGCTGTATGGTGCATTGACGTGTTAGTCTCACACCAACATCACGTGCTACCAGACTGCATGTGAGTCAAGCATATGGCCATAACTCAAAGTGTTAGGAGAATAGTGCTCCAGGGAGGCATCTATCAGTCAGGAATTTCCGGAGTTAGGGTAGGTCAAATGCAGTATAATGGAAGGGACGCTGGGGAACTTAATGGTGGGGCATGGAGGTAAACAGCTGGGAAGCTGTCAAAATTAGGATTATAATAGTGATGGTGTGCAACTCTATACATAAGGGGGGGAGACAAAAGAGCATGGAAGGATAAAGCGACATGTGGGAGGATATTTGTTGACAGTGATTAGCAGATTGACTTCCATTCGTGATAGTGAATTACAAGACCTTGCATGTTCACCTCATATGCCTGGAGCTGGGGATGAAAGGTGGGCAGATGCAGTCTTAGAGACAGGCTGGTTTCAGACTCGAGGAGGTGCAATACCATGGGGTTGACTGGGAGGGCTACTAAACACAGGGGTTCACCTACATGGCAAGAGGAAACCTGGAACTCACAGTCTGAGAAGTGGCCACAGTTGCTCCCCATCATCCTGCAAATCACAAGTATGCAATGGAAATAAAAATGGCTGTGATCACACCTGGTGTGGGTGGGTTAAGTGCCACTCTCTGTGAGGAAAGGATCTGCAGTTATAATTATGTGGGTCCCTTCAAAGTGTAACACCATTAGACACATACCATTTCAGAGAAGGTCAAACTAGGTCAGCTTGCTCATCAGCATTCTTTGTGACCCTTAGGCATTAGCTTACTGTGTGCAGTCCAACTCCCTGACTCAAGCACTCATAGAAACCATAGAAATGATACAGCACAGAAGGAAACCATTCAGTCTATCTTGTCTGACCCAAATAACCCAGATGCCCTTTCAATCCCATCTTCCTGCACTTGATCCACTGTTTAAAGCACATAAGTTGCAGATCCAGGTACTTTTTAAAAGAGTATAGGGTCTCTGCCTCAATGACCTATCAGGCGTGAATTCCAGACAAGCACTACCCTTTGTGTAAAGAGGTTTTTCCACACATCCTGTTCCCTCTAATCCACTCCAGATCACTTCATGCAAAGTTATGGCTATTCCCAACTAATGCCTGTAATGCAATAGCAATGTCTCCACATCTGGAGAGATGCAGCTTGGTTGCTGAAGTTACAGTTACCTGCAAGTCATTCATTGCCTGTACATGATGCAGCAGCTGCTCACTTCATACTTCAGTCAATGGAACATCCTGTAAGGATAAGGGTGGGTAACACCTGTGCTTTCAAACTTGCCATTTTGTCTACATGGGGACTTGCACAAAGAGATAGTGAAAAGTAAACATATTTTTACAGTAGTGATAACATCTACAAATAGATGTTATCCATGTCATTGAAGTGTCCTCAAGAGATCTTGTTTTTCTTTCTCTTTCATTATGTCTCATTGTAGTCCTCAGGTCTGTAGTTGGGGTGGAGGGAGACTGCCCTATGGATTTCTTGTTATGAACTCTTAAATAGTGGAGAGGTATCCATTTTTACAACTCAAAAGAACGATTTCTGAATTGAGAGAACTTTGGAAGGTTACGGTTAGCGCAACTCCAATGCTCTCATCTACCTGCTGTGACATCCTGACTTAAAATGCCTGATCCCAGGGCTGATGAAGGGTTTAGGCCCGAAACGTCGAGTTTTCCTGCTCCTATGATGCTGCTTGACCTGCTGTGCTCATCCAGCCCCATGCTTGTTATCTCGGATTCTCCAGCATCTGCAGTACCTTTTATCTCTGATCCCAGGGATCTGTCACTTTTAGCGCCACCATTTTCTGCACTACTCTAATTTTGATTATGTTACTTTTGCTGATTCCCTGCATCCACTAATTTTTGGTTTTACTGTAATACGTGTGATGCCTCCTCTCTTTCTGCTTTAAATATTGACAAAAAATAATTATTTGGTGTGTCAATCATTTCGATATTTTTAATTACAAAATCACCATGACTAGTTTTCAAGGGGCCTACAATTGCTCTTGACTACCTGCTTTCCCTAATAAAATTGTATAAGATTTTTGATTTGATTTGGTTTGATCATTATCACATGTGTTGAGATATAGTAAAAATTTTTTTTTTTTTGTGCTATCCAGGCAAATCATACCACAGATAAATACATGGAGTATTGGAACAGAATGCAGAATATAGTATTACAGGGGTGCACAAGATGCAGAGAAAAATCAACTCTAATAAGTGAGAGGTCCATTCATAAGTCTGATAACAGTGGAGAAGAAGTTCTTGAATGCATTGGTATGTGTTTTCAGACTTTTGCATCTTCTGCCTAATGGAAGAGGTTGAACGACCGTATAACTGGGATGGGAGGGGTCTTTGATTATGTTGGCTGCTTTCCTGACGTAGCGAGGAGTATAGATGGAGTCAATGGATGGAGTGCACTGTGTTCACAACTCTAATTTTTGAGGTCTTGGTATGAGTAGTTGCCACATCAAGCTGCGATGCATCCGGATAGGATGCTTTCTATGGTGTATCTATAACAGAGGGTCAGATTCATTGTGGACATGCCAAATTTCTTTAGCTTTCTGAGTAAGTAAAGCCATTGATGTGCTTTCTTGACTATAGCATTGACATGGATGGATGAGGTGGTGATCATTACTCCTAGGATTTTGAAGCTCTCGGGCATCTCCACCTCAACACCATTGATGCAGACAGAAGCATATCCTCCTCTATGCTTGCTGAAGTCGATGACCACCAGCTCCTTCATTTTGCTTACACTGAGTGACAAATTGTTGTCTTTATGCCATGCCACTAAGCTCTCTATCTGTTTCCTGTACTCTGTCTTGTCATTGTTTGAGATCAAACCCCCCCGCAGGTGGTGTCATCAGCAAACTTGTAAATGCAGCTAGAGCAGAATTGGCCACACAGTCAGGAGTGTATAAGGAATATAATAAGGGGCTGAGTTGCATGACATCAATTTGAGGATTAGCATGGAGGAGGTAGTGTTGTCTATCCTTACTGATTGTGTTCTGTGGGTCAGGAAGTCAAGGATCCAGTTGCAGAGGAAGGGAGCAGAGTCCTACGTCTCGGAGTTTGAAGATGAGTTTGTGATTTTGTAATACTTTTAGGTTTCTTTACATACTTCCATGTAGCCCTCAGTATCTGTTTTGGTTTGTATCTTTCTCACTTACTGCAATCCACTTTTCCATACGTTTTGGCTTGCTTTTTCTCTTAATCTTGCCATGTCTTAACTCCTCAGCCAGCTATGGCTGTTTTGCTTGATGAATAGAGCTCTTGCCTCTTCAAGATATAAAATGGTTCCATCGCCTCTTAATTTTTTTTTTCTTTTTAAGATACATATCTCCTGTTGTTTACCCATTAACAGACTTACCAACATTGTTGACAGTCTCATCTCATCGCATCAAAGTAAGCCTTACCTAAATCTAGAACCTTAGTAGCTGTTTTGTATTTCTCCCTCTCAAACGCTATGTTAAACAGATCATTCATGATAGCTATAATGTGAATATTTGTGCACACTTTTAACTAAATCTGACCCATTACTAAATTTAATATTCCTAATTGGTTCCAAAACATGTTGAAGGAAATTGCCCTGGACACATTCAAGAAATTAACCTTCTGACATGTTAGTGTGCTTATCCCAGTAGACTGTTGGCTGAGACTCTCAAAATGCATTTCATGTCATGCCTTCCTTTAAATTCACATCATTATTAGTTTAGAAACTTCTTATTGCAAAAAAAATCAATGTTTATGTCTCTAAAAAGTGAATATTTTATAGAAAATATTATTATAATATGAAAATACAGAATAATGATGCAATGGTTAGTTCCTTATATGAGCAATCACAGCTGACCAATCAGAAAAATTATTTCCGCAATATCAACCAGTCACAATCACTGTACTACAAAATAATCAAAAAACAAACTCTTGTGGATGCTGGAAATCTGAAATAAAAACAAAAATTATTCACTCTGGCAGTGTCTGTGCACAGAGAAACAAACGTAACATTCTAGGTCCAAAGCTTTTACTTTTGATTGTGCCAAAAAGAACGGGTTATTGTATACACGTTGTTGCAAGAACCAAAGGGATTAAGGCATCACTGGACAAAATTCCCTACTTGTGTTTATTAGTGGAAATTCATTGAAACAAGACAAGTTAAGATTAAAGAAAACACTATTGAATGTTTAGATTTGTAGCTGGTTATTGCACTCGAAAGATTCATGTTAATCTCAAATACAATTGGATATCATTGGCAGTGCTACTTGTATTTTATTGAAGAATGCAAGATCAAAAGAGCCAAATAACATAAAAGGAAATTCATAACTCTAAACGTGAGTCCATATGATTTTATAATGTTTCAAATGGAACTATTTATTATTAATATTTCTTTTGTTTTCATATTCACATTTTTATCCTTGTCTTCATAGTTGATATACCATGCCATTTAACATCCATTCCACAGGCATCTTTTAGCCCCAAGTACTTGTGGTATGAACGATGTGGGTTCTAAAATTTAAGAAGTATATTTTTGGAAATAATGTTTATCACATTCATTTACTCTTTCACTTGTTTAATCTCCCCGTTCCTATTTACACTCCATTTCTTAATTTATTTCCTGAAATTTTTATTTTTGTGCAGGTGAAACAGCTACTTAACCACAGTGGAGCGGTGAGGAGTGAAGCCACAACCAAAATTAGACTGCTTTGCTGAAAGAAGACACCAAGCGACTATTTGCAAGACTCACTGTCTTTTCTCAGTGCAGGATATTTTCTGCAAAAAAAGCACAGCATAGAGCAATGCAAGCAAAAGAGATGAAAATAAGCAACGACAAAAACAAAGTTGCTGGAAAAGCTCAGCAGGTCTGGCAGCACCTGTGAAGGAGAAAACAGAGTTAACATTTTGGGTCCGGTGACCCTTCCTCAGAACAGTTCTGACGAAGGGTCACCAGACCCGAAACAGTAACTGTGTTTTCTCCTTCACAGATGCTGC
Organism: Ginglymostoma cirratum; assembly: GCA_024137785.1. Lineage (NCBI taxonomy): Eukaryota > Metazoa > Chordata > Chondrichthyes > Orectolobiformes > Ginglymostomatidae > Ginglymostoma > Ginglymostoma cirratum. The sequence continues at coordinate 3,993,626 of JAHRHZ010000218.1, forward strand.
CTTCAGAAACAAGTGTAGTAGAACCAATATCTAAGGAAGGAGGTCCAGAGGACATTTACTAGAATGATCCCGGAAATGAAGGGCTTGCCATATGTGGAGCCATTGAGGACTCTGGGCCTGTGCGTAATGGAGTTTAGAAGGATGAGGGGAGATCTCATTAACAATTACAGAATACCAAAAGGTCAGAATAGGGTGGATGTGGAGAAGATCCACTGGTAGGAGAGACTACAAACTGAGGGTGTAGCATCAGCATGAAGAACTGAGAGAAGGAGGAATTTCTTCAGCCAGAGGGTGGTGACTCTTTGGAATTCATTGTCACAGAAAGCTGTCGAGACCAAGTCATTAAGTGTACTGAAGACAGAGATAGATAGGGTCTTGATTGTAAGGTGATCAAGGGTTAAAGGGGAATGCAGGAGAATGTGGTTGAAAAACATGCCAGCCAAAATCAAATGACAGAGCATACTCGATGGGCTGAATGGCCTAATTCTGCTCCTATACCTTATGGTCTCACAGTGTTATGAACAAACCGGCACCAATGTGAATCTTAGAGCTACAGTCTTGTTGGAGCATCAGATTCAAATTCTGACTTGTTGACCATTATATAGTGTCTCACTAGACTAAAGCACTCAATTCAAAAAGTTTCTGATGTCATTCCCCAATATGGATGTCCACCTACTGTCAAAGATGCAATGTTATAAGTAGCAAAGAATTTGGTGTTTAATGAGCCGTTCAACTTCCTTGCATGAATGACAGGAATAACAACAGAACCGAGCCTCCTGGTGACAATTCAGAGTCCGTTTTGACGATATCAATAGCTGCAACGTTATTATGACAAGATAAAATGAACATGGGATTGAAGGGGAGGTGGCTTATGCCAAAACATTTGACTCTCGCAGTGTCTGTTGGATATATAGCTTGTTCAGTGCAGTTAATCAGGCTGCTACACAATTTAGGGAACTACTCTTCAAACTCAGGCATTAAAGATGACATGAACAAAGCCAGCATTTGTTGCTCATTCCTAATTGTTCTTGAGAAGATAGTGAGTTGCCTTCTTGAAACACTGCATTGTTGTAGGTAGACCCACAATGCCCTTAGGGAGGGAATCCCAGGATTTTGACCCAGCAACACTGAAGGAATAAAAATACGTTTCCAAGTCAAAGTGGAAGAGTGGCTTGGAGAGGAACTTACCTCATTTATCTATTACTATTGTCCTTCTAGATGGAAGTGGGTTTGGAAGGCATTGTCTAAGGATCTTTAGTGAATTTTTGCAGTATATCTCATAGCTGGTACACACTGCTGCTACTGAGTGCCAGTGGAGGAGGGAGTGGATTTTGTCCATGTAGTGTCAATCAAGCAGGCTGCTTTGTCCTGAATGGCGTTGAACTTCTTGAGTGTTGTTGGAGTTGCACTCATCCAGGCAAGTGGAAATATTTCATCACACTCTTGACTTGTGCCTTGTAGATGGTGGGCAGGCTCTGGGGAGTCAGGAGATGAGATATTTGTTGCAGGATTCCTAGCTTATGACTTATCCTTGCAGCCACAGTATTTATGTTGGTACTCCAGTTCAGTTTCTGGTCCATGTCGATAATGGCAGATTCAGTGAAAGTAATGCCATTTAAAATCAAGGGACAAGGGTTAGATTTTCTCTTTTTGGAGATTTTGAAGATTTAAACTAAAATGGATGGGGAAGGGAACCTATACAGGAAGACAGAAGAACAAGGGCATAACCAAAAGACAGGATTGGAAATAAGAAAAATGATGGGCAAAAGAATTCAAGGGCAAGAATTAGGGTCACAGTCCAAAATTAATGCAATCAGGACTAAGAATGTTACAAAGGCAAGATTTAACCACTGCTTCATTATCTGAGGAGTTACAAATGGCACTGAATATTATGCAATTATCTGCAAACATCCCCACTTCTGATCTTGCGATGGAAGGAAGGTTTACTGGATGAATACTTGAAATAGGTGGGTTATCTTATGAAGGGTTAAACAGACTATCCTGTATCTGCTGGAGTTTAGATGAATGACAGGCAACTTGATTGAAACTTGCAAAATCTTGAAGTATTTTTATTGTGTAAATGTGGAGACGTTTCCTCTTTTGGGAGAATCTAGACTTAGGGTACATTGATTAATAATCAGGAGTCACCATTTAAAACTATGATCAGGCATTTCTTATCTCTGAGGGTTGTGAGTCTTTGGAAATCTTGCTGGAAAGGTAAAGTCTTGAATATCTATAAGGCAGAGGTAGATAAGTTCTTGTTAAGCATGGGGTTGAAAGGTTATTGGGGTAAGAGGAAATGTAGATTTGAAGTTACAATAAGATCAGCCTATATCTTATTGAATGGTGGAGCAGGCTTGAGGGGCTACCTACTCCTGATCTTGATTTGTATGTTAGTATGACCCATCTCTTTCTTGAACGCTCATCGTTGTTCCATTTATGTTTTACCCTGGAACTGCCTTTCCCAATCTGCCTGTGCTAGATCTCTGATGATGGCACCCAGCTTATTACCATCAACCTGATAATGGTCATTCATCTCGTCAAAGATCAATTACCTCTGGTGTCAGTATTAGATAAGGTTATGGGGGAAATCACATTAACCTTTGTCACCTAAGTGGCCAAATTAAATTTGCTGCCATAGATATGCATGATCCACATTTTGTAGATGGCTGTGATCTCATTATTCATGCTGTACTAGAATTCTAAACCACTCTTGCTCTCTTAAATTAAGCGTACAAGAAGCTTGGCTTGTACTTGATTGTTGAAACTGGCATCTGTCCTACGATGTGAAAATTTGCCCAGGTGTACGAAAGCAGGGCAGATCCAATCCATCAAAATTACTTTCCCATCAGACTTCTCTCAATTACCGATAAAGTGATGGAAAATGTTATTAACAGTGATGCTGATTTTATCTTCAGAATGTCATTTCTGCTTGATGTTATAATGTTCCTGTATTCCCTTACAAGATTAAAAATTAAGCATGGTAGTGAGAAATCCAACAGATGTTTATTACAGCTCACTAATTTATACATGTTACAATCACAAACACATCAGTTTCTGGGCTAGTAGTAAACTATTCTGTTACAATAGAACAGTGCGCTTTTACCAGCATGTCATGATTCAAATGATCCTAAGTAAGATGGCATCTGAAACAAAAACAGAAATAGCTGATGAATCTCGGCAGGTCTGGCAACACCTGTGGGGAGAAAGCAGAGTTAACATTTCAAATCCAATCACTCTTCATCAGAAGATGACATCTGAGTCCTTTATAGCTTCAGGTCACTTGCTATTATACAGTGATGATATTGTGAGCATATTTCTTAGAAGGTATACTGACTGTGATACATAATGCAGCATCGCTCCTTTTCCAAAGTCAGAAAATAATATCAAATAGATGTATATGGCATTACTTGGCAGGGCTGTCAATTGAATAGTTATATAGATAGGTAAAACAGAACTTTCAAGGTTAATATTTCAAACATTATGTTTGACACTCCTCTTGCACTGGTTATCATAAACCCATCTGGAAGGGTTGTTCTCTTTTGGACTTGTTTGACAACATGTTTGTCTTGCTACTGGTTGGTATCACACGATATTACCGGACAATCATGAGGATTTTCTTCTTCACTCTCTTCACGAATTATTGCAGTGAAGGTACATTGGTCTAAGGTGGCTTCTGTTCCTTCACAATGTAGCACCACAATTAATCATGACTTTGTATGATTTGGGCTTGTTGCATTCTTTTGAAACCTTTGCTGGTGTTCAAATATTTGGATTTAGATTTCTTACTCTCACTCTCTGCCCAAAGTGCTGTTTTGATCGTTCTCTACCTGCTCTCTCTCATCATGTATTTCCATTAAGCACCTTTGTCTTTGAAGAAGAAAATCTTGTGTCTTAGATAAGGTACGTACTTGGATGCTGGTTAAGGTTGTTCACAACCATCTTCTGAGCATAATTTGTGCTGGAGAATGATAGTTCCTGCTGTACCTGTGTTGCACAAGGATGTAGCAATGCAATGCAAAAATCGTGATTTGTTTCTCGACAAATGATCATTGACCTGATAATACATACCAGAGGTTTTGCTAGGGGTAACAGCATGAAATGGGTCTCTCCACTGTACTCCTGATACAGTCTTGCTAATAACCTGCACAATTGATGCCTCCCTACTCTTGCATTAAATTCTCCTCACAATAAAACATAATATTCTGTTAGCTTTCCTGATTACTTGCTGTACCAACTTTCTGATTCATAACCAGGACACTCAAAATCTTTCTGCATCCTCCCATCATTTAGATAATATGCTTCGTTAATCTTTCAGCCAAAATAGACAATTTCATACTTTCCCACATTGTACTCCATTTGCCAGATTTTTGCCCAGTCACTTAATGTGTCTATAATCATTTCTAGATTCCATACGTTCTCTTCTCAATTTACTTTCCTACCTATCCTTGCGTCATCAGCAAGTTTAGCTATCCTTCCTTCAGTCCTTTCATCTAAATCATTTCTATAAATTATAAAGAGTGATGCCCCAGCACTGACCTCTGTAGCATACCACATGTGATATCCTACCAGCCTATAAAAGACCTATTTACTGCTACTTTCTTCTTCTTGTTAGCCAGTCAAACTTCTATCTATGCCAATTTGCTACCTCCTACACTATGAGCTTCAAATTTGATACGGCACCTTATCAAAAGCTTTCTGACAAGTATGAATTTCAGGCTCTGTTCCCAGGGTCATCTATTGCTTGCTTTGTTAAAATAAAACAACACACATTATTTGAATAGCTGTAATTCTGTAAAGGTATAACTGAAAACCCAGTGCATAATTTGTCTTTAATTACTCTTATCTATCTTTCACAAGTAGAGTATAGTATAGTGTTTGTTTAATTCCTTTGCTTCTCTTTCTTTTTGTTTTTCAATTTCTTTTCCTTCTGTGTCACTTCATTTTCCCTATTGCGTCTCTTTACTGGCTTCGGTCAGTTTAACAGTATTGTTTAAGAAATTATGCTTTGCAGTTTAAGATCTACATGTTCATAGTTGAAGTTTTCAGCCTATATGTGGTGTTTGCACCAAATAAGGAATAATGCCACAACAATTTTTCTCTATTTTGACAAAATCCGAAGAAGAAAAATGGCACAACCAATCCAGGTTTGGAGAGAGACAAATCTTCATTGTGTAGAAAACTATTATTTTCTTTTTAAGTGTTTTTGAAGTTGTGTGAATCTGTAGAAGTCATACGATTGGGAGGAGAGTAAAGCAATTTAGCATTATTGTGAAGCAAGCTGGAAGAACTGACCTGGGTGAGAAGAGCAGCAGCAGTGGGAAATAAAACCAGCAGTAGAGAACTGTTTCTACCTGTCAGAGTTGAAGTGTGACTTCACAAGAATATAGGTATGTAATTGATAGGCATTTCTTCCATACATCAGTTGATTGGCCAAGTATTTTAAATCAGGAAACATTATCACATCTGAAGAGGACAGTTGGGAAGTACACTTTTAAAATGCTTACTTAACATCTAAATTAGTTAACTAGAACAGAGATGGCTGGGCAAGCATCATGTTGAGCTGTACTATATGGGAGTTGGTGTGATTCAAGCTGAATACATCTACAGAAAATGTTGGCTGCTTGAAGAACTTCAGCTCAGAATTGATATGCTGAAGTCTGAGCTGTGGACACTGTGACACATGAGGGCAGGGTAGAATAGCCTGGAAACTCTGTTTTAGGAAACCGTCATACCCCTTAGATTCATTACATCAAATTCGGCCTATGGTCAGGGACAGGGGATATGACTACAAGTGAAGCAGGCATTGGGATCCACAACTTAGATTTGGAGAAGCCCTTGTACAATAGGTATTAGGTTCTTCCTCCCACTGTGGATGAGGGCACAGTCTTTAAAGAGGATGAGTAAATTGACCAAAGTGCTCGGGTATAGAGCCCCAGTCAAACGGGACAGTCAAGAGAAATATAGTAATAATAGGGGATAGCATAGTTGGGAGAATAGGTATTGTTCCCTGCAAAATATACAGAGAGTCCAGAAAGCTGTGTTGCCTACCTGGTGACAAGGTTCAGGACACATCTTCCGGGCTGGGGTTGGAGGGGAATGATCTGGTTTTCATGATCCATGCAAGAGGGTACCAATGACATAGGTAAAAAAACAAGGTTCTTTTGAAGGATTACAAGCAAATTTAGACTAAATTAAAAGGCAGAACCACACAGGTAATAATCTACAGATTATTGTTATCTGAGCCACATGCAAATTGGCATAAGATAGAGAGGTAAATTTGTGGCTCAGAGATTGGTGTTTGAGAAATGTGTTCTGATTCATGCAACACTAGCACCTGTGTGTGTGTGTGTGTGTGTGTGTGTGTGTGTGTGTGTGTGTGTGTGGTGGCGTTGCCATTGGAATGGACTTCTTTCGAGCCAAATAACAATTATTGTACATATGGCTGTAAACTAATTTAGTGAGAAGTGTTCATTTTAAGGAAATTTTAGAAATCAAAAAGAAACAAGAGAGCAGAGGTGCAAGGCAGTGAACAGGTGAATGGTAATCAAAGTGTGACAGGAAGGGACAGAAAATGTAAGTGGAACAGTGCAGCAAAAATTAGTATCAGAATAACAAATAATAGTATAAAGTCAAAGCTCGAGCCTCTTTATGTAAATACATATAGTATTTCCAGCAAGACAGATGAGTTGACGTCTCAAATGGAAATAAATGAATATAATTTCGTAGCTATTACAGGGACATGGCTGCATGGCTACCAAGACTGGGATCTTGGCATTTCAGAAGAGATGGCAAAAAGGATAAAGTGATGTGAAATCATGTTCTCAGGAAGGGTCACTGGACCCGAAATGTTAACTCTGATTTTTTTCTTCAAAGATACTGCCAGACCTACTGAGCTTTTCCAGCAAGTTCTGTTTTTGTTCCTGATTTACAGCATCCGCAGTTCTTCTGGTTTTCATGATGTGAAACCAGTACTGGTGGAAATAAGGAAGAGCAAAGGATAGAAGTCACAGATGGGAGTCATCTACAGGCAATTGAAGTCTCATTATAGGACAAAGTATAAATCAGGAAATAATGGAGGCATGTAAGGGAGGTACTACAAATGTCATGGGTGATTATAATGTACATACTGACAAATCTAATGGGCAAGGGCAACACGGAATATAAATTTGTGAATGCATCAGGAATTGTTTCTTAGACAATTCATTGCAAAACCAGGGAATGGGCTATTTTTGATCTACGAATGTATTATAAAGTAGGGTTAATAAGAGATCTCATACTTGAGGATCTTCTAGGGGTAGTGATCGTAGCATAGTAGAATTTCAAATGCAATATAAGGTTGAGCAACTCTGGTCTCAAAGCAGCTTCCTCAACTTAAATAAGGGCAATTACAGAGGTATGAAGAAAGAATTATCTAAAGCTAGCTGGAAGTAGACAGCTGAGTAGATAAGCAGTGGCATACATTTAACCAGATATTTCATAATGCTCAGCAGCAATTCATTCTTGTCAAAAAGAATAACCAATGAGAAACATGAGACACCTGTTATTAACAAACATGGTTCTGGATGGGTTCCAATTAAAAACTGGGGTGTACAAAGTTATACTCTTAGGTTACAGGAAGATGTAGACAGGTTGGTCAGATAGGCATTTAAAACTGAAAAATCTGATGTGAAGTACTTTGGAAGAAATACAACAATGGAGCACTCAATGAATGGCAGGACACTAGGAAGTTCAGAGGAACAAAGAGATCTTGGGATGCTTGTCCTGGAGATATCAGGACAGGTTAGTACAGTGGTTAAGAAGGTACACAAGACATTAGCTTTGATCAGTTGGGGGATAGATTATAAGAGCAGGGAGGTTATGTTGGAGCTAAAGAGCTGAGAAGGCTGAGATGGAATCTGATTGAGGTATCAAAGATTATGAGGAGTGTGGATAAAATGGATAGGATGTAGCAGTTCCCCTTATTTGAAGGATCAATAGTGAGGGGGTATAATTGTAATGTGAAGGCCAAGAAGTTTAGAAGGGGCCTGAGGAACTTTTTTCACCCAGAGGGTAGTGGGAATCTGGAATACACTGCCAGGGAGGGTAGTAGAGGCGGAAAAATTCACAAACTTAAAAATGTATGTGGATGAACACTTGAAATGTCATAACATTCAAGGTGTTGGGCCAATTGTTGGTATAGTTAGTATAGTTAGGTTGGCGCAGACTTGATGGAGCAAAGGGCCTCTCCTTTGCTGCACGACTCTACGACCGTATGACAAAGTGATGAAAACTAGTGGTTGACCAGAGGATTGGGATATTTTTTGGAACTTCAGAAAATGACTGAAAGGCTAATTAAAGAAGGAGAAAATGTATTATCAAAGTAAACCAGCACTAAATATAAAAATAAACTTTAAGAGCTTCTATGGTATATAAAAAGAATGTTGTCAGAATTAGTGTGGGGGACCTTCAGTGGATGCGACTGTGGATTGGGAAAGAGAGAAATGGCAAATAATTTAAACTAATACGTTGCATTAATCTTCATGGTAGAAGACACTGTAAACATCTCAAAAGATATAAGTAAGAAAAGTGCTAATAAGAAGAGAGTTTTGGAACAGTCTCTACCACTATGGACAAAGTATTTAACAAACTAATGGGACTAAAGGCAAACAAGTAACCTGGACTTCATGACCTGCATCCAGGGGTTTTAAAAGAAGTGGCTGCAGAGATAGACATAGCGTTGCATAAAATATTGCAGAACTCACTAGATTCCAGGAGGGTTCTAGAAGATTGGAGGACAACAGAAATCAACAAACTATAGGCTAGTTAAGGAAAACATCTACCAGTGGGAAAATGCTAGACAGCATTATTAGTAAAGAAACAATATGACTTTTGAAAAAGCTTAACACAACCAAATAAAACCAAGATAACAAGGTGTGGAGCTGGATGAACGCAGCAGGCCAAGCAGCATCATAGGAGCAGGAAAGCTTGACATTTCGGGCCTAGACCCTTCATCAGAAATGGGGGAGGGGAAGAGGGTTCTGAAATAAATAGGGAGAGAGGGGGAGGTGGATAGAAGATGGATAGAGGAGAGGATAGGTGGAGAGGAGACAGACAAGTCAAAGAGGCGGGGATGGAGCCAGTAAAGGTGAGTGTAGGTGGGGAGGTAGGGAGGAGATAGGTCAGTCCAGAGAGGACGGACAGGTCAAGGGGGCAGGATGAGGTTAGTAGATAGGAGATGGGGGTGCGGCTTGAGGTGGGAGGAGGGGATAGGTGAGAGGAAGAACAGGTTAGGGAGGCGGGGACGAGCTGGGAAGGGTCTAGGCCCAAAACATCAAGCTTTCTGATGAAGGGTCTAGGCCTGAAACGTCAAGCTTTCTGATGAAGGGACTAGGCCCGAAACGTCAAGCTTTCTGATGAAGGGTCTAGGCCCAAAACGTCAAGCTTTCTGATGAAGGGTCGAGGCCTGAAACATCAAGCTTTCCTGCTCCTATGATACTGCTTGGCCTGCTGTGTTCATCCAGCTCCACACCTTGTTATCTCGGATTCTCCAGCATCTGCAGTACCTATTATCTCAAATAAAGCCAACATGGTTTGTGAAAGGGAAATCATGTTTGATAAATTTGCTAGGCACGGTGGCACAGTGGTTAGCACTGCAGCCTCACAGCGCCAGGGACCTGGGTTCAATTCCAGCCTCGGGCACCTGTGTGGAGTTTGCACATTCTCCCTGTGTCTGCGTGGGTTTCCTCCGGGTGCTCTGGTTTCCTCCCACAGTCCAAAGATGTGCAGGTTAGGTGGATTGGCCATGCTAAATTGCCCATAGTGTTCAGAGAGGTGTAGGTTAGGTGGGTTGTTGGAGGGGTGGGTCTGGGTGGGATGCTCTGAGGTTCGGTGTGGACTTGTTGGGCCGAAGGGCCTGTTTCCACACTGTAGGGATTCTATGATCTTCTATGATCTATTTGAGGATATGACAATCAGAGTTGATAAAGAGGAACCGGTAGTGTATTTAGATTTCCTGAATGTATTCAATAAGGTGTCACTTAAAAGGTTGCTGCACAAAACAGGAGCTCACTGTACTGGGGGTAATGTATTAGCACCGATTGAGGAATGGTTGGCACACAGAAGACAGAGTCCAGATTAATTTTTTTTCGGGTTGGAAATACATAATCATTGGATTGTCTTAAGGATCAGTCTTAAAGCCTCAATTATTTTCTATTTGTATTAATAACTTGGAGGAGAGGGCAGAATGTAATGTATCCAAATTTGCATCCAATGCAAAGACTGGTGGGAAGGCGTGTTGTGATGAGGACATATGGATTCTGCAAAGGGGTAGGTTGATGACAGGTTGTGAGGTCATGTACTTTGGTACGAAGAATAAAAAAATAGCCTATTATTTACATGAAAGAGACTCCAAAAAAGGGCAGAATACAGGGATTTGAGTGTACTTGTGCATAAAACACAAAAACTTAGCATGCAGGTGCAGCAAGTAATTGAGACAGCAATTGTAATTTTGGCACTTATTGTTGATGGTTGGAGTTTTACAATAGGGAAGTCTTGTTACAACTGTACAGTGTGTTGGTGAGGCTGTGCCTGGAGAACTGTTTATACTTTTGGTTCCTTAAGAAAGGGTATTTCGGCAATGCAGGCAACTCAAAAGAGAGTCACTAGGCCGATTACTGGGAAGAAGGAGTTGACTTAGAAAGAACGACAAAACAGGTCAGGCCTTTAGTCATTAAAAGTTTAGAAAAATGAGGGTTAATCTTATTGAAACAAAGGGGCTTGACATGGTAGATATTGAGAAGGTGTTTCCATTAGTGAGTGTGTCTCGAACTAGGGGGCAGAGTTATAGATTAAGGGGCCATGCACTCAGACCCTGCTCAGATCAGCTGGTGGGAGTATTTGTACACAGCTTTAACCTCTCCTTATGACCATATGAGGTTCCAGCCTGCTTCAAGAAGAGCAGTATCATCCCGGTGCCAAAGAAAGTTCGGGCAATGTGTCTTAGAGATGACTACCTGGTGGCTCCGACATCCATCATTATGAAATACTTCGAGAGATTAGAGAATGGCACACATTAACTCCAGACTCCCAGATTGCCTTAATCCATTATAATTCACATAGCCTTACAGTAGGTCCATGGCAGATGTCATCTTTCTGGCCCTACATGCATCTCTGCAACATCTGGATAACAAGGACACCTACATCAGACTCCTATTTATTGGCTTTAGCTCCATCTTCAACACCATAATTCCAACAAAACTCATTTCCAAATTGCTAGACCTAGGACTCTGCTCCCCACACTGTAACTGGATCCTTGACTTCCTGACCTGCAAACCCAAATCAGTAAGGATGGCAACAACACCACATTCACAATAATCCTCAACACCGGTGCCCCACAGGGCTGTGTACTCAGACCCTTACTGTACTCATGACTATATGGCCAAACTCTGCTCTAACTCCATTTGCAAGTTTACTGGTGACACCACAGTAGTGTGTTGGATCTCAAACAATGAGAGACAGAGTGTAGGAAAGAGAAGCAGATTGGTGGCATGGTGTAAAGACGACAAACTCTCCCTCAGTGTCAGCAAAATGAAGGAGTTGGTTATCAACTTCAGAAAGTGGAGTGGAGGACATGCCACTGTGTCAATGGTGCTGAGGTGGATGTGGTCAAGAGCTACAAGTCCCTAGGTGCAAATATCACCAACAATCTATCCTGGTCCATCCATGTCAATTTTACAGTCAAGAAAGCATATCTATATCTCGAATTCCTCAGAAGGCTAAGGAAATGTGGCATATCCGGAATGACTCTGACCAATTTTTGTAGACGTACCATAGAAAGCATCCTATCCAGATGTATCTCAGCTTGGTACGGCAACTGTGGTTTCCAAGACCACAAGAAAGTATAGAGAGTTGTGAATGCAGTCCAGTAAATCATGAAAACCAGGCTTCCTTCCATTGATTCTGTCTACACTTCCCTGCCTCAGGAAAGCAACTAACATAATCAAAGACCCCTTCTACCCCGGTTATACACTTTCCCATCCTTTTCCAACTAGCAGAAAATACAGAAGTTTGAAAACATGTATCAACAGATTTAAGAACAAATTCTTCCTTGCTGTTTTAAGACTTATAAATGGACCTCTCATTTATAAGAGTTGATCTTTCTCTACACCTTCTCTGTAGCTGTAACACAATCTTCTGCATTCTGTTCTGTTAACCTGATACACTTATGTAAGGTATGATTTGTCTGCACAGCATGTAAATTATTACTTCTCACTGCATCTCAGTATATGTGACAAAAATAAATCAAAGAAAATCAAATCAAAGACATTAATTTAAAATTGAGTTGCAAAGCAATTTCTTCTCTCAGATGCTAGGAAAAGTCTGGAATTGTCTACCCCAGAGAGTTGTGGAGGCTAGATCGCTGCAAATATTTAAAGAGGAGGTGGATTGATTTTTGAAGTGTCAAGGAGTTGAAAGCGGCGAAGAGGTAGCATGTGAGAGGAGTTGAGGCCTGTAGCAGATCACCATGATCTTACAGAATGTGGGAAGACTTGAGGGGATAAATATCCTACTTCTGGTCCTATTTCTTAAAGAACATAGAACAGTACAGGCCCTTCGGCCCATGATGTTGTGCTGATCTATTATCCTACTAAGATCAATCTACTTTGCATACTGTACATTTTACTACCCTCCATGTGCCTATCCACGAGTCACTTAAAAGTCTCTAAAGTACCTGACTCCACTACCACTGCCGGCAGTGCATTCACATGCCCATCACTCTCTGTGTAAAGAACTGACATCTCCCCTATACCTTCCTCCAATCACCCTAAAATTATGCCCCCTCATAACAGTCATTTCTGCCTTGGGAAAAAGTCTCTGACTATCCACTTTATCTATGCCTCTCATCATCCTGTATACCTCTATCAAGTCACCTCTCATCCTTCTTCGCTCCAATGAAAAAAGCCTCAACCTTTCCTCATAAGACCTGCCCTCCAATCCAGGCAGCATCCTCTTTAAAGCTTCCATATCTTTCCTATAATGAGGTGACCAGAACTGAATGCAATATTCCAAGTGTGGTCTAACCCGGGGTGTTATAGAGTTGCAGCATAACCTCATGGCTCTTAAACTCAATTCCCTGCCAATGAAAGCCAACACACCATACGCTGCCTTTACAACCCTATCAACTTGGGTAGCAACTCAAGAGGGTTGGAATATAAAAGCAGTGATGTGCTTCTGAGACTTTATAAAGCTCTAGTTAGGCCCCATTTAGAATAATGTGTCCAATTTTGGGCCCCACACCTCAGGAAGGACATACTGGCACTGGAGTGTGTCCAGCGGAGATTCACACGGATGATCCCTGGAATGGTAGGCTTAACCTACGATGAACGGCTGAGGATCTTGGGATTGTATTCATTAGAGTTTAGAAGGTTGAGGGGAGATCTAATAGAAACTTACAAGATAATGCATGGCTTAGAAAGGTTGGACGCTGGGAAGTTGTTTCCATTAGGTGGGGATACTAGGACCCGTGGGCACAGCCTTAAAATTAGAGGGGGTCAATTTAGAACGGAAATGAGGAGACATTTCTTCAGCCAGAGAGTGGTGGGCCTGTGGAATTAATTGCCACGGAGCGCAGTGGAGGCCGGGACGTTGAATGTCTTTGAGGCAGAGATTGATAAATTCTTGATCTCGCAAGGAATCAAGGGCTATGGGGAGAGTGCGGGTAAGTGGAGTTGAGATGCCCATCAGCCATGATTAAATGGCGGAGTGGACTCGATGGGCCGAATGGCCTTACTTCCACTCCTATGTCTTATGGTCTTATGGTCTTAAATTTGACGGATCTACGGACATAGACCCCAAGATCCCTCTGTTCCTCCACACTGCCAAGAATCCTGCCATTAACCCTGTATTCTGCATTTAAATTCAACCTTCCAAAATGAATTACTTCACATTTTTCTTGGTTGAATTCCATCTGCCACTCCTTTGTCCAGCTCTGCATCCTGTCAATGTCCTGCTGCAACCTACAACAGCCCTCCACGCTGTCCACAACTCCACCAACCTACGTGTCATTGGCAAACTTACTAACCCACCCTTCCACTTTCTCATCTAAGTCATTTATAAAGATCACAAAGAGCAGAGGTCCCAGAACGGATCTCTGCAGAACACCACTGGTCACTGAGCTCCAGGCTGAATACTTCCCATCTACTACCACCCTCTATCTTCTTTTGGGCAGCCAGTTTTGTATCCAGACAGCCAAATTTACCTGAATCCCATGTCTCCTTACTTTCTGAATGAGCCTACCATTTGGAAGCTTATCAAATGCCTTGCTAAAATCCATATACACCACATCCACAGCTCTGCCTTCATCAATGTGTTTTGCCACATCCTCAAAGAATTCAATAAGCCTTGTGAGGCATGACCTGCCCATCACAAAGCCATGCTGACTATTTCTAATCAAACTGTGCTTTTCCAAATAATCATAAATACTATCTCTCAGAATCCTCTCTGATAATTCGCCCACCACAGAAGTAAGACTGACCGGTCTGTCATTCCCAGGATTATCCTTATTCCCTTTCTTGAACAAGGGAATGACATTTGCCACCCTCCAATCATCTGGTACTACTCCAGTGGACAGTGAGGACGTAAAGATCATTGCCAAAGGGGCAGCAATCTCTTCCCTCACTTCCCATAGTAACCTTAGGTATATCCCATCTGCCCAAGGGACTTATCTATCCTCATGATTTTCTTATGGTCTTATTTTCTTTTCGGACAGCAATGCCTTTAGCAGCATATAAAAAATCAGAACTGCAGGCTGTAGTTTTCTTTCTTTTAAAGAGAGACAGAACTTCGCACAGATTTGTAGCCTTGTTTTTGATTGTATTGTTAACTTGAGGCATTTTCTTTTAGAGCAAAGGGATGCTTAGGAATTTCTCGGATGTTGAAGGAATGTAGAGTTTAATCCATGACAGATTATCTCAGTCATAGTAGGAACTATCTCCATCTTTTTGTTGGTTGGGCAATGCACTATACATACATCTGTAAGGCTGTCTATACCCTCAGAAACTGATGTTGCTTAGTGTCCGAACTCTGATGTCCAGAGCTGTTATCTAGTTGAGTTTCCACTGGGTTTTCAAATATCTGCCACTGAGATCTTGGACTCATTTTTTATAGATGATTGCCACTGCTAACAATTAACATGAGTTTTGCCTCTAGCGGGGTAACTTTACCTGCTGTGGCAATGTCTGTTATCTCTTATGACAATGTAATGTTATCTCTTCTGACATAATGGAAACAAGGTGTAGGTAATATATTATTGAAAGATTGAACATATTTTTGACAAGTCACAAATACAGACAAATATGACATGCATAGGCACGTCAATGTCTAGGCTAGTATCAGGCGAATCATTTACGACACGGTAGCATACTTCTATTAGCATATCATGCTTCAAGTGATCCCATTTGGATGGTGTCTAAGATTATTGTACCCTCAGGTCACATGCTATGACACAGTGATGATATCATGAGCATGTCTCTTAAAGGTATACTGATATACTGACTGAGAGACATAATGCAACATGCAGTGCATTATGTGGCACTTCCACATTAATAGCCTACTCACTGATGCTCAGTTTAACTTCTGCTTGGGCTACTTAACTCCTGACCTCAGCAAAGCTTCAGTCCAAAAGAGAATCTAATTCTAGAGGTGAGGTGAGAATGACTGCCTTTTACAGTAAGGCAGCATTTAACCATGTGTAGCCTTGAGAATCTACTTCAAAATTGAAGTAAATAGAAATCAGGGGAAAAATATTCATTGGTTGGAGTCAGGCCTAGCACAAAGCAAGGTGGTTTTGGTTATTAAAAACTAAAAATCTCAGTCACAGGATGCTGTTGCAGAAGTTCCATGGGATAGTATCTCAGGCCCAGCATCTTCAGTTGCTTCATTAGTGATCTTTCTTTCATTGTAAGGTCAGAAGTGGGCAAGTATCCTGATGATTGCACATGTTTGACACCATTCAAAACATCTGTTACTGAAGCAGTAAGCACGACCACAGTCAGGCTCAGACTGATAAGTAGCAAGTGACATTCGAGTCACAACAAGTGCAAGGTAATAAACATCTCAAACAAGAAAGAATCTAACCATTTTCCCTTGACATTTAGTGACATTGCCATAACTGAATCACCACAATCAATGTCCATGGTATTACCATTGTCTAGAAACTGAACTGAACCAGCCAAATAAATATTGCATTTACAGAAGTAGAACAGATGCTGGGAATCCTTTCTCCCCAGTGTCTATTCACCATTTACAAGGCATAAGACAAGAGTGTGATGAAATTCTCTCTACTTGCCTGGATGAATGGAGCTCCAACAACGCTTGAAACTCAACAAATTGTCATTTGACCAGACCCTATCTTAAACATTCACTCTAGGCATCAACAATGGACTGTGGCAACAATGTTACAATATACAAGATGTATTGTGACAACTTACTAAGGCTTCTTCGAAGACACTGTCAAAGCTAATGACTTTACCTAGGACAAGGGCAGCAGATAAGTTAGATGCATGTGAGCACCTCCACTTGCAAGTCTCTCCCCTCCAAGCCACATACCACCCTGACTGCAAACTGTATTTGCTCTTTCACTGTTGCTGCATCAACATTCTGGAACTCCCTTTCATTTTCAATGAACTACAGCAGTTCAAGTACACAGCTCACCACTACCTTCTCAGGGCAATTAGGGATAAGCAACAAATGCTGGCCTTGCCAGCAGCTCCCAAATCCACGAAAGGATAAAAATACTCACCATATCTCGTTATTCATGTATAAACATATATATAGTCATAGTCAAAGCCCTACAGCTCGGAAACAGACCCTTCGGTCCAACTCGTCCGTGCCAACTACAGATCCAGATCTGACCTAGTCCCATTTGCCAGCATTTGGCCCATATCCCTCTAAACACTTTCTATTCATATACCCATCCATATGCCTTTGAATGTTGTAATCACACCCGCCTCCACCGCTCCTTCTGGCAGTTCGTTCCACACATACCCCACTATCTGATTGAAAACATTACCCCTTTTTAAATCTTTCCCCTCTCACCTCAAACTTATGCCCTCTAGTTTTGAATTCCCCCACCTAGGAAAAAGACCTTGGTTATTCACCCTATCCATGCCCCTCGTGATTTTATATAACTGTATAAGATGACCTCCAATGCTCCAGGGAAAAAAAAACCTCAGCCTATTTAGCCTCCCTCTATAACTCAAACCCTCCAGTCATGGCAACATTCTTGTAAATCTTTCCTGCACCCTTTCAAGTTTAACATCCTTCCAATCGAAGGGCAACCAGAATTGTACACAGTATTCTAAAATTGGCCTCACCAATTACGTTGAGTGCTTCCCGTATCCTAATAGCCATCTCTCTTAAAAAATAACCTTTGATAAGCAGATCCAATGCAGGATCAGCTTGCCAGTTCAGATTTCTACAAATTACAGTAGTGAGTGTTTGTCAAGAATGATCTCTGCAAGTCAACTTGCATTCTCGTGTATGGAGCAGTTGTTATCATCACACTCCTTTACTGCAATGAGACCTTGACTGTGTATCGGCAACTCATAAGAGCACAAAATAAATTCCATTACCAATGCCTCTACTACTTCCCCTGGATTCAGTAGGACTATTGTGCAACAAATGCTGCTGTTGATCTTACAATCTACTCAAATTGTCAAGCAAACCTCCTGTAAAATCAACTTTGACGAACTGGATGCTGTGTCCAGATGGCAAAGTTGGCTCGCAAAAAAGACCCTGAGCTACGTGTTGCCTGCCACTTTAACGCACCACCCTACTCCCTGGCCAACATCTCTGTCACTGGCTTGTTGCAGTGTTCCAACGAAGCTCAATGCAAGCTGGAAGAACAACACCTCACTTACCGCTTGGGGACCCTGCAGCCCTCCGGACTCAATTTTGAGTTCAATAATTTTAGGGCCTAAACTCTCCCATGTCCTAGCCCCCTACCCCAAACACCAGGTCTTGTTATCACTTGGCCTGTCATTACACACTATTTATTGTTAGTCACTAATGGTCTCCATTAATAACTATTCGCCCTCCTCGCCACATCGTTATCAAGTCCTTTGTCTATCCAACTGCTCTTCTCTCTCTTCGGGCTCTATCCTACCGTTTACTCCCTACCCCATCCCCTCCCTATTTTCTGCGTATAAATTGACATTTTCCCAGCTACCATCAGTTCTGAGGAAGGGTCACCGAACCCGAAACATTAACTCTGATTTTATCTTCATAGATGCTGCCAAAACTGCTGAGCTTTTCCAGCAATTTCTGTTTAAGCTCCTGATCTTCCTTGGTCTTTGCACAATCCATAGAAACAGTAAGATTTGTGTAATAATGAGTCACAATAAGAAAACTGTGATATCCAATTTTGCCTTTGTCAGGATGCTGAAAAGACAAAGCTATTAATTATCTGTCCTAAATTAGTAATTAATTTTGTACTCTTAAATATACACAACACTCACTAAAAAGTGCATCAAGATAAGTTCCATTCTTAAAAATCAATTTATCTAATCCTCATTAAATATAGTAATAGTACCAAAGTATCATTGGGTGGAAGTTACTGAAAAACATCTTTAGGGACAAAATGGACTTCAATTTGGAAAGATATTGGTTTAATCTTTTGAAGAAGCGCCACTAGACTCGATGCTAACTCTCTTTTCTATCCACATATGCTGCCTGACCAGCCGACTTTTTGTAGCAATTTCTGTTTTTATTTGTTTCAGATCTTCAGCACCTGCAGTTATTGAGTCATAAAGATGAAGAACTTGCACACATACAGATAAAAAGAAAGTATGGTGGGACAAAGCATCACTTCCCTTTCAAAGAGACAATATGAACACAATATTTTGAATGGCCTCCTATTTTGAAAGTTTCCATTGCTTTCTAAGTAACAAAAGTGGAATAACAATATTAAGAGCTTTAAGTAATTTTTTATGACTAAGGAAAAAAGTGATATCTTTAACATCTTGTTAAAATATATAAATCTCATGAGTAATTTAGAAAATGAAATACAGAAATAAACTTATATAAAGTTTTTTAAAAATTTCAGATATAACCCTTGGTCAGGAACATTAACAAGACTTTCCTCTTTCCATGCTTAACAGCTTTTGTGCTTTTTCCTTTAACTTATCCATGGATCAATATGTCACACCACAGATCCTGTGATGTATTCTTTCATCTTTACGGCATGTGTTGGAATTCTTCCCCTTTGCCTTCTAGCTATTTTTTGGAGGAGAGGAGGATCTGAATGAAGAGACAATTGCATGTTTTTAGGTCAATTCTTTGCAAGCGCAGCTTTATCAAGAGTTTTATTTCCTTCCTTCAGTCTCTTAGAGATTTTCAACTCGTGATTAAACAAAGGCCTCAATACGCTTAACTAAAGATAGAGAGGAAGAAGAATCTTTGATATCTGCACAGGAGAACATTCTAAATCATACATTTCTCATCCAGCAAAGTAGGAAGTAGGAACAAAAACAAAGTTGCTGGAAAAGCCCAGCAGGTCTGGCAGCATCTATGAAGGAAAAAAACAAGAGTTATCGTTTCGGGTCTAGTGACCCTTCCTCAGAACTGAGGTGAAGGCGTTCTGAGGAAGGGTCACCAGACCCGAAACGTTAACTCTGTTTTTTCCTTCACATACACTGCCAGACCCTCTGGGCTTTTCCAGCAACTTTGTTTTTGTTCCTGATTTACAGCATCTGCAGTTCTTTCGGTTTTTCTTAAAGAAGGAAGTAGATTTGGATCCGGTCCTTGAAAAGAAAGTAGAGAAAATGAAGTGAATTACAGTAGGAAATAATCTACCTAACAGTGACCACAACATGATTCAGTTTAGTTTAATTATGGAATAAGACCAGGAAATATCAAACGTAAGGATGGTCAGCTAGGAAAGAGCTACTTTCAGTGATTTAAAGGAGTGACATACTCATTTTACCATTAACTGTCCCTCAATTTGAGGATGATTACTGTCGTGCCCAGTATCAGTCACAATTGAATGATGGAGCAGACCTAATTTTGCTCCTATATCTTGTAGCCTTTGTATAAACATGGAGTTGGTATAAAGTTTTAGCCTGTATTTCTTTTAACGTGAACACACAGTTTTCAAGATAATTAAGATGTGGTTGCTCGGAGCGTGATGGAACATGATAGATAAATTGTCATCATTCTGAATAATTCGTAGTAATCAACTCCTATTTATTAAGGTCAATGCAACATGCTTCAAGAACTTTAGTGTGTTTTTGAGGTGTTTTGTTTGTCATCCCTGGATCATTGACCATTTGAAAATTGAGGGAGAGGAGAACCTAGCAGGTTCACCCTCCCAGCCAGATTGTTATCAACTCCTTTGTCAATCCAACTGCTCTTCTTTCTCTTTGGGCTCTATCCTATCACTTACTCCCTACCCCATTCCCCTCCCTATTTTTTGCATATAAACCAACGTTTTCCCAGCTACCATCAGCTCTGAGGAAGGGTCACTGGACCCGAAATGTTAACTCTGATTTTATCTTCACAGATGTAGCCAGGCCTGCTGAGCTTGTCCAGCAACTTCTGTTTTTGTTCCTGATTTACAGCATCCGTAGTTTTTTTTGTTTTTATTGAGAACGGGAGCTTCATGGCTTTGAGTTTCCATCAAAAAAACAAATTAAGGTAGGAACTGATGTATGATAAAGGCTTATACTTTGTAGTCAGCAGCAAATGATTGGCAATGACCATTCTATACCATTGCAGGTAGACTTCTTAATGGGATTTTGCACTTGAGCAAACGATAGATGAAAAGAGCCAAAAATTCCCCCCATCTACTACGGAGCTACAACAGAAGCTGTGTAAACAGGCAAGCGACTGTACACCTCCTCAATAAATGAGGCTGAAAAACTGTCAATAAGCAGAATCTGAATCAGAAACTGGCATTACAATATTGTACTTTATGTTAAATCAGTTTCAGAAAGCAAACTTAATGAAAATTGGATTGAGAAAAAAAGACAAAAGTAAAATATTTTAATTTAACTTTTTT
This sequence comes from Ginglymostoma cirratum, assembly GCA_024137785.1. Lineage (NCBI taxonomy): Eukaryota > Metazoa > Chordata > Chondrichthyes > Orectolobiformes > Ginglymostomatidae > Ginglymostoma > Ginglymostoma cirratum. The sequence goes on from JAHRHZ010000218.1 coordinate 4,014,663, forward strand.
TTATTTTCAATGAAATCTGGCAACTAAATTGTTTACCTATCTCTTTTTCACTATTGGGAATGCTAAAAAAATGTCAAGAATGCAACAGCCCACCCTCTGTTCCTCATTTAAATACAAACACATTGAGTGATGGAACCATTTATACAATAGAATACAGCACAGAAACAGGCCATTTGACCCACCAGCCCTGCGTTGATTCCAGTCGTTATTTGGACCCGTTACTTAACGCTTTCTATCCCTCTTTTCACTTTCCATTCATGTGTCTGTCAAAATACGCCTTAAACGTTACCAACGTGCCTGCTCCCATCAGCACCATTGGCAGTACATTCCAGGCACCCATCACCATCTGTGCGAAAAACTTGCCCCTCTCACCTTGAACCTGTGCCCCCTTGTAGTTTGGAGCATGGATTTTTCTTAGAACTGTAACATTATTGTTGATAGTGCCACACTCATTCCTCTTAATTCATCATTATTTCTGAATTTCACTAAGAGTTTGGCTATTTGTATTTTTAAAAATAAGCGTTTTGGAGTTTCACATATATATAAACTTCGTAAACAAATGGAAAATGTTGAAATCCGCTGTTTTCATAACGATAACGCTCAGTTTAACCTTTGGCGAGAAGCATGAACATGTCTATCCTCTTCTCGTCCAACTTTTGCACTTTTAATTTTAACGATTTCACGGTTAGATATAGTCACACCACAGCACCTCGTGATACATCCTGTCATCTCTATGGCATGTGCTGTATGTTTTTCCCGTTGCCCCTTGGCTGCTTTGGGAGGAGACAACAAATTAAGGCACCATTTTTTTTCTGGATGATCTGAGTGAGGAGGCGGTAGAGAGTTTCTGGCCGAGTTTTTAGCGAGAGTTTAGTTGTCAGGAGTTTTCGTCCCTCCCCCATCTCCTTTCTGTTTCCAGGAGATTTTCACTTTGTGATGAAACAAAGCGTCCAGTCCAGGTCGTTCATATCTGATTGAAATTAAACAAACAACGAAAGAATTTGACATCGACGTTTAAACAGCGCTTTGATTATACACCACATATTTAGAAAGTACTTGTTATTTTCTGGATTATTTCCGAAGGTCTCCAGGACAAGACACCGAGGCGAAATTATTTTGGTTTAATTATAAAAATAATCCGATGGATTATGAAGCATCCCAAGGAGCTGGATAGAATCGGGTATTGCTGCGAAGAGTCGCTGCTTTGTACAGAGTGGGAGCGGCGGGTGCCGCGCGGACAGTGGTGGTTGTCAGGGCAGCGCCGGGTTGGCGTTCACATTCCAGAAGCCAAGAGAAGCCTCTGATCGCGGTGACGTCTCTGTGGTTGCTCCAGCTACTTGAGGCCGGTCTCGGGCCTGCGTTCTGAGTGCAGACATTCCCGGCGTCTCTCCCCTCCGAGGATTACGAAAGTAGCGCTGCCGTAGAGGGAGGCTCGAGTCGACTCGAGGCCCTATTATTTTACAGGCCCGCACCGGGTAGGAGTCGGAACCATGGCGTCTTACGTGGATAATAACTTCAGACAGGCGGTCATGAAGAACCCGGCCGAAAGGACGCAACAGGTATGAACAGTGGGTAAATAATCGCAAGTATCGATGCTTTGGTAATGGGAATACGGCTCACATCTGATGGGCGCCAGCGGCCCATCTTGCCCACCTCTTCCTGGGTTGTTGTGATTTCTTTCCCCTCCTGGTTGTACGTACGATGATAAATATAAGTGACAACCCCCCACCACCCCTCCAGAGGTATAGTAGATTATTTTAATTGCTTTCCGGTTTTTCCTTGCGCATCTCATTGTGATTTGAGATTCACGCCAAGGAAAATTGTTCCTCAAACAAAGCTTTTCTTTGCCCCCTGTCGCTGTCTCTTTGTACGGCGTTAAGGGAAATTCTGAAGCATTTCCCCGCTTCTCGTAAAATGTTATTTTTTTCATACTTTTTTTTGTTATCCTGATCTATTCAACATCCACTTCTGAGAACCGCAGACTTAATTTACCATTTGTAACGTTGAGTTTTTAATCATTTCCCAAATTTCTAACGCCAGATTGAGGGAGTTTGGGATTGGATGTTAGCGCCAGCATCACGTTTAAAAAATGCACCTGTGTTGTTTCTTGTTTGCAATTTAAACTAATTTATTTAGTGTGATTTATTTATTTTGATCAGCGACTTTGGTCGCTAAGTTTACCCATCTTGTCCGCACTATTTTTTTTTAAAAAATGCGACAGTGATCGAGAACATAATGACATTTGTTCGTTATTTATGTGTAATCGTGTTTAATAACGAATATTCATTTTTTCAATCAATTCTGATTTTGGTAGCAGTGAGTTTATCTTCCGCCCCTATTATCCTCTCCTTACTTGTAACTATAATTAAGATTTGGAAGTTTTTTCACTGTTGCTATGTTCCAGTAGTGAGAGAAGTGGTCACGGTTTTATGCATCATTCTGAATTTATCCACAAATGACAACGGGAATAAGTTGTAAACATTTTTAAAATTATGAATGAGAATTTGGAAACAGAATAATTATGGCATGTCTAGTTGCTTATGATAGCGTAATTGTATACAATCCAGGATAAGAATAGTGAAGCTTAATGGAATAAATTATATTTTTATCTTTTTCCTTTTTGATGCTTTTACTGTGGGAGGTTGACAAGAATTAAACTCATGTAGGCATTTGTAGTCTAAGATCTAGGCATGCGCAGTCATTTGACAGGAACGATATTTATTTATAATTTAGATTTCACTGACCTAGTGTCAGACATGTTATGTAGCGAAGTTTTTAATTTTACACAGTTATATTTAATGTGTAATGCTTGTGACCTTTGAGACAGATGTCGTAAAAGATTAGGAGCCAATTTTATAATGTCCTTAGAGTGCGCAGTTTCTAGGCCATTTAGCAGTGTTTTGATAATTACATATGTATGTATACATGTATGTGTTTAAAAAATGCACTTTGTGAAGGGATGTCAGACAAATTCACATGTCCAGAAGTTGTTATAAGGACACCTCCTGGGAATATCTTAAAATCCCTTTTTCATCAATTATGCTTTGCAAAAGATCATTTATTCAACAAATAATGTCAGTGAACATTTGCATGGTTGTCATCACCTGAACTATTAATTCAACGTAACTGTAGTATTTCATTCAAAGAAATTTCATTTCATTATCATAGTGTTGTGGTCAGGCTACATGTGACTTGCAACCAGTTTTGAATGGTCGTAGGTTTACTGAGGAACAGCACACGCAAAAATATTTTAGTAGGGTGACTATGTAGTGTTAATCACTGAAAATCTATTATTACATGACATGAAGTTGGATAAATACAGTAACCTCAGTTTTTAACACTGTCTTCACAAAAAAATGTTAAATTCTTGTGAATTACAATGCAGGATTAATTTATGACATAGTATTCTGGCAGACATTTTCTGAATTTTGTCTGCAGTATCAGTATAATTGTAAATTATTTTTATTTAAATTGAGGAGTTCTAAACTGCTTGCGTATTTCTTAAAACTTTGTATCTGTCCATATTTTGTGCAACTTTTCATGATAAGTTCCAGCGTTTATAGTGCAAACTGCCTATGTGAACTTCTTACACTGCAATAAGATTCCACCCCACCTTCCCCCGTACCTTCGAATCTTCCTTCTGAGTTGTGTCATGTACAATAACCTGAATGTTCCTGCGCAGTGTGCAGGAACATTTTTATTCTGGATGTGCAGCTCTGCAAAAAAATTATTTGAAGATTACACAAAGCAAATTGCCATCAATGAATGGTAATGATTCAGATTTGTATTTCCTTGTTCCTCAGCCTGTACTGAGAAGAAACTTCATTGTTCCAATGGACATCATTTCTTGTTGCATGTTTTTTCTTTTCAACTATACATCATAGAAAAGCAAAGTATTATGTGAAAAGTAAGGCCAGAATGTATGGTTTCATATCAGCCACTGAATTATGTCTGTGCATCCTGGTTCAGTTACCTCTTGTTCTCGTTTATCTGGCTGACTGTTCATCTTGATTACCTAAGTAAAATGTCACAGGAGATGACTAATATTTTAATATTGATTATATGTAATAATAGGCAAGGATATAGAGTATTTTGATAATCTGACCTTTTTACTCATATGCTTTGATAAAGTCTAATTTTGTTTTAGGTTTCATTATGTGATCTAAAGTCATCAGAGCCTTCTGAAATATAAATACAAAATACAATAATGATTGTGTTTAGAAAATATTGATATTTCTGAGTGGGCATTTTCATGCCTGATCATATTTGTGCATAATTTGTAATAAAGAAATAATGTAGAATTTGTCTTGGCAAATTATGTTCATTCCATTGTTTTCTTTATTCGAAGCTTGCAGAAATAATTTCAGATAAAATGATTGTTCTGCATTTTGCATAGAACAATCTTTATATGCTTGCTGTCCAAACTGCAGAACTATGCCCTCTTCAAGACTATTCATATTATGGCATCATAGTGATAATTTGCATGGAATGCTTTTCATTCCCTTTTTTAGTGAGCTGCCAGGTTACTATTCTGAACTAGCTGTTCAAATCCCATTGTATAGAAGACTGTTAACATTGTTATCTTAATAAAAATATTTTTAGGCTTGGCATGTTGGATTAATTGTGAATTGTATGTTAGATATTAAGTGTAATTTAATTGAGGTATGACTGATTCATTATAACAATATATTGATGACCTGAGTGGACACTTAAATCAATGCAGTTCAATGATGCTGACAATATTTGGCTATTCTAATCCATTTCCTGTTTTGATTGATATAGAATTTATCTGAATTGTGTTGTCTTATGACATGGGTTTAAAAATAAATGTTTGTATGGCTGTGCCTCCTTCCGTTATTATTCTCTTGGGTTTTATTTTTAAACAAATGTTATCTTCTGATAACATCCGAAGGACAAATGATTCCCAAAGATACATTTGAAACAGATAATATTGGCCATTTTCCAACAATGATAGCTTGGATGAATTCAAATTTTGAAGAAACCAGTTAGATTGTTTTCTTCCCTCTAATAACACAATCACAGTGGTGTTACGTTTGTTAAAATGAAAATATAAATGGCAGACATGTTACTCCAAAAAGTGCTGATATTTTGAACACTGATGTTTTGATTTGTGAGTTTACACAACCCTCTCCAACTATTTGTATACAATTTTATTGGGAAGTAAGAGATGTAAAACAACATTTTGTCAAAATGTTTCTGTTTGGTGTTGAGTGTTTGTTTTGTTTCATTCTTTCTTACAACTCTGTTGTAAGTTTAACGTTTCAATATTGTGAGTACTAATTTATAAAGAATAAATAATGCTGTCAGTTGTCTTGTTAGTTCATTGAATGAAAAATAACCTTAACTTGTTTTAAGGGGAAACCTATTACTTGTGTATTTGCCCAACTAGGCATTTGACACCTTCGGAAATTCTTGATGTTTAAAGGCCTCAAATCAACCAATGTGGAAGTATGATTGTATAGTATCATCATGACAGGATATATTCTATTTACCAAAGCTCAGAGCTTAGACACAAGTTGAAGACAGATAGTTCTTAATGCCCTGCCTGTTTCTAGGTGTTGCTGGCGTTTAACTAGGCTGAAATTTCCTCCTTGGCTCATAAGCCTTTTCACTGCTTGTGTAATGATGTGAACTCTATGTATTAACAACGTGGATTTGGAAGAATCACTTTAGCCACTATAAAAAAAAACATGCAGTAAATAGAGAGTTGGATTGTTAATCTGTTAACACTGTTGACTGGGCTGTTGTAACCTTTCTGACTTGGATATTACCTTATCGAAATGGTCACAGCAGGTTGCCTTGCCTGTCAACTTCTGTTACCAGGCATACCATTTTGGGACAGTGCAAAAATGATTTACAAGGATGTTGCCATGACTGGAGGGTTTAAGTTATAGGGGGAGGCTGAATAGGCTGAGGCTTTACCCCCTGGAGCTTCGGAGGCTGTGGCATGACCTTATAGATGTTTGTAAAATCATGAGAGGCGTGGATAGGGTGACTAGCCAACGATGAGAGAAATCCAAAATTAAAGATCATAGGTGTGGGGTGAGAGGGGAAAGATTTAAACAAGACCGGAGGGATACCTTTTTCACGCAGAGGGTGGTGCGTGTATGAAATGAGCTGCCGGGGAAAGTGGTGGAGGTGCGTACAATTACAACTTTTAAAAAAAGCACCCGGATGGGTATATCAGTAGGAAGGGTTCAGAGGGGTATAGGCCAAATACTGGCAAAAGGGACTAAGTCAGATTGGGATGTCTGGTCAGCACGGACAAATTGGATCGAAGGGTCCATTTCCATGATGTATGCCTCTGTGACTCAACTTCCTCCTCAAGTAATATGATCAATAATTGGATTTAAGCATTAGCCAGGATTGAAGCAGTTATTAGGTGGTTGGTGGGCAGGAATTGCTCTTCAAAAGCAATACAGATCACCATATTACACGTCATTACAATGCTGTTGTTCTGTCATAGCACAGACACATTAAACCTCTTTTTAAACACAGTATCAGTTATTTTTATGTTGTTTAGTTTTGAATTCATTGATATTATTGTTTTCATCCATTTTATCATTTACCTTCAACGTGTTGACATTTATTAATGTATTTTAGATTGATTTCTATTATGAAAACATAACTTTGGCACCCAAATGAAACTTGACTATCAACTTCAGTAATGAATAAGTAATTGCTTATTTAAAATCTAATTAATTTTAAGGTTTGTAAAATTAACACATACGTTCAACTGCACAGTTTAATTCATATTTTCCCTTTTGTGAAAAGAGAAAATGTATGCGATCCTGATGCAACTGAATAATTTTCGCTGAAGGTGGATGTGTTAGGTTATTTTGTTTAGTCTCATTAAAAAGTGCAGATCATTTGGGTCATCAATTACACTGGGTTACCTTTGTGTTGACATTTTGAAGATGCCCCATAAGGGTGTTTTTCTCCTAGTGCCGCAATTTAGGTTTTTCTGCGGCATTGCTGGAGCAAAGCATGCCAGCACTGATGCAATCTAATTGCCCCAATCTTCCAGTCTGCTGCTTTTGAATAATTTTTCACAACTTCCGGCCAACTTTGGTCTTTGTCAGTGGGCAAGAGTAATAGAGCAGTGACTCGCAAACTTTCTTCAACTGTGACTCCATGTTAATGGTTGAAAATTTCTGTGACCCAGTTAGAATGGGGTTGGGAGAGTTGGCAGGCAAAAAAGCTGTCAGAGCAGAGTGGAGTGTTCTGATCTGTCAGAAGGTGTGGCTTGTTGGGAGAGCTGTCAGAGTAAGAGAGGAGCAGCTCGAAGTAGCTCTTCCAGCAGCTGTTCTGCATGCATTCATGGGGCCATTCTCTTGGGATATGTTGCTTGAATCATGCATAGGAATTCCTTTGTCTTTTGATATTCTTTTATGTAATCACAGAACAATGCATCCATAGCCTCCATTTCACGGACTTCTTTCTACTTCAGACTCCTAAACCCCTATTGCTTAAAATGGGGTCATGACTCATGGTTAGGTTCCTATAATAGACAAAGCAAAAAATTTGATTTGACCAAATTAAAAAGATAGTCACACTTTAAAATGGGTGTCTGCTTTCAAGGCCAAATATACTGTTTGATCTTTTATAATGCTTTATTCACTGTGGATATTTGTTAGCTTTTATTCAGCGTTGATAGGAATGGGGGATTTGCAAATGGAATGAATGAGAACTCAATATGGAGGCACATAATGTATTCCATGGGCAAGTATAGCCAAGGCTGTCAAATCCACTGGATCTGATGGCTTGCATCTGAGAAGAAGTGGCCGCAGAGGTAGTAAATGTATTGACTGTAATCTTTAAAAATTCCTTGGATTCTAGAAAGTTTCCAGCGATTAGAACTGCAAAGGTAATACCTCTTTTCAGGAAAAGTGAGGCAGAAAACTGGAAACTACAGGTTTATTAACCTGACATCTGCCGTTGGAAAATCCTAGAATCCCTTGTTCAAGAGGTTGTAGCAGGACTTTGTACATATATTATGATTTTTTTCAATGTGGGGAAATTTGAAGCAGTTCACTTTGACAGGAAGAATAGAAAAGCAACATATTATTTAAACAGATATGCGGCAGAGTGTTGCTGTACAGAGAACCTGAGTTCCCTTGTATATGAATCACTAAAATTCAGCATGCAGGTATAGCAGGTAATCGGGAAGATGAATGGAATGTTAGTCTTTATTGCAAGCAGAATGGTATTTTAGAAGTAAGCAAATCTTGATACAACTGCGTAGGCCATATGTGATACAATACCTAGAATACTGTGTGCACTTTTAATAATCTTTATAATAGAGGGACATAGTCATTTGCAATTCAAACAAGGTTTGCTAGGCTGGTTCTTGGGATGAAAGATTTATTGAATGAGGGGAGGTTGAACAGGTTTTTGATTATTGTTCAGAGGTTAGAAGAATGAGAGGTGATCTTATTGTGATGCAGAAGATTCTGAGGGGGCTTGACGGGAGATGCTGAAAGGATGTATCTTCTCAATGAGAAATCTGGAGGTAGGCAACATAGTTTAAAAATAAGGGATCCCCAGTTAAAACAGCAGAATTTTTCTTAGAGGTTAGTTAGGCTTTGGAATTCTCTTCACCAGCGAGCAGGGATGCTGGGATTGGAGATGATCAATAACGCTGATTTTAGACTTCATTGCCAAGGAAGTTGAGAGTTATTAGAGAACTGGCAGAAAAGTGGAGCTAAGGCTACAATTAGGTAAGCAATAACTTTATTGAAGAAGAGTTGGTTTTGAGGGGTTGAATGGCCTGCTTCTATTTACTATGTTTTTAAGTGTCTGTATAACACAGATGGAAAATATTGGATATTGTTAGCATAGTCATCAGTGATTTTTATCTTCTGCCAGCCACCTAATGCCCAAGTGTAGCAGGACTTTATACATATAATCTGATTTGGAGAAAATTATTCTGGGTGTTAACTCAATGGATAGTTGTATCATCAACTAGTTTAATTAAATTCTCCCTCCCCAAGAATTTAATTGTAACGTATTTATGTGAAAAAAGAAGTCCATGTTCTGGTAATTTCGCAGGTCAAATTTTTAGGCACATTTTTTCTTTTTAAAAAAAAGTATTATGACCTGCTCATTGTGTTTAAAAATAAAAATACATGATCTAAAATGCTGAAGAGGATGAAAGATGTTGGGAAATAAGGAGATACTTCAAACAATGACTGTAGCTATCTTATCCCGACTAGCATTCTATGTACCTAAGAAAAGTGGATTATTACTAGTTGGTTCAGTCTTTTTTGAAAATGAGCTTGGCAGATATATGTTGAAATATTTAAAATTCTGAGTAACAGTGTCATTAGTTTGGGAACACGTGATAATGCTGGCTGGATGCAAAAGGTGCAAAGTTGATTTGTTCTTCAATGCTTATTTTCTTCCATCTCAGCGACAACACCAACATAAAAAGACCTGGATAATTAAATATCTTTGAGGTAGGGCAATAAATAGATGTTTCTTTAGAAGGAGCAGGATCAGTTTTCCAAATGTCTTCTCTTGTCATGCCATCCTTTGCCACTGTCGTGTTTTTTTTTTACTGTGCCTCTTTTAACTTTTAACAATTGTATTCACCAGCATGCGATTAACAGTCTCAGAGCTGAAGGATGTCTGTGTAGGTACAGCTTTCCCAGTGCAATAACTGAATAGATATGCATCTGCAGGTTTTATAAGCATTATAATTACATACCAAATAATGGAAGTAAATCATAGACCTATACAGCATGGAAACTAGATAGTGTCAAGCTTCTTGTGTTGTTTGAACTTCACTCATCCAGGCCAGCGATGTCATTATATTGCATTCATGACATGTTCCTTAAATGGTGGATAGGCATTAGGGATTTGGGAAGTGCATTATTCCTCGCAGAACACTGAAGCTCTGACCTGCTTCAGTAACCATGGTATTTCTATGGCAGTTCTGGTTCAGTTTTATGAGCTGAGTGGTCAGGATGTTAGTACTGGGATTAAACAATGATAATGCCATGGAGTATCGGGGGAAATGGTTGGATTCTCCCTTGAATGCAGGTGGTTATTGCCTGGCACTTAAGTGACAAGTAATATTCATGCCCCACAATAGCCCAGATATGATGTCATCCAGGTGTTGCTTCAGGTGAATATGGACTGCTTCAGTATCTGAGGAATCACAAATGGTACAGAAGGTTGTGTACATATCAGCAAACATCTTCTTCTCTGAGCTTATGATGGAGAGAAGGTTGTAGAAGCACAGAACTGTTGCAGTATAGGAGGAGGCCCTCATGTTTTTCACATCCTAACCACTGTGTGTGAAAATGCTTTACCTTGTGTTTGCCAATTAGCTTAAATTGGAATGCTGTTGATGTAGATTATTGAAGCAACTGGAGAGGGTTTGGTATAGGACGCAAATCTGGATATATTTTATTAGAGGCGGTCAATAGATGAAAAAAATACCACAGGTGATTTGGTGATGATGAGGGGGAAGAAAAGATTCAGTTGTATGTAATGGCACTTCTGGATATGAAAAGCAGGGAGGAAAACCACTGGATAGCTAGGGCACTTGTGCGGTGATAGTGTCCCTTCCTCTGAGCCAGGAGGCCTGGGTTCAAGTCCCATCTGCTCCAGTGGTAAGTAATAATGTTGCTGAGCAAGTTGAAGTGAAGATGTATATTTAGATTGTACGTACTGCTTTAAAATAAAACCAGGATGACTAGGGGCCTTGTTGCAATGTAGTAGTATCTCAACCACTGGAGCAATAGCTTGCGTTCAAGTCTCACCCGCACCAGAGATAGCATCTCTCGACCTATCGATTAGGAAATATATTAAAAATCCCTGCATAACTTAGGACAGATCTCGTGATGCAGTGTTGAAGGTTGTATACTGGATAGAGAACTAGCTAATGGGCAGAAAACAGCGAGTGGGTTAAAGGGGTTCTTTTTCACGTTGGCAATCAGAAACCAGTAGGTTCCCAGGATCAGTGTTGGCACTATGTTAATGACTTGGAGGAATGTACAATAGCCAAATTTGCAGACAGCACAACAATAGGTCGAAAGGCAGGTTGTGATTGGGATACAAACAGTTTGCACAGAGACATTGATAGCTCAAGTAAGTAGGCAGGAAGTTGGCAAATGGAGTATAAAGTGGGAAAATGTGAAGTTCATTTTGGAGGGGAGAACCAGAAAACAGATCATTGTTTAAATGGAGAGAAACTGCAGAAAGCTGTAACACAAATGGACTTAGGAGTAGAGATAACAAGCATGGGGCTGGATGAACACAGCAGGTCAAGCAGCATCATAGGAGCAGGAAAACTTGACATTTCGGGCCTAAACCCTTCATCAGAAATGGGGGAGGGGAAGAGGGTTCTGAAATAAATAGGGAGAGAGGGGGAGGCGGATAGAGGAGAGGATAGGTGGAGAGGAGGCAGACAAGTCGAAGAGGCGGGGATGGAGCCAGTAAAGGTGAGTGTAGGTAGGGGGGTAGGTACTTGTGCACGAAAAACAGAGCTAGCACACAGGTGCAGCAGGTAATCGGGACGGCTAATTTAATGTTGGTCCTTACTTCAAGGGGGTTGGAGTGCAAGAGTAGAATAGTCATACTGAAACTATACAAGGTGCTAGTGAAACCATATCTGGAGTACACTGAGCAGTTTTGGTTCCTTTACTTAAGGAAGTGTACTATTTCATTGCAGGCAGTTCAGAGAAAGGTCACTAGGATGGTGGTCCCCCTGGTATAGAAGGATTGTCTTTCAATTAAAGGTTAATCAGGTTGGGTTTGTCATCATTGGAATTTAGAAGAATGAGAGATAATCTCTTTGATACATATAAGATCCTTAAGGGGCTTGACAGGGTAAATGCTGCGACAATGTTTCCCTTCTTGTGGAAAATGGGAAGCCTTCAACAATGAGGTAACAAGAGTCCAGAGACAATATGTTCCTGTTCGGGTTAAGGGCAAGGCTGGAAGGTGTAGAAAATGCTGGATGACTAGAGAAATTGAGGTCTTGGTCAATAAAAAGAAAGAAGCATATGTCAGGTACAGACAGCAGGGATTGAGTGAATCCCTTGAAGAGTATAAAAGCAGTAGAAGTATACTTAGGGAAATCAGGGAGCCAAAAAGGGGACATGAGATAGCTTTGGCAAATAGGGTTAAGGAGAATCCAAGGGGATTCTACAAATACATAAGGGACAAAAGAGTAACAAGGGAGAGAATAGGGCCCTTTAGGCAGCCTTGCTGATCTTGATGTGTGGAATCCAAAGGTGATAGGGGAGATACTAAACGAGTATTTGCATCAGTGTTTACTGTGCAGAAGGATACGGAAGCTAGAGAACCTGGGGGGATGAGTAGTGATGTCGTGACAGATGTCCATATTATGGAGGATGAGGTGCTGGATGTCTTAAAATGCAGAAAGGTGGATAAATCCCCAAGACCTGATCAGGTGTACCCTAGAACTCTGTGGGAAGCTAGGGAAGTGATTACTGGGCCCCTTGTCGAGATATTTGTATTATTGCTAACAATAGTGAGGTGCCCGAAGACTGGAGGTTGGCTAATGTGGCGTCACCACTTTAAGAAAGATGGTTAGGAAAAGCCAGGGAACTATAGAGTGTTGAGCTTGCCATCAGTGGTGGGCAAGTTTTTTTTTTCTATTCATTTGTGGGATTTGGGAGTCACTGGCTAGGCAGCAGTTCTTGCCCATTCCTATGGCTTTGTGTGTGGGAAATCATGTCTCGTGAACTTGATTGAGATTTTTTGAAGAAGTAACGAAGAGGACTGATGAGGGCATAGTGGTGGATGTGATCTATAAGGACTTCGGTAAAGCGTTCAACAAGGCTCTGCATGGTAGATTGGTTAGCAAGGTTACATCACATGGAATACAGGGAGAACTAGCCATTTGGATACAGAACTGGCTTGTAGGTAGAAGAAACAGGGTGGTAGTGAAGGAGATAATAGGAACTGCAGATGCTGGAGAATCCGAGATAACAAGGTGTGGAGCTGGATGAACACAGCAGGCCAAGCAGCATCATAGGAGCAGGAAAGCTTGACGTTTCGGGTCTAGACCCTTCATCAGAAAACCCCATTTTTGATGAAGGGTCTAGGCCCGAAACGTCAAGCTTTCCTGCTCCTATGATGCTGCTTGGCCTGCTGTGTTCATCCAGCTCCACATGGTGGTAGTGAAGGGTTGCTTTTCAGACTGGTGGCTTGTTCCAGAGGTGCCACAAGGATCAGTGCTGGGTCCACTGCTTTTCTTCATTTATGTAAATGATTTGGATGTGAGCACAGGAAGTATGTCAGTAAGTTTGTAGGTAACACCAAAATTGAAGGCGCATTGGGCAACGAAGAAGGTTATGTCTGAGTAAAACAGGACCTTGATCAGATGGGCCAATAGGGTGAGGAGTGGCAGATGGAGTTTAATTTAGATAAACGTGAGGTGCTGCATTTTGGAAAGGCAAATCAGGGCAGGACTTATACACTTAATGGTAAGGTCCTGGGGAGTGTTTCTGAACAAGGAGACCTTGGAGTTCAGGTCTATAGTTGCTTGAAAGTGGAGTCGCAGGTATACAGGATAGTGAAGAAGCTATTTGGTATACTTGCCTTTATTGGTCAGCGCATTAAGTATAGGAGTTGGAAAGAAATGTTGTGGCTGTGCAGGACTTTGGTTAAGCCACTTTTGGAATACTGCATCCAGTCCTGGTTTCCCTGCTATGGAAATGATATTGTGAAGCTTGAAAGGGTTCAGAAAAGATTTACAAAGATGTTGCCAGAGCTTTGAGCTATAGGGAGAAGTTGGCTGGGGTTATTTTCCTTGGAGCATTGGAGGCTGAGAGGTGACCTTGTAGAAATTTACAAAATCATGAGGGGCAGGGATAGGGTAAATGGTCAAGATCTTTTCCTGGAGGTGGGGAAGTCAAAAACTAGATGGCATAGTGTGGAGCTGCTGGTGTTGGACTTGGGTGGACAAGGTCAGAAATCACATAACACCAGTGGACTAACACCTGAAGAAGGAGAGACACTCTGAAAGCTTGTATTTTCAAATAAACCTGTTGGACTATAACTTGGTGTTGTGTGATTTCCGACCTAAAGGGCATAGGTTTAAGGTGAGAGGGGAAAGATTTAAACGGGATCTAAGAGGTAACTTTTTCACACAGGGTGGTGCGTGTATGGAATGAGTTGCCAGAGGAAGTGGTGGAGGCTGGTACAATTACAACATTTAAAAGACATCTGGATGAGTATATGAATAGGAAACGTTTAAAGGGACGTGGGCCAAATGCAGGCAAGTGGTTCTAGATTAATTTAGGATATCTAGTTGGCATGGACGAGTTGGACCGAAAGGTTTGTTTCCGTTACTGTATGGCTCTATGACTCAGTATGTAGAACCATAGGGCATAGTCTCAGAATTAAGGCATGCTAATTTAAGACTGAGATGAGGAATTCGTCTCCCAGAGGGTTAAATGTCTTTTGAAGTCCTTGTCATAGGAAGCTGTGGGTGTAGCGTCCTTATGTATATTCAAGGTTGCGATAGATTCTTCACCTGTGTAGGGGATTCAAGCGTTATGGGGAAAGGACAGGAAAGTGGGCATGAGGAATGTCTGATCTGCTGTGATCCTTTTTGAATGGTGGAACAGGCTTAAGCAACCAAATTGCTTAATTAGTTAATTAGTAAAACTAGGGGAATAAATTAGTTCAAAATGTAAAAACCAATCATGAAAGTTTCTTCAGATATTTGAAAAAGCAAAGAGTTAAACAAGTGTTAGGCCTGTAGAAAATGAATCTGTAAAGTTAGTAATGGCATAGAAAGAAATGCAGAAGAAATGAAAACTAAAAGGGATATAAGGAACGTCCCAGAAATAGCTGTAAATCAGCAATTGAAAAGGAGGGAGGAATTCACCACATTACAGCTACCAGGGAAGTTGAATAAATTTAAAGAAACTGCAAGTTGACAAGTCCCCAGGCCTGAGATTTCATGCTCGGTCATTAAAGTTGATACTTTCATTTTAAGTTAACAAAGTTCATAGATTCAGGGAAGCTTTCTTTTAGATTGGCAAATAACTAAGTAACTTCCCTATTCAAAAAAGGAGGGAGGTATAAAGGAGGAAACTGCAAGCCAGTTAACATAACATCTATTAAAGGTAAAGGTTAGAAGCTATTACTAAAGACATTGTAATAGAACACTTATTTAAGTTCAAGGTAATCAGACAGTGTCAACATGACTTGTCAAAGGTAAATGGAATCCCTACAGTGTGGAAGCAGGCCATTCAGCCTATCGAGTCTACTCTGACCCTCCATAGAGCATCCCATCCAGACCTACCCTTCTCCTTAAACCCGCATTTCCCGTGACTAATGCACCTCGCCTGCACACCCCAGGATGATACGAGCAGTTTATTGTGGCCAATCCGCCTAAAAAAAACTACACATCTTTGGACTGTGGGATGAAACTGGAGCCCCATTGCACCTTCCTCTGCAACCGCTTCACCTGCACTTCACACTGTCTAATCTACTGCATTTGCTGCTCACAATGTGGTCTCCTCTACATTGGGGAAATGAAGCATAGACTGGGTGACCGCTTCACAGAACATCTATGTTATGCCCGCAAAAAGACCCTGAGCTTCCAGTTGCCTGCCGGTTTAACACACCACCCTGTTCCTTGGCTAACATCTGTGTCTCGGGCCTGCTGCAGTGTTCCAGCAAAGCAAGAACAACAGAGATAATAGGTACTGCAGATGCTGGAGAATCCGAGATAACAAGGTGTGGAGCTGGATGAACACAGCAGGCCAAGCAGTATCATTGGAGCAGGAAAGCTTAACATTTCGGGCCTAGACCCTTCATACCGCTTGGGGACCCTGCAGCCCTCTGGACTCAATATTGAGTTTGATAATTTTAGGGCCTGAACTCTCCAATGTCCTAGCCCCCTACCCCACACACTAGGCCTTGTTATCACATAGTCTGCTATTACACATTACCTATTGTTAGCCACTAACAGTTTCCATTTAACAGCTAATCACCCTCCTAGCCAGATCGTTATCAACTCCTTTGTCTGTCCATCTGCTCTTCTGTCTTTGGGCTCTATCCACACCGATCGTCTACTCCTTACCCCCATCCTGTCTTCAACGTATAAACCAACATTTTCCTAGCTACCATCAGTTCTGAGGAAGGGTCACTGGACCTGAAACATTAAGTCTGATTTCTTTTCACAGATGCTGCCAGACCTGCTGAGCTTTCCCCCAACTTCTGTTTTTGTTTGTGAACCACAACTCTACTCCTTTAGGCAAGGTATGATTTCAACCAGTGAGAGCTTTCCCCTGATTTCCATTGACTCCACTTTAGATAGGGCTTCTTCATGCCATAGTCGGTCAGCTGCTGTGTTGATGTCAAGAGCAGTCACTTGCAACTTACCCTCAGCTCTTTTGTCCATGCTTGGACCAAGGCTGTAATGAGATCAAAATCCAGTGTGGCCCTGTCAGAAACCAAACAGGGCATCACTGAGCAGATTATCTCTTTTGCAAGCGCTGCTTAAGTAACACTATTGATGCCCATTATCATTTTGTTAATGTTGGAAAGTGGACACTATCCAATAATTGGCTTATTGGATATTGTACTGCTTTTTATACAGAACATACTTGGACAGCTTTCCACATTGGTGTGTAAAATTCCAGTATTGTAACTGTACTGGAGGAGCTTGGCTAGGGATGGGGCTAGTTCTGGAGCACAGTACTATTGCCAGAATTTTGTTAGGGCTCATTAGCTTTGCAATATCCAATGCCTTCAGTCACTTCTTGATATCATGTGGAGTGAATTGAATTGGATGAAGACTGACACCTGCTATACTGGGTACCTCAAGATGGATTATCCACTAAACAGTTCATGTTGAAGATACTGTTACTTCAGCCTTGTCTTTTGCATTAATGTGTGACTCCCTCATCTTTGAGGTTGAGGATTTTTATATAGTTTTATATAGTGTTATTATCCACCATTGTTCATGACTGGATGTGGCAGGACTCAACATTTGGATCTGCTCTGTTGGTTGTGAGATTACTTAGTGAAAGCAGCGTGGACTAAATATAGAGATAGCAAGAACTGCAGATACTGGAGTCAGAGATAAGTAAGTGTGGAGTTGGAGGAACACAACAGGCCAGGCAGCATCAGAGGAATAGGAAAGCTGGGCTAGCTATAGCTTCCCCTCCCCCATTTCTGAAGAAGGGTCTAGGCCTGAAACGTTAGCCTTGCTGCTCCTCTGATGCTGCTTGGCCTGCTGTGTTCATCCAGCTCTGCACCTTGTTTTCTCAGATTCTCCAGCATCCGCAGTTCCTGCTATCTCCCTAGCTATAGCTGTTTGGCATGCAAATAGTCCTGTGTTGCAGCTTCACTAGTTTGACAACCCAGTTTCAGGTATGTCTTGTGCTGTTCCTAGCAAGTCCTCCTGGATACTTCATTGATCAGGATTGTGTTCCTGGCTTGATGGTACAAGAGTTAGGATATGCTAAGCAAGTTACAGATTGTGATTGAATACAATTTTGCTGCTGCTAGTGGCCCACAGTGTTTCATAGGTACCTATTTTTTGAGTTGCTAATTCTGATTGAAGTCTGTCCCATTTAACATGGTTGTACCACAAAACATGATGGAAAATTACTGTCATCCTGTCTCATTTCCCAGGAATTGAAAATAATTAAGCCATTGCTTTCTGTTCACAAAAGGATGCAGCTAACCCTTTCCTTCCAATTAGTGAACTTTAGAAAGTTGTTGATTATCAGATTGCACTGTTGTTTAAACTTTTTAACTGCCTATATAGCATAAGTGGCCCACATTTGGGCTGAAGCACCATGTTCATAGCTGAAGCAGTGATCATCTTGTTTTTGCATGATTCATTTTAGTAATTTTGGGTAAGGTTCTCAATCTGTTTCAGCCTTTATTTCCCCCATAATGTTTGGGTTGTATTATATGTTGCAGCCACCATGAAAATTTCATCCAGTGTACCTTTTTCAAATCTACCACATGCTGTGGAACAAAATAATGTGCACTGACATATTGACTGTAGTGAGTGAGGTGGCACTTTGGATGAGTGTCTATACATGTGCATGACTGGGTAATTCCCAATTCATTTTGGAACTGTGTTACAATGCAACATTCATTATTAGCAAGTTAAAGTGTTTTGTCAAGTAGAAGTAAAATTAGAGATCAGTTAGTGTGAAAATATTAAAAGCAAAGCTGCTCCCACATCCCTATTCTGACTTGAATATCATCACCTCTCACCATCCAGTGGATATTTACTCCTTATAGTTCCTACTTGTAATTGGAGCTTGTTGTTAACTAATTTCTATTTCATAATATAATCAGGTTCACTTTTAAAAATATAACTAATGTGAGCTTTTGTGGTGATAGCACATTATAAAATGGGAAAATACCTCTTAAAATTATTATAATAAAAAAGTGTGGAGTATAAATATGTTTAAGGCAAATGAAATAATTTTTACGAAATTTCTTTCAGTCTTTTATAGAAATCACCCTGTGCTTTACCATGCGTATGTTTTATTATAACCTTGCTAAATCACTGATGACGGAACTGCGTACATCCAGAAATGCTTCTATTTTTCTTGTGGAAAGCAAAGAATTCTGTTTGAATAGAAGATACTTCTGGCAAATTGATGTTTGTGTTTAGAATGCGAATGGTGAGAATCTACAATATCACCGTTCTATGTAAATGTTTATACAAATGAAATTGCTTTCTCATTCATAATTTAAGTACAAATACCGCGCATGCATAAAACAAAGTTGCTTTTTAGCCCCCTCTTTCTACTCCAAACTGCAGGGATTTGTTTGACCTATGCAGAAACAAGAAAGGAATGTAGTTGGGTCTTGAAGATGTACTTTCGTTTCCCAAGTTTCAATAATCACTTATCCTTAATGGCTTCTGTTTATCAACCTCATATTTCATTGAATTGTCTATTGATTGATTGAATCGTTTATTGTCATGTGTGTTCAATGTAAAAATATGGTGAAAAGTGTGTACCTTCACTGTACATACATGGTGCCATTCATGTTAACTTAGAATAAGATAGAAAAAAAGTTACTTGAGAGTCCAGCTTTCCTTTCCACTGCCGCAGTCCTGATCTGGGCTTTCCAGCCCTTGCCATGCCTCTGCCAGAGACCCACTTTTGCCGCCGCTGCCTCACTGCCTGCTCTCGCCGGCCCACTCTTGAGCCGCTGCCATCTCTCTGGCCCACGCTTTGTCCGCCGTCACTGCAGAACACAACCCATTCAGCTCCCGCCACGTGGTTCCCAGTCGCGATCCAGCTTCTTTCTGACTCCTTAGGTAGGTAGTTAAAAGGGGTGGGGGGTCTTTTTCAGGCTGGCAGCCAATGACTAGTGAAGCTGTTCCACAGAAGTCAGTGCTGGGGCCACAACTATTCATGTTTATATGTTAACCATCTGAATTAAAGAGCTGAAGGAATTGTTGCTAGGTTTGCAGATGACATAGTTAGTTGGAAGGACAGGTAGTGTTGAGAAGGCGAGGAGGCTGTGGAAGGACTTGGGCAAGCAGGAGAGTGGGCAAAGAAGTTGCAGATGGAATACCTTGTGGGGAAGTGTGAGATTGTGCACTCTTTGGTAGGACGAGTAGAGATTTTCAAAATGAGTAAAGATTTTGTAAACCTGAAAGTTCTTGATTCATAAGGGGAGTCAAAGGTTATGGGGAGAAAGCAGGCAATTGGAGTTGAGATGCATATCAGCCATGATAGATTTGGTGGAGCAGACGTGATGGGTGGAAACGCCTAATTCTGTTGCGGAGCCTTATGGTGTTGTGGCTTCCAGCAGTTTGAAATAATTACACTTCTTTCCTTTACACCGTAAAAGCTATAGCTGGATAATGATACAGAGCGATGCAACCACATGGGTTCAATTTTCATGCCGGCTGAGATCACCATGTAGGTCCTGCCATCTTAATTTTGCCCCACATCTGAGGTGTAGTGATTCTCGGGTTAAACTTGCAACCATTTGCACCTGTCTAATGAGAGATTAGCTTACGGTTTCTGGGACTGTGGTGACTTTCATGTCACTGAGTCTTGGTGACATCCTGGATGCTTATGTATACTTTTTTTTTAGAATAATATAACATTATTATTCTTGGAATCTTAGGAACTTTGAGTTTCAGTTTTTTTTTCAAAGAAATTGTAACCTGATACGTGCTGCTCCAAACAAAAACAGAAATTGCTGGAGAAACTCAGGTCTGGCAACATCTGTGGAGAGAAAACAGTTATGTTTCAAGTTTAATGATCCTTCTTTAGAACTGCTTGCAGAATTTCTCCAGCAATTTCTGGTTTTGTTTCAGATTTCCAGCATCTGCTGTTCTTTGTGTTATTTTAGCTATTCTAAGTTTGTAATTTTGACTTAATGTTGCAAATCTGTCATTTTGAGCATGCTGTTGTTTAGTTCTGATTAAGATTGGAAAGTGACTATGGTGAGATGGCATTGGTCGTGTCTGCACAACAGGAATGAGCGTTTGTGTCTTGACACTGAATCAGATCATATTGCTGGCTGAGCATAATTAGTACCTGATATTTTACAGCACAACAAACACATTTTAGTAATTAGTTTATAATGTTTTTGTTTGTGTGGCATCCAACTCTACCACAACAAGTGAATGCATCCTTTGTGGCTGAAATTGTTCCGTATATACCTAAATCGACCAGTGTTGGAGCGTATCTAGCAGTGGTTGTATATTGAGGATACAAATGTTGCTTTTTGTTTAAAGAAAATTGTAAGTATGCACATTGTTGCAACTTAGCAGCTGACCTTGGCAAAAGCTGAGTCCATCAAATAAAGACAAAGAAATAATTTTGATCCCCAAAGATAGGTAGGTATAGTGTGAATGGAAGGTGGTGGAAGAAAGTCTCAAACCTGACTCCAGTTTGTCCACTTCTGGCCTTTACCATCAGTGGGTCAGGGAAGACACATAGCATATACACTCAGGCGTGTATTTGTAAAAGCTTTTTGAGGAGGTTTTGTGCTGCCATGTTAACCTGTTTTTAAAACTTTAACTCCTGAAAATCAAGCAGAAAGAAGGAGTCAGGATAGGCAGAATCCATGAGATTAGTTTGTTGACTGATCCTTCTGGCCTACAAGTAGAATTGTTTACTCTCGGGCCCAAAAAGCTGACCTGTTCACAGAATTTTAACCCATCCAACACAGTTTCAGGTTATCACCTTGTGGATCTCCAACTTCCCAACTTCACCTCTGTCCACCTTGTGATACTTTATCTTGCATTGTTCTTTTGACTGTTTTCCTGCTTGACTGGAAGCTGCCAAATATGAACCTTGCTGAAAAATTGAAACTGCATTTTGTTCTTATTTTAGTAAAATGTCAAGAAAACCAGTACTTGCAGGTTTCTGCTCTGGAGATCCTGTCCTTAGGCCCAAAGTGCCAAATTGAGAGAGGGTCATGTATAGACTCGTAGAGAGATACAGCATGGAAACAGACCCTTAGGTCCGACTCGTCCATACTGGCCAGAAAACCTAAATTAATCTAGTCCCACTTGCCAGCATTTGACTGGTGAGGTGGCATTGGCATTCCTGTAAACCCTTCCTATTCATATACCCATCCAGATGCCTTGTAAATGTTGTAATTATACCAGTGTCCTCCACTTCCTCTGTCAGCTCATTCCGTACATACACCACCCCCTGCAGAAAAAGTTGCCCCTTAGAGCCTGTTTTTAAATCTTTCCCCACTAGTTTTGGACTCCTCCACCCTGTGGAAAAGACCTTGCCTATTTACCCTATTCATGCCCCTCATGATTTTATAAACCTCTATATGGTCACCCCTCAGCCTCCGCTCCAGGGAAAATAGCCCCAGTCTATTTAGCCTCTCTGTATAGCTCAAACCCTCCAATCTTGCCAGTGTCCTTTTGTAAATCTTTTTTGAACCCTTTCAAGTTTCACAGTATCCATCCTATAGGAGGGAGAACTGAACTGCATGCAGTACTGTAAAAGTGGCCTAACCAATGTCCTTGTAGCTGCAACATGACCTCCCAACTCCCATACTCAGTGCAATGACTAATAGAGGCAAGCATACCAAACGCTTTCTTCATTATCCTATCTGCCTGGGACTCCACTTTCAAGGAACAATGAACTTGCAATCCAAAGTCTCTTTGTTCAGCTACACTGTCCAGGAACTTACCATTTAAGTGCATAAGTCCTGCCCTGGTATTAGACAAGAACTTTCAAAAGCTGCTTGGGGTTGGATGCTTGTAGGTAAAAGGACCAGTGGAAAATGAGAAACCTTCAAAAATGAGATAACTAGAGTCCAGAGACAGTACATTCCTGTTAGGAGGAAGGGCAAGGCTGGTAGGTGTAAGGAATGCTGGATAACTAGAGAAATTGAGGTTTTGGTTAAGAATAAGAAGGAAGTTTAGGTCAAGTGTAGACAGCAGAGATCGAGTGAATCCCTAGAAGGGTCTAAAGTCAGTAGGAGTATATTTAAGAGGGAAATCAGGAGGGCAAAATGGGGACATGAGAGCGCTTTGGCAAATAGGGTTAAGGAGAATCCAAAGGAATTCTACAAATACATTAAGGACAAAAGGGTAACTCGGGAGAGAATAGGGCCCCTTAAAGATCAGCAAGGCCACCTATGTGTGGAACTGCAGGAAATGGGGCAGAATACTAAACAAGTATTTTGTAGCAGTGTTTGCTGTAGGGGATATGGAAGACAGAGAATGTGGAGAAATAAATAGTGACATCTTGAAAAATATCCATATCATAGAGGAGGAGGTGCTGGATATCTTAAAATGCATAAAGGTGGATAAATCCCTGGGACCTGATCAGGTGTACCCCAGAGCTCTGTGAGAAGTAGGGAGATGATTGCTAGACCCCTTGTGGAGATACTTGTATCATCAGTAGCCAGTGGTGAGGTGCCAGGAAACTGGAGGCTGGCTAATGTGGTACCATTATTTAAAAAAGGTGATATAGAAAAGCCAGGGAATTATTGACTGGTCAGCCTGACCTCAGTGGTGGGCAAGTTGTTGGAGGAATCCTGAAGGATAGGATTTACATGTATTTGGAAAGGCAAAGACTGATTAGCTTTGTGCGTGGGAAATTGTGTCTCACTGAGTTTTTTGCAGAAATAACAAAGAAGGTTGATGAAGGCAGAGCGGTGGACGTGATCTATGTGGACTTCAGTAAGGTGCATGACAAGGTTCTTTATGGAAGACTGGTTAACAAGGTTACATCACGTGGAATACAGGGAGAATGAGCTACTTGGATATCGAACTGGCTCGAAGGCAGAAGACAGAGTCTGGTGGTGGAGGGTTGCTTTTCAGATTGGAGGCCTGTGACCAGAAGTGTGCCACAAGGATCGGTGCTGGGTCCACTGCTTTGTCATTTATAAAAATGATTTGGACGTGAGCATAGGTATAGTTGATGAGTTTGCAGATGACATCACAATTGGAGGTGTAGTGGACAGTGAAGAAGGTTACCGTAGAGTACAACAGGGTCTTGATCAGTTGGACCAATGGACTGAGGAGTGGCAGATGGAGTTTAATTTAGAAAAGTGAGAGATTCTGGTAGGAAAGTATTTCCAAAGCTATGTTACAGTTTAAGACCATAAGATATAGGAGCAGAATTAGGCCTGCAGAATTAGGCCTTTTGGCTGTGCCTGCTGTGCCATTCTGTAATGACTGATATGTTCCTCCACCCATTCTCTTGCTTTCTTCCTATAACCTTTGGTCCCTGTATTAAACAAGAATCTATCCATCTCTGTCTTAAATGTAATCGATGATTTGGCCTCCGCAGCCTTCTGCAGCAACAAGTTCACAGATTCACCACTCTCTGGCTGAAGAAACTTCTCTTTATTGCAATTCTAAAGGGTCTTCTATTCTCTCTGAGGCTGTGCCCTCAGACCCTAGTCTCTCCTACGAGTGGGAACATCTTCTCTATGTTCACTGTATCCAGACCTCTCGGAATTCTGTAAGTTTCAATGAACATCCCCGACCCCAATCCTTCTATCCATTGAGTATAGACCCGGAGTCCTCAACCTGGCTTTGCATGACAAGCCCTTCATTTCTGGGATCGAATTGTTAACTTTCTGTGGAACCCCCTCCAAGGCCAATGCACCCTTCCTTAAATATGGGGTCCAGAACTACTCATAATATTCCAAATGCGGTCTGACCAGAGCCTTATACAGCCTCAGCAGTGCATCTTTGCTCCCGTGTTGTAGCCCCCTCAAAATGAACTAACATTGCATTTCCTGTCCTAACTGCCAACTGAACCTGCATGTTAACTTTTAACACAATCCTGAACTAGGCCTTCTAAGTCTCTTTTGTGCTTCAGATTTCCGCAGCCTTTCCCGATTTAGAAAATAGTCCATGACTGTATTCTTTCTACTAAAGTTGCTTTTTTTTTTGGCTTTTCTCTAGAAATCAATTGCAATGAATAAATGAATGTTAGTGAATAATAGTTTCTAAATTCAATTTAATATCTGTGCAGTGAGAATGAGCTGTTAGGATCTTACTAAACCATTGTCATTTCTGTGTATAACCAGCAATACTTATTTTTGAAGAAGATTTGAATGTTGTCTCTATCAGAATTTTATTAAGACCTTTTTGTGTGTCTTCTGACAAAGCTTGTGTGGAGAATATGATGAGGTGCATCTTACTGTTATCAACATTCCATCTGTGAACATTGTACGACTGAAATGATTTTCACATTGAAATGTGGATGGACGAACATAAAAATTGCACATACATCCTCCCCTGCTTCAGGCTGTCTTGTAATTATGAAAATACTGAAAAAAAAATCACCTTTTGTGGAAGCTTTTCAGCTTGCACTTATTTGCTATATTTGAATCCACAGCTACATGTAAACAATGTCTTAGCTTAATGGATGCCATCTTGTGCTGAAATTCACATTTAAAATGGGAATGGTCAAATGGGCTTCCATTCTTCAAGTTCCTCATTGAGAAATTGGCCAGAGAATTCTCTTCTGCTGTCTACCACACACTGACCATTCACTGGTCAGCATACATGTTGAGATTAGTATAGTTCCACGCACTAGAAAGTCATGGACATAGTCATATGGCACAGAAGTAGACCCTTTGATCCAACATGTTCATGCTGATCATAATTCCAAACTAAACTAGTCTCACCTGTCTGTGCTTGGCCCATATGCTTTCATACATTTCTTATTTATATTCTTAGCCAAGTGTCTTTTAAGCATTGTAACTGTACCAGCATCCACTACTTCCTCTGGAAGTTCGTTCCACACATGAGCACTCTCCGTCTTTCTTAAAAAAAATTGCCTCTCCCTATAAGACAGGACTTATTGGCAACCTCAAAAATGGGGCCAGAGCCATTTGTTCATTATGCAAATCTGATGCTGAAAAAGGCTGCATCAAATCTGTGGGATAATGGCTACTGTACTCAGTTAATTTATTGCTGTATATTATGAAGAATGCCCATTCTATCTCATAAGGTACCTTAAACCTTTTAACAACAGGTGCGGCTGTTTCATGCTGCTACTATACTGTAATTGCATGAATGATGTTCGCCATTAACACAATGCTGCTGTCAAACCAAAAAGACATTCTGTGTATCACGCAAATGAAATGTGTGTGAATTTCAGTGTCAGTGTGATGTCAGGGATGTAGACTGTACATCCCAAAGACTGACAAATCATATTAAACAGCATATACTGACTGACCAAGCAGCCTGCACTTGCAAAACTCGTAATGCAGTTTCTAAAATCCGATGTGTTTCTGAAATTAGACAATATTGGCCGGATAATCCGGAATGTGTGAAGAATTAGGCTGACCATCAATTTATAGTTGTCAGTCAAGAGTGCAGTGGGGCACGCTTCCACATTATGGAAGCTATATATTGACATACTGTGCTGTGTTCTTTGCTTACAGAAAGAAAATACATGCACTGTCTGTTTGTTTCAACTGAACAAAATAAGTGACATTCTTTTGCTGATTCATTGCTCAGGACATTGTCCAGAGAAATCAGAGTTGACCTGCCTGTTTTAAAATTTAAACAAAGCCTGGAAGTTTTTCTATTCATTCATGGGATGTGGATGACATTAAAGGACCAGTGTTTATTGTCCATCGCTAGTTGCGTTTGAGAAGGTGGTGATAAGCTGCCTTCTTGACCTCTGCAATCCATTCAGTGCAGGTACACTAATGCTGTTAAGAGTTCGAGTTTTGACAGTGAAATGAAGGAATGATGATTATTTACAAGTCAGAATTGAGTGTGGTTTAGGGAGGAACTTTGTGGTTAACGGTATTCTCGTGGATCTGCTACCCTTGTCCTTCTAGATAGCAGTGGACATGTCTTTGGAAAGTGCTGTCCATGGAGCCTTAGTGAAATCCTGATGATAACTATCAATTATCATTAATTATTACATTCTTCATGTCAATGCCTTTACCAATCAGAGCGTACTTGCCAACTAATCAGCACTCTCCTCATTCAGAAAAACATGTTGATTTTCCATTTAAATTGGCCATCGTGCAACATGTCCTGATGTGTGCAAGACAAAAAGCTTTGATAAAATCTCTGTTTTCAGTAATACCCAACAATATTCCTGTAACTATCAAACAACTATATTTTGAAACGTGGCATGGGAACTGTACAGTCTGTCAAGTGTAAACTTGTTGTGAATGTTAGCATTTGTCGTTAGGATGCCCTCAGAATGCATGCATTTTTTAAAAAAAAATAAAAAAAGTCAGTTTGTTAATTTCACCAGTAGGGACTTGGTGATGAGAAATTGATCAATTTTTGGAATTATGTTCAAGCTACATGTCAGGCTATCTTCACCTTGGAAGAGATTAGATCATTCACAGCATCCTGCAGTTGAAGGGAGCATTGAATTCCTACCCCTGTTATTTTCAGATAGAACTAGATGGTGCTTTCAAATAAAAGTATTGATCAATGTGAAGTATTTTCTACAAGAAGACTGAATTCAAGAATTATGGGGAGACAGTGGAACAAAAATTGGTGCCAAAACAATAATTAACTTTTTGTTCCTGATTTACAGCATCCGCAGTTCTTTTGGTTTTTATTTAATAATTAATTCATACTTGGAAATTAGAAAAGGAAATTTCAGTTCATATGAAAGAACAGCACACTTTTACTATTTGAACTTTAGAATTACTCAAAAATGATTTGTTTTTTTATGGAGCTAACCATAAACTCCATTTAAACTCTTGATTAGCATGTTGTTTTGCTGCTTTATTTATGAGACTGTAGATTTTTGCAGGAGAGGAGTTAGTAACTTGGCCACCTGTGTTCATATCAGATCTCTGGAGCAATCTAAAACTAATCTTGAAACCAAAAGAATTGCAGATGCTGGAAGTTGGAAATCAGCAACAAAAAACAGAAATTGCTGGAAAAGCTCAGCAGGTCTGGCAGCATCTGTGGAGAGAAAGCAGAGTTAACGTTTCAAGTCCAGTGAGTTGTCTTCAGAATCAGTTCTGAAGTTCCAGTTCTGAAGAAAGTGTGATCATGTGTGTGGATGAGGGAAATTCAGTTGATGTAGCTTATGTGGATTTTAGCAAAGCTTTTGACAAGGTCCACATAAGAAACTGACTGGGAAGGTTAAAGCATGTGGAATTGAGGAAAACTTGACAAGGTGGATCAGAAACAGGCTTAGTAATAGGACACAAAGGGTGATGTTTGGAGGCCAGTATCCAGCAGTGTACCACAATGATCAGTACTTGGATTGTCATTGTTTGTTATAAACGTGAATGATATAAATGAAAATGTTGGGGAATATTAAGCAAATTTGCAGGCTACCCCAAGATCGGTAGAGTAGTTAATAGCGAAGAAGATGGTAGTAGGTTACAGGAAGATATGGATGGGTTAGTCAGATGGTCAGGCCAGTGGCAGATGGTATCAGGTGTGATAAGTATGAGGTGGTGCACTTTGGAAAAAGAAGTAAGAGGATGGAGCATTTAATGAATGCTCATTTAATGAATACCACTTTCAGTGGTAGTTATGTTAGTACAGACTCTGGGCCAAATGGCCTTTTTCTGCATTGTATGAATCCATGAACGTATGAACCTACTTCCTCAGGCAGTTCATTTCACATACTAACAACCCTCTTTGAAAAAGCTACCCCTCAGCTCCCTTTTAAATCTCTATCCTCTCACCTTAAAAATATAGCTTTTAATTTTGAACTCCTTCACCCTGGGGAAAAGACCTTGCTATTCACCTTATCTGTGCCCCTCATGATTTTAGAAACCTCTTTCAGGGCACCCCTCAACCTCCTGCGCTCCAGTGAAAAAGGTCCCAACCTTTCCTTATAACTCAAACCCTCCAGTCACGGCAGCATTCTGGTAAATCTTTTCTGAGCCTAATGTTTTGGCAAAGATCTGTAGCTCAGGTTGTGGGTGAAGTTGTTGACTTGCTTGCCAAGTTGGCTTGTTCTTGTTCAGATTTTTCGTCACCACGCTAGGTGACATCATCAGCGGAGCCTCCAATGAAGCAATATTATTCTACTCCACTTGGAATTTATACTGTCTGGTCTGTTATGGTGAGTAGTGTCATTTCCGGTTTTGATCTGTATGGGTTTGTATTTGGGATCCAATTCCATATGTTTGTTGATTGCATTACGGGTGGAGAACCATGCCTCTAGGAATTCCCGTGGGTGTCTATGTTTGGCTTGGGCTACTATGGTTACATTGTCCCAGTTAAACTGATGGCCTTCATTGTCAGAGTATACCAATATTAAGGAAAATTCATCGTGCCATTTTGCTACTAGTTGATGTTCATGTATTCCAATGATTAGTTTCCTTCCTTTCTGTCCGATGTAATGTTTGTGGCAGTTGTTGCGTGGTATTTTGTAAATCACTTTGGTTCTGCATGTTGTGGGAATGGGCTCTTTAAGCCTCATGAGTATTTGTCATAGACTGGCTGTGAGCTTGTGGGCTACCGTGATTCCTAGTGGTCTTAGGAGCTTTGTTGTCAGTTCCAATTTGTTCTTGATGAAGGGCAGTGTGGCCAATGTATTAGGGCGTACTGTGTCCTTACGAGGTTTAACTGAGACAAGCTAACCATAGTAGCCCAAGCCAAACATAGACACTCACGGGAATTCTTAGAGGATTGGTTCTCCTCCTGTAATGTAATGCAATTAACAAACATATAGAATTGGGCCCCGTATACAAACACACACAGATCAAAACCGGAAATGACACTACTCACCATAACGGACCAGACTGTATAAATTCCAAGAGGAGTAGAATAGCATTGCTTCATTGGATGCTCCACAGATGATGTCACCTAGCGTGGTGATGAAACATCTGAACGAGAACAAGCCAGCTCGGTGAGCAAGTCAACAACCTTTTCTGAAACTTCTCCAATTTAATAATATCTTTCCTATAGCAAGGCAACCAGAACTATACACAATACTGAAAGTGGCCTCACCAACGTCCTGTACAATCTTAATATGATGTCCTAACTCTATACTCAATGGTCTGAGCAATGAAGGAAAGTGTGTTAAACACCTTCTTAACCACCATCTACCTGTGACCCAATTTTCAAAGAACCATGTATCCAAACTCCTTGGCCTCTCTGTTCTAAAACACATCCCAGGGTCCTACCATTATTTATATAACTCTTTATTTTTATTCCTCATTTTACCAAAATGCAATACCTCGCATTTTTTCCAAATTAAACTCCATCTGCCATTCATTCAGCCTGTTGGCCTATTTGATCAAGGTCCCTTTGTAATCTTAGATAACCATCTTCACTGTTGACTGTACCACTAATTTTGGGGTCATCTGCAAACTTACTAACCACGCCTCCTAAATTCTCATCTAAATGACAAACTACCATTGGACCTAGCACCAATCCCTACTGAATACCATGGGCCACAGGCCTCCAGTCTGAGAAATAACCCTCCACCATCTTCTATCTCCTGTTGTCAAGCCAATTTTATATCCAATTAGCGAGTTCTCCCTGAATCCCATGTGATCTAACTTTGCTAATCAGTTTACCATGCAGAACCTTGTCAAGGCTTTACTAAAGTCCATGTTGACAATTGCTCCTGCTCGCCCTCATATATCTTTTTGGTTATGTCCTCAAAAAAACTTAATCAAGTTTGTGCGACACGATTTCCCACGCATAAAGTCATGCTGACTGTCCGTAATCGGTCCTTGACTCTCCAGCTGCATGTAAATCGTATCTCCCAGGATCCTCTCCAGCAGCTTGTCCATGACTGATGGTATGGCAATAGTGATTTAAACACAGCCAACAAAGCTGTGGGCCAGATGACCAAGAAATAAAAAAAAACCTATAAGTTGCACTCAGAGCCCTGCACCAGGCAGGCAAAGACAACGGAGCCCGCAAAATGACTGAGTGAGATTTAAGAATTTAAGTCCAAACTTTCTGTGGAAAAGGGGATGATATGCATTTTTGAGACAATGAAACCAGAAGGGGCAGCGATAGTGGATAGATTGGGAGGAAGTGTGGAAGAACAATTCTGTGGGTGCGCCAAGAGCACTGAAGATTGTGAACCTCCACTTCCCTTTCCAGCGGGAGATGATCCTTTAACACTCCCAGGCTCTTACCCTGCCCTGATAAACCATCTGACTACAATCTATCAAGATGACCGGTAATATAATCCAATTATTTAGATAGCAGAGATAGCATAAAAACATTTCCATATTTGAGCCCATTGCTGACTCCCCACACCTGCCAACAAAAGGTTCTCCACAGGTTTGATAATGTTGAGGAGGTAAAATTAATGTGGCTGAGCCTCGCATCCACTGTCTTATCTAATCATCAATATTGGAGGAAGGGTGCTGCAGGCCATGAAAATGGCAATCCTTGCCTCTGTAGAATACAGTAGGGGAGACCACATGGAGGGATTAAGTAAGTCTGGACAGTAAAGGGGAGAACACCCAATTGTATTTGCCAGGAGCTTGTAGACACAGTAACCTAGGTCAGATTTCCCTGACACTATAAAACAGGGCAAATAGGCATCTGGATCCAATCTCATATACCATTGAGTCAGCGAGGAAAGCCTGCCAAACTTTTGATTCCACAGACAACACCGACACATGAGTGTAAGGACGGCCCAGGCTTGGGAGAAAGAGATTCGTGAATCAGAATACCCCAAATCAGGCAAGGGAAAATGCACCCAGGAAAAGTCCCAAAACCCGAAACTACATGGAGAATGAAAGGAATGACTGAAACGAGGGAAGTTATTATCAGAAACAAAAACAAAGTTGCTGGAAAAACTCAGCAGGCCTGGCAGCATCTGTGAAGGAAAAAACAGAGTTAATGTTTCGGGTCCGGTGACCCCTCCTCAGAAATTATTATCAGAGCCATTCACCTCCATACACCGCGGTGAGAAATAAGGATTAGCAACATGGAGGTCGTAGGCGGCAGTAACCACTGTCACAAGCAAATTTTTGCAATCTTCTGGGCTTAATATGGAGATCAACAAATTCAGATCATAACCACTGTTCCAATTCCTTAGGTAGTAGTTGCTGTGAATGGTTCTTCCTCTTTTTTTTTTGTGTTGCACCATCATCTTATTATTTAATTGCTCCTTTCCTCCACTCTTCTTATAGATGTCCTATGTTGATGCTCCCCCTCCTCCCCCCACCCAACCCCAAGCACCACACCCTCACATGTTCCTTTTTGTGATTTTGTACTTAGAAACTGTTAAATCTCTGCTTCTGGCCGTAATGGAGGTTCATTGCCATGATGTGTTCCCTCTGTTTCCTTCTTCAAAGACTGTTTCCAGTATTTCTGTATTTTATGTGGGAGAACATATTATTCATGTAAGTATCCAATTCAGAATGTCAAAGATGTGTCTTGTGCAAATAACAAAGGATCTTTGCATAGACTTGAAAGATTTATTGATAGGTATCAAATTATTTCAGTAATATTGATCCTTGCCAAATAAGCAATCAAACAGCCAAAGCAGATATGCTTCTTTGTTGTGAATTATAAAAATTAACCAGACTGATGTGCAATTCTTTACAGTTTCAAGAAGCAGCTTCTTTAAAATTTAACCTACTTTTTGTAATCAACCTGTTCAGAGATGTTATTACACACTTCTGTAGCAGGTAGTACATGAATTCGGGCCTAACTATGTATAAATTTTTGATCAGTGAAAAGAAACAAATCCATGAAATGCAAAATAGATTTCTTTTCATGTGGGTGATTATATAACTGTAGACAGTTGGTTGCTCAGTTGGCTGGATGGCTGGTTTACAATGCAGGGTGATGCCAAAAGCATGAGTTCAATTCCCGCATCAGCTGAGGTTACCATGAAGGGCTGTCCTTCTCATTCTGTCTCCACCCTATTCTGGCTCTCCGCTTTTTTTTCCTGCTCCCCTAAACCCTATCTCTGACAAACATTTAATTCCATTCTATTATCCATTTTGTGACTGTCAAATTTTGACAATAATTATGGAGGACTTGGAACATTTTACTCTCCTAAAGATGCAATACAAATATAAATTATTTGTGCTACAATAGAGAAACTTTTAAGATCCTTCTGGATGCATGAACTAAAGTTGAATTTCTCCCTAATTGCAATAATTATATGTTTCTGTGAGACAGAAGAAAATGGATGTGCAAGGACAGAAGTTTTCCTTCTATTACATATTGTTGTAGACACTAGATCTTTTAAAAATCACGTGTGGAATGTGGGCATCGCTGGTTAGCCAGCATTTATGGTCAGTCCTTAGTAAGAATGCTATAGAATTATCTGACCTGCTCTTGTAACCACATATATTTACAAATAGCACTAGTCCAGTTGAGTTTGTGGTCATGTATTGTCCGTCCCTAGTTGCCCTTGAGAAGATGGTGAGCAGCCTTCTTGAACTGCTGCAATCCATACACTAGGTGGATCCACAATGCTATTATTAGGAGAATTCCAGGATTTTAACACCATGGTAGTGAAGGAGTGACAGTATATTTCCAAGTCAGGATGGGGAGTGGTTTGGAAGGACACTTGCAGGTGATCATGTTCCCATGTATCTGCTGCCCTTGGCCTTCTTGGTGGAAATGGACATGGATTTTGAATGTGCTGTCTCAGGATCTTTTGGTGAATTTCTGCAACATATCTTGTAAATGGTACACCCTGTTGCTGCTGATTTTCAGTGGAGGGAGTGGATGCTTATGGATGTGGTGCCAATCAAGCAGCTCCTTTGTCCTGGATGGTGTTTGAGTATTGTTGGAATTGCAATCATCCACACAAGTGGGAGTAATTCATCACTGTCTTGACTTATGCCTTGTAGATGATGGATAGGCTTTGGAGTGTCAGGAGGTAAGTTATTTGCCACAGACCTGCTATTTGTAGCCATTGTATTTATATGGCATGTATAGTTGACTTTTGGGTCAATGGTAATGCCTAGGATGTTGTAAGTAGGAGATTGTTTGGTAATGCCATTTGTTAGATTGTCTCTTATTGGAGATGGTCATTGCCTGGCATTTGTGTGGTGTGACTGTTACTTGCGACTTGTCATCCCAAGCCTGAATATCGTCCAGATCTTGTTACATTTGAACATGAACTGCTTCAGTGTCTGAGGAGTTGCGAGTGGTACTGAATGTTGTACAATCATTGACAAACATCTCCGCTTCTGACCTTATGATGGAGGGAGGATTGTTGATGACGCAGCTGAAGATGGCTGGGCATAGGACATTATGCTGATGAACTCTAATAAAGGAACATTAACTTTGAGAAGAGGATGACAGTTAAAAAGAAGTCTACTATTGCTCTATTTTATTGCATTGATTTCACTTCAAAGGCTTTTTCATTTGATCAGTAAGAATTACCGGGATTTGTCAAACCGATTCTATAGAAGAAATATACCCTTCTACAGAAAAGTTCATTATTAAACTTGAGAGGGTGCAGAAAAGATTTACAAGGATGTTGCCAGAACTGGAGGATTTGAGCTATAGGGAGAGGCTGAATAGGCAGGGATGTTTTTCACTGGAGCATAGGAGGCTGAGGGGAGTGACCTTTATGGAGATTTATAAAATTATGAGGGGGCATGGATAGGGTGAATAGCCGAAGGTCTATTTCCTCAGGTGGGGGAGTCCAAAACTAAAGGACATAGGTTTAATGTGAGGGGGGAAATATTTGAAAAGGACCCAAAGGGTAACTTTTTCACACAGAGGGTGGTGCGTGTGTAGAACAAACTGCCCGAGGAAGTAGTGGAGGTGGGTACAATTACAACATTTAAAAGGCAACAGGATAGGCATATAAATAGGAAGGGTTAGAGGGATATGGGCCAAATGCTCGGAAATGGGACTAGATCAGATTGGGATGTTGGTTTGGCGCAAATGAGTTGGACCAAAGGGTGTGTTTCCGTGCTGTATGACTACGATTCTACGGCTGTGACTCCTAACCGATTAGTGGTGCTTGTATTGTAGTAATGTCACTCGACTAGTAATCCAGAGGCCCAGGCTAATGCTCTGAGAACATGAATTCAAATTCTACGACAGCAACTGGTGCAATGTAAATTGAAAGAATGTGAAATATATAGCCACCTATTGAAATGGTGACCGCAGCATCTATCATTGTTATAAAAACTGATGTGGTTGATTGATGTCCTTCAGGGAAGTAAATCTGCTTCCCAGGTCTGGCCTAGTCTTGCGTTGCCTGCATGCGACTGTTGACCCATAGCAGTGTGTTGACTTTTAACTGTTTTCTGAACTGGTTTAACAAGCTTCTCAGTTCAATGGCAGTTGAGGCTGGGCATCAAATATAGCCTTTCCAGTGATCCTTTGAAAGAATAAATTAAAAACAAAAGTTGTAAGTGAAAAATTGGAGCAATAAAATGCAGCAGAAGAAATGTTAGCTGGTATAATTACAGCTATTGGAAAAAGAGTTTTGCTTACGACTACACTAGAGAGATTAAGTCTCCCTTTCCGACTTTCTGTACTCTTCAACATTTTTTTAATTTGAGTTAGTGTTTCATTTTCCGCCTTGTATATGGGAATGCATGTTGCAGAGATTCCAATATTTAGGAAGTGAAGTATTTGAAGTTAAGGTGGATTTGAAAATGAATCAATGTTATTTATTGATGGAATAAACTTTGAACATGTTTTAAGTTGAGATTGGGATGATATTTTAGCTTGCAAGTAAGTATAACAACATACAGTTACTTTATGCTGTGAGGAACACAGTCAAATAATCCATCTACAACTTAGCCTGAAATTCACAAGTAATACTTAATGGTTACACTCGAATTATATTTATATGTGATCTAACTTTGTTTTTGAATCAGTCTTCTTTGTTCACAGCTAACTGTGAATGTGAGGGTGGTGATAGTAACAAACTGATCTAGCTGGACTTCATAGAATACGCGTTCCTTGATGGGGGGTGTTATTCTATCCAAGAAGGGAGCCCTGGCTGACCTATAAAACGGAAGTGTCAGAAATGCTGACATTCTAGTAGCTGACGCTGAATGAGGCAGTACTAAAGTCAAGGACTGTTCATGTGTAAATAAAGGGTGATTTGGTAATAGATACCGGTCTCTGTGGAGTTATTTCCGTGAGGCTTTATAAGATGGTTTTATTTTAAACAGTCACCATTAATTCAAGGTAAAATCGAGTGGCATGTGACCTCTTGGTTCTGTCCAGCAATAAGCCCATGTGTCCTAGTTGCCATAGCAAGAAGAATGCTTTTGAAAACAATGTGCCAATTTTTAATGCATAGGGACAAAGGAACAGGCAGCTGTCCTTACTACTGACAGGCTTACTGACTGAGAGACTCTGGACAGAGTCCTGGAGCAAAAGAGACAAGGAAAAAGTAGTTGCTATGAACAGCAGAGAAATTTTCTGTTTGGTTCCAGGCAAGATGCTGGTGGGAGTCCTTTCTCAGGTCAAAAGGGTCAGGAAATTTAACAACAAATTGTTGGAGTGGGCATTGCTGCTGGAAGCCTTTTCCAGGATTGTTGGAAAACTGAGGGAAACTGCTTCCAGTGGACGCTGAGTTTTATAAGTCAGTAATATGGTGTGAAGAGACCCTTCAGAAGCTAGGAATAATTTTCCATTGGTTTCCATAAATTACTCCATAATTCTGGAGAATGCATTATAACAAAGGCAACATAGAGTTTGCAGTTAGGAAGAAAAAGGTTTAGTGAATTAGTTGTATATTAAGTAATTTGGCGTTAATGTAAATCTTTAAATTGTGAAGTCTTGTGTGATCCTCTGAGTCAGTTGCTGGGAATGGAAATCTCCTAAAGTTGCTGGTGTCGATGGGATTGTCTCCGAGTCATATTCTTTCCTTCATAGTTTTGTATATTTTCTTTATCCTGCCTCCATTCAGTCAGGTGATTTCTATTGTAAGAATTGATTAATTGATTGTTTTTGTTCACTGTGTAGGGAGGAGTTTGCAAGGGAAAACAGCAGGTTTAAGAGATTATGTATCTGCTCTCAAATGCAATATTGAGACCTGCACATCCCGATTTAATGAATGAGCAGTCTATTATGATCCCACCTGATGGTAATACTGGACAAGTCAGATCCCAGAATGAAATTTGACTTGATAGATCATCAGTTTTAATTTTATTTTTGTTTACCGTGAAGGTCAATCACAGAACCTACTCGCAAGGGGCTGCCAACATGTCTTAAACAAAAGAACGTAAAAGTTTATTACACAAAAGTGAAGAAAACTATTATACCAAGCAAGAACTTATTGGGATAATCTCATTACAAATATTAGAAAGAAAGATTCATACCTTTTACCCTAGCAGTAACCTCCGTGTCACTCCTTTCTCCACACCTAAAGCCAGTAGCTCAGCTAACATGGCTGTAATTAAATCCTGTAAGAGGATTTCTGCTACACCTTGATGCTAGTTTCTTTTGATAATGTCTGTCCTCGGTACCCTTAAAATAAACTGCTAGTTCAGTTTATTTATTACTACTTAACGTGGGATCCCAAAACTCGTATCTTCAACACCTTTGCAGGATCTCTTCTCCTGTTACACCTCCAGCTTTCTGATGTTGGCACTTCCATTTTACTGACATTTTTTCCATTGACTTCTACCTCTGCTGTTATGGTTCTCTTTTCTTGATGACGTGAACCTTCCTCTTTCTCATTCTCTTTCTTTGGGTAAGTTGGCAAACATCTTGGTGATGATCTCTGGAGATAGCTTGCTGGTCTTTTAGCTAAAATGACATGACTTCTCAAATCCTAGTTTGAACTCATTTAACAAAAGCAAATCGAACTTCCACAGAATCCAAGTTCTAAAGCAAGGTAACTTTAGTAATAAGAATATATTATGAATCTTCTTCACAAGTCAACTAAGAGACAATTTTCAGTAACTGCTTGAGTATTTTTAAAATTCACATTATTGATCAGCTGAAAAAAGGATATTCTTCTACACCAAGTTGTATATTGTAGTTTGATAGCCAAACAGGTGCCTTGTTTGTAGTTGAGAAATTCTTTACTTTCTTCCTTTCCTGTCTTGCGTGAGGAAGTCACGTTTTAGGGCTGTAGTTAAGCTGCTGTTGACAGCAGTTTTAAGCTGCAATAAACAAACTCTACACAGCAAACCGTGCCAAGATGCAGTGATAAAGCTCTGAGCATACAAGGTACATGAAATGGTAGTAAAATAAATGCTTAGTCTTATTTTGTGATTCACTTGGTCACGATTGTTTTGAAAATTAACTAGGATCGTATTTGCAGCTCAAGTAAATCTTACTGGAAAACAGATTAAAATAAAAAGTATTGCTTCTAGATGTGAAATGTGATCAGGTCTGAAATCCGGAAATCACTTTAAACCAATTAAATTTGCAGGTAGTCAATAGAGAGCAATGAGGATGGGGGATGCCGCTATTTATTTGGAGCAAGATTTGAATGATTTTGCCAATGGACAAGATACATGACCAATTGACCTTTTTATATTGGTAGATGTAGATGTAGTTTTAAATATGTGCAACATAGGAAGGCAATCCAAGGAATTTTAGTATTGCAAAGAGAGTTGGTGAAACTTGAGAATAATGATGACAAGAGTTGTAAATTCTCATTTTGGGGTCCAGAGTCAGCGTTGAAGATTCCCTTCTCACATCAACCTCCCATCTCCACATTAATTGTGACATCATCTCTACTAGTAGACATATCAAGGAATGGCTGTCACATTAGTTTGTGGGATAACAAGCATGGGGCTGGATGAACACAGCAGGTCAAGCAGCATCATAGGAGCAGGAAAACTTGACGTTTCGGGCCTAAACCCTTCATCATCATTAGTTGTGGAGCAGTTTTCCCAAATTCTATGCGAGCTCCAAACCTTAGAAAGAGTTTTCAAGATTAAATGGGCAACATGTGCCTTTGTTTGTATTAATGCCAGGTGATCAGTCTGCTACATTTTCCTTATTCAGATTTTCTGTTGTGGTTTGACACAATTGATGGCTTCCGTGGCCAGTTCAATGTGTGGCTAATTACAGTGCTGTAGATCTGGAGTTACATGTAGGCCAGAGGAGAGAAGAACAGTTGTGAACCAGCTGGATTATGATGGTAATCAGTTTCATGATCATTATTTCTGCGTCTAGATTTATATTTAAGATACATTAAATAGTAACTTTAAACCTCGCCCCTGTCTAAATACCTTTTAAATGTTGCTATTGTATCTGCTTGTTCAATGCACCAACCCCCATCCTCTGTTTAAAGAAAAAAATTGCCTCGCACATCTCTTTTTAAACATGCCTTTCTCACTTTGAACCTATGCCCTCGAGTATTTGACACTTCTACCCTGGGTAAAAGACTCAGTCTATCCATGCCTCTCTTAATTATACTTCTATCAGGTAACCACTTCGCCTCTGCCATTTTAGCGAAAACAACCTGAGTTTGTCCACCCTCTCCTTATAGATAGCACACTCCAATTCAGGCATCTTCCTGATAAAGAGACAGTAGGAACAGCTAATGCTGGAGAATCTGAAATAACAGGGTGTAGAGCTGGATGAACACAGCAGGCCAAGCAGCATCAGAGGAGGCTTCGCAGTGGGGTTAAAATTGATTCAGATCCATGGAGAGAGAGCAAGCTAATGTTTCGATCTAGATGACTCTTCAGAGTCTCTTCTCTTGCTCTGTAGATGAGTTTGGTATGGATAAATATGAAAAATAATGCCATCTTTGTTCATTTGCTGTACCTTTTTTCCACATTTTATTCAGTTTTACAGGATTGTGCAGTTACTGCTGACTGACCTAAATTTGCGGCACTGGGACTTTTTAAAAAAAAAAAAGGACTTGTTTTAGATGCTCCAGAAGTGTTGTTGCACATATTTTGAGAAACTATTTAAAAAGGAAGACTGTTTTCATAACCTTGGGATGTCCCGAAAGCTTTACAGCCAGTGACAAACTGTTTCTTTGGTAGTAAAAGAGCAACCAATTTTGTGCACAGCAAGAAACTGGATATGGTCATAAAGTAATGACTAGTTTTTTATCCATTGTGTGATGAATAATTATTGGCCTGGGTATGTGAGGTCCTTTTTGGCTGGTGCCAGAAGGTAATTTGCATCCACCTAAGAGGTCAAATGAAAATTCTAAGCCTTAATATTTGATTTGAAAGGTGGCACCTTTGACAGACCATCACTCATTGAGTGGTCGGATTTTGAACTGGCCAAGAGTAGCATAAACATTGATGACTCACTCATGCTCGCAAATTGGTTTGTCTGATAGAAAGGTCAAAAAGAAAAATAGGGTTGAAAAAATTTACAGGCATCTAAAGGTGAGATTTTCATCTGGATCTCTTATATGAAAATGTACACTTTACTAAATATTAACATTGCTTCATCACAGGTGTGCTCAGAAGGATGGTTACTTTTTTTGTATTGGCTGCTACTACTCGAGAACTATTGAGTTTTAACTGTTTCTTATGGTTTCACTGACTTGATGCCATGGTTTAACCACTTTATATGAATTTATTCTCAAAGCAGTTTTGACATTCACATTGCAGTCATTTGTGTGCTGTATTCTTGCTACCAGTAGCAAGCATTTGAGCTGCATGCCTTTCACATCTGAGACTGAGCATTTTTTGTTGTACCTGATGCCAGTGGTGTAGAGAAGGAAGGTTACTTATTATATGATGTGGAGATGCCAGTGTTGGACTGGGGTGGACAAGGTCAGAAAATACACAATGCCAGGTTATAGTTCAACAGGATTATTTGAAGACACGAGTTTTCGGAGTCTCGCTCCTTTGTCAGGTGTCGGTGGGAGAGGTGGTATCAGCCACAGAACTTACAAACAAAAGTCCTGCAAGGCGGACTTTGGGATACACAACAATGCATAGTTGCTGAGCAGGGACTGATAGACAGGTTTGGTACCCATAAGGACGGCCTCAACTGAGATCTTGGGTTCATGTCGCACTACAGGTTATCCCACCACGGTATACACTTTCTCGCGTGCACGCATGCGCACACTTGCACACACCAACACATGCTCTCACTCTCATGTGCACGCGCACTCTCTCTCTCACACGCGCGCTCTGTCACACACACACGCTCTCACTCATACGCTCTGACATACATGCATGCTCGCACACACTGTCATATTCGTGCGTGCACCCACACGCTCTCTCACTCGCATGCGCTACCTCACACATACATACACATACTCATACATATACATACACACACTCACACGCTGTCTTGCTTGCGAACACCTACACATGCGCTCGCACTCTCCCTCTCTCTCACTTGCTCGTGCTCTCGCTCGCTCGCTCTCTCGCTCGCACTCTTGCTTGCTCGCACGCTCTCTCTCTCACTTGCTCGCGCTCTCTCTCGCTCACACTCTGTCCCTCTCTCGCTCGCACTCTGTCCCCCTCTCGCTCGCGCGCTCTCTTGCTCGCGCTCTTGCTTGCGCTCTCTTGCTGACGCTCTCTCGCTCACACTCTCTCGCTCGCACTCTCTCTCTTGCTTGCTGGCTCGCACTCTCTCTGTCTGTCGCTCACTCGCGCACTCTCGCTCGCACTCTCTGTCTCGCTTGCGCACTGCCGCTCGCACTCTCTTGCGCTCGTGCGTGCTCGCGCGCTCTCTCTCGTGCTCGCGCGCTCTCTCTCGTGCTCGCGCGCTCTCTCTCGTGCGCGCTCGCTCTCTCATGCGCGCTCGCTCTCTCGTGCGCGCTCGCTCTCTCGTGCGCGCTCGC